>QLTV01002419.1:562558-623240 GCA_003457575.1 Thermophis baileyi | reverse complement strand
TAATGTCTGCTCTGAGAGTTCAACCCCTGAAGTCGTAGATGTTACTCACCGTGGGGCGGGTGTGGGGGAGTTCCGCGTGCACCCGAGCCCTTCATTTTGTTACCCCAATTTCCCTTCAGCTCCTGCTTATGAACGTTGTATGGAAACACGTCCTGGTTTATGCTAAGCTGTAATGCGATCTGTATTTCAGTTTGGCTTAAATGTGTTGGGTTGACAATCCCAACAGAGGTAGTTTGACCAGTTGTGATCGGCCACGGCTTAGCATGCTGTGTGAACCAGCCAGTGTCCTTTAGTGAGAGCTCTGCAGCTTCTTTTGCGGTATGGTCATTCGTAACCATTGGTTTTAGATTGCACCAACTTTTGAAAAAAATTGGCTGTGTTCACAATGGCCGGGCTAATTATCTGTTGAATAAGGCAGAGTTGGACACCAGGCTAACCTGTAACCATGATGTCACCCAAATACTAAAACCAACTCACTTGAGTAGGTTTCAGAGAATCACAGAGTTGGAAGCAGCCATTTATGTTTTTGAGTCTACCTATCTGCTCAACAGGGAACAGATTAAATATTTTAATAGGCCATATAAAATAGCTATACCTAAGATTTGGTATATTAGTGGACGCTTATGTAATTAAGCTCTTATCATAAACACCCCAGTACAGATCTTTACCTAGAAATTGTTATAATATTGAAAAGAGTTTCAGCCTGCCTCTGTCCACCCCATTTCCATCATTCTAATTTCTATTTATATCCTTTTTCCTATTTATTTCTGGTGTCCCTTTCATAAAGGAGGTGCTTTCAGTTGACTTTCATTCCATGTTTCTGGAAACATATGAATGGCTGCTGTATTTATGTTGGGGTTCTTTACAGATCTTGAAAAAGTAGTGCTTTCCCCCTCCGTTCTCTATTTGTGTCTAGTTGTATGTTTACAGATTTTATTAAATTTACTCTGGGATAGGAAAGCAGATTTGATAGATTATGATGAATGCCAATTTTGTGTCTTGTCATCATTGTATTATGAAATGAGATTATATTGCTGCCGGTGACCAAAAGTCATATGGCATGTAATTGTAGTACATATGTCTGTTTAAATGCAGGTTATTCTGTTCCAATCGCATTAAAGGAGGACACAAGAATCTAGGGGGGGTATTGATAAGAGGCACTGAATGGTTCTATCTCCTGTAAGTTACCTCTCCCTATTTCATCTGGTTTCAAAGTCCAGTGATGTAGAAGAGAGTTCAGACAACAGGATGAAGAAATAAGTCACTGGAAAAGTATTGTGCCTATTTTAAAATTTGTTTCTCCCTGTATACACCTCACATCAGAGGGTCTAGGCAGTCACATAAACAAAAGATATGTTTATATAACTGCCTAGATTGTGTAGTAACACAATCAACAGTACAACCATCAATGGTAATAAAACAATAATGGCATGGATCTTTCTCTCCTGCTTAATCATTAAAAGACAGTCCAGTAAAGCCAGCTCTAAACTATTCTCCAGAAGACTGTAAGAGAGGGGACCATTCTTGCCTTAAGGGAGAGGAGCAGGCACCAAGAATGCCTCATTCTGGGTCCATTCTGCTATTGCCTTTGGCAAGTAATCTCTGTTCACCTGAATTGAATGCCTAGAGTTTAACCAGCACCTTGGATTACACTGAAAATAAATTAGACTTAGACTTAGAAGAACTTTATTGTCATTTTGAATGTACATTAATCGGCATACATTAAAATGAAATTTCGTTGTATACAGCTCTCAAAGGATCACCACCTCCAACATACACTACATAAACATGACAAAATAAATAAATAAATACAAAATTATGCATATATCCACATATATGAGAAACAACACAGTCTAGTTTGGATGTATACATGTACATGGCGAGAAAAACGAATCTTCCGAGTATACCAGACGGATGGCATAGGGAACAAAGCTGTTACAGAATCTGGTAGTCCTGCTAGATATACTTCGAAACCTCCTCCCAGAGGGGAGCAACAGAAACAAGACCATAAAGTGGGTGTGTGGAGTCTCTAACAATGCTTTGAGGTCTAGGCACATAGCGCTTATCAGGGTGGATAAAAATCGATGGTTTTTTTTTTAATTAAAAAATAGGATTTTTAAATTTTAAATCGGATTTTTTTTATTTTTATCAAATTTATGTTAATAAAATGCTTTTGGAGTAAAAATCTAAAGATAGTTTTCTATTTAAGATACATTAATAATTTAGTTTATTCAGCATGAAATGGAGCTTAGTTATGTAGCATGAGGCTGTATATTCTGCAATATTTACATTTTTTGTAAACTCATTCAATGAATCCAAGCTCTGCAAGCTGAGATAACATGCACTGCATTGATGCATTCACACAATTTCACAGTAACCATGAGATGAATCATAAAACAAAGTTCAGGAATATTCCTTTATCCCATTGTTTTGCAAATCTATGTACACTACAAAACTCTATGATTGTTTGAAGAGAAATGCATCTGTACCACCAGGCTCTAAGTGTGAGGAGGAAGGGCAAGCAGTAAAAATGAAAGTGAAACCTTCTAAGCAGCTTACAAACCTTGTGATCTTTCGGCACATAGCTTGAAGCACTTTATTCCTCCCCTGAGGAGCAAAATGGCAGCAGGCTGTAAAAGAGACCCAGTTTGGGAATATTTTAATGAAGTTCCTCTACCTACGGGTAAAGCAGGTATGCATGCAAAATGCAAGCAATGCAACAAAGAGATGCAAGGCCTGGTGGCCTGAATGAAACAACATCATGAGAAGTGCTGTGATGAAAGGACCATGTTTGAAGAGGCAGGACGTTCAGGTTGGTAAACTCTTTATTTCACCATATTTTTTAGACTGCCATGAGGTATTGGTATGCTAAAGCAATAATATATATCTGCTATTGTTACTGCATGGCACTGCATTTTTATACAGTTGCCAAAAAAAGAAATGATGAGTTGAAATATGGAAATATTCCTTTTTAGGCTGTACTGTGTGTGAATACAATGAGAAATTCACAATAAGCATACATGGTTTAAATAATAAAATAACAGCATTGACTTTTTTGTTTAGGTGAAACCACCATCAACATAAAAGATTCTGGAAACTATCTACTTTCTAAATCGCCATCCTCTTGTTCTACAGTTTCAGAGTTATTGCTCCAGGGTAGTGCATCAGTCACATCATTTACACATATCCGCAATATATCACCTAAAAGAAAGAAACCATCTGGAACCACCACCATGGATAAGTTTGTGATAAAAACCAGCAGATTAGAAAAAGTTAATTGATGAAAAAATTGCTCGGTTTGTTTATGCAACAAACTCTTCTTTCTGTCTGCTTGAAAACCCACACTTTGTTAATATGATTCAGTCACTGAGACCAGGATACAGTCCACCAAGTAGATTACATGTTGTACGGAAACTGCTGGATAAAGTATATGATGAAGAAATTATGCAATGTGCAACAAGTCTAGAAGGTAAAATTGTTAACCTAAGTCTTGATGGGTAGAGTAATGCCCACAATGATCCTATTGTATGTGTTGTATAACAACAGAAGAAGGGAATGTATTCCTTGCAGAAACAATTGATACTTCAGGAAATGCACACACAGCAGCATACTTAGAAGACGTAGCAGCAAAAGTTATCATAACATGCGAAAAAAAATTCAAATGTCAAGTACGCAGTTTGGTCACAGACAATGCTGCAAATGTGTCCAAAATGAGAATACATTTAGAACAACATGAAGAAACTACCAAGCTAATAACATATGGTTGTAGCACTCATTTGATGTACCTCCTAGCCTCTGTGTCCCAGAAATAAAGAGTAATGTTGAAATTGCTAAATACTTCCGTAACAATCATTTTGCAGCATCAGCTCTGAAAATAATGGGTGGAACCAAGCTAACGCTCCCACAAGATGTTAGATGGAACTCTGTAGTGGACTGTTTTGAACAATATATAAAAAACTGGCCTATTCTAATGACCGTTTGTGAGCAAAATCGAGAAAAAGTAGATGGCACTTTCACAGCCAAAATCCTCAACATTGGGCTTAAGAGAAATGTTGAACATATGCTGAGCATCCTGAAACCCATTTCTGAAGCTTTATGTCAACTCGCAAAGCATCCCTGGCCTGCTCTCAAGTTGCCATAGGCAAGGGGGATGGGAAAACAAACTTCACAGCTGCATCAAGGAGCTGGTATCTCAGTCAAAACTAGGCACATTCCAACTGATACGCCGAGTGGCTGGAGGGGAGTGATCTCTACAACCTGCGAAATTGCTTCGTTGGAGAATGTGACTGATGACACGCCTTGGGGGGAGGGTCAGAGCCGGGACGTAAATTAAGTGAGGTCAGAGTTCATTTGGTCCGTGCCGACTTGAAGCTCCTAATAAATAACTGGATTTCTTTGGAAGCCTGGTGTGAGGGTCGGAACCCTGACACTTTAAACAAAATCCAGAAAAATAGTTGTTTTATTGCTGATGCTGTTGAAATTTGGAAGGAACTGAGTGAGCACTTAAAGAAAGAACTACACACTGACAAGCAGAAATTACAAGATTTTAAAAAGCGAATGGGACAAGCACTATCTCCAGCTCATTTTCTCGCAAACGTCAATATCCAGTACCAGGGTCAAACCTTAAGTGCTAAAGAAGAGTTATTAAAGATTCTAACTACCAGCAAGAATGAGTCCTTAATTTAAAGAGCACCTGTCATTTCAGATCCATCATGGCAGTGCTGTTAGCGGGCATCCACTCACCTGCTGCCCGCCACGTCCCTCACCTTGTTGTGTCACTGCCGCATCACTTGCTGTCCCATTAAAGTGAATGGGACTGTCAGTGAGTCAACAGCGGAGAAGCCGCTGCGGGACAGAGATGACAGTTGCTCTTTAAAAATTATGATTTAAATTGAGTTGATTTAAATCAAGCCTTTTTTTTACTAGTGATTTAAATCAACTTGATTTAAATCAAATCCACCCTGGCGCTTATAAGCAGTATCCTGAATAGCAGGAAGCGAGCTTCCTATAATCTTCTCGGCTGTCCATAGCACTCTTTGTATGGACTTCCTATCTGAGGCACTGCTGCCATCAAACCAAACAGCGATGCAGTTTGTTAAAACACTCTCAATTGTGTCTCTGCAAAATATTAGTAACAATAAAGGACAATATTTGTAGCTCAGGGTTGAAATGAGGGGTCCTTGGTGCTCTCTGAGCTTGGCTGCTTTCTTGCAGACATTTCACTATCCAAACTAGGTAACATCATCAGTGGTAGTGTAAATTAGCAACTAATGCAACTCCTATAGCAGCAGTGTTATATAACAGAGGGAAAACTCTGTCCTGTGATTTAGTTTCAGCCTGAGATTATAACATATTAAATGATGTTCATTAAAGGACCTTATCTTGAAAATCCGCTTGTATGTTTGTTCTGTAGTTATCTGCATTGCATGATGACATCTTCCTTTAAAAAAAAAATCTCAGATTTTGTTGCTTTCATTCTCAAACTCTTGTTTAAGAATGAGATTATTCCTGAAATAGAAACATTCTATAGTACTACTGAGGCTCTTTTAATGAAATTCAGAATATTGTTCTTAGTTATATATTTTTTTCTGAGCAAATATTTATTGGAGGAACTTTTGTGTCTGTTCAGCGTTTTGCACTGTTTTGTTTTACAGATGTTTGATCATAATAAGCAAGCAGATGAAGCCAATGCTAGTTCAGAACAAGGTAAACCTCTTCTTCGACAAGAAGAAACGTGCAATGAGAACTTCAGCATCTGTTGAAATGAATTTTACTGTTCTGAAAGATAAATGAAACTTGGGAAGTAAGAATGTAGATTGATGTTCTATTTCAATTTTTTTTCATTCAGGTATGGAAAGGAAAGTTAATGAAGGTTCCTTATTGCAGGACAGCAATAGTAGGTAAGTTTAGTTTCATGTAGAATCAACAATCCCCAGAAGACTTGATGAAAAGAAATTATGAGTAAAAAGTATAGAAAAATAAGTTTTGTTTTGCAGAATTAGGAATGTTAAATCATTTTAGGTTAATCTGACCAGATAGATTATCATGTTTATGGTGATTTTAAAATTGTTTTCATAGCAAATAGATGAATTAATTTTATTAATTAATTTGGTTATGTCCTGTATTTCTGATGGAGGACAGTGTGGCTGGCAGATCAAAAGACTAAATATTTTGTTGCATTTTCTGTTTTGTTTTCTCAGTTGAAAGGACAGGAGTTGTTGATTTAATCTGTTTCATGTGAGCTAATTAGCATAAAGGAGAATGGTTGCTCTTATTTATATAAATATTTATGTTTGTAAACATAAGGAAAGGGGGAATTATGATGAAGGATGAATTGTTCTGGAACTTTGCCTTCATTAAAGTTTGTTTCTCTAGAATACTCAATCTTACACTGGTATGAAATTTTGTTGGGTTGCATTTTAGAACTACTGCCTTGGTGATTGTGTCCTAGGAGATGTTGAATTATGGGTTAGATAATCTGTATTCTTCTTGTCTTGGTCCCATACTTCAAAGATACTTGGAAATTAGTGAATGGTAAAAAAAAATGATAAAATGGTGATCCCCCCCCCACTGTAAAAAAACCATGGTAAAATGGTGACCCCTCCCACACACTTGTTTTACATGTCTCACCCTCCTGTGGATTCTTCTGTAATCTTGAATGTCAAACAGGAGCTATAACAGCAAGTGTGCGGTGCTTGTCTTCCAAGCTTCTCCTGGTTGTGTTAGTAAATTTCCTCGGCCTGATTAAAGGTGATGCTTTTCAGTGGTGGGACCATTGTCTAGCACAGGCAAACAATTTGAATAGTTGTCATAATCACTCCTTGTACTTTTCATAATTATGAAGATAATAAAATACGATGTTTTTACTGGAAACTCAGAATAATAAAACAGCAGGGCTGAGTCTAGAGTGATGATGAAAGAAGAGTTGGTCAAATCTAAACAAATGTAAGTTAGATGTCTTGGTTCTGGCGAAGAAATTGTATTTTGCCACTATCACTGCATTTGCAGAGTAATGCAGCAGAGGTATTCTTTTAAATGTCTATTGCAGGAAAATCAATTTCAGATTACTCAGTTGTCCACTATGACCTTTCTGTGAAATATTAGGGATAAAATCAGTTGCATTTGCTTTAACATGGATTCATTTGCTGTAATGGACAAATGCATGTATGAAATCTATTTGGCCATTCCTTGTGGGAAAGTTTCAGTTTATACTGTTTGAAGATATAAATAAGATTCTTTGTAGCACAAGACTAATTAGCATGCATATTTGTCTTTTCTGGGTGATTTAAGACAGCTAGGGGAGATCTGGTCAAAAGAGTACAATGCTTCACTGAGGAAAGGAATCGTACTATCCAATTTAAAATACTAATGATGGGCACAATTTAAAATATTGGTGATAATTCTTAAAGCTAGTCTAAAAAGACTAGATTCAGGATAATTTATGGACTGCCTCACCCCAGACCAGCTTTACTAAATTCTGAAGTGTAGAGGTCTTTCTCTAGGCCAGTGGTTCTCAACCTTCCTAATGCCGCGACCCCCGCCCCGCCGCCGTGACCCCTGCCCCGTCCCCTCCCTGCGCACGATGAGGTGACAAAGGGGGCGTGGCACCAAGATGGCGGGCTAGCGCGCACTTAGGTGACCCCTGTGAAAGGGTCGTTTGACCCCCAAAGGGGTCGCGACCCACAGGTTGAGATCCGCTGCTCTAGGCTGTGGCAACAGCATGATTAGGAAGTGGGGAGGTTCTCCGTGGCCACATTTAAACTGTGAAACTCCCAGTTGTGTGTGTGTGTGTGGGGGGGCAAGTTGGTATTTCATATGCTAGGTTTCACAAACTGATTAACAAGTTTTCTGTTTAAGAGAGGGGTTCCTTCTCTTAGCTAGTGTAACATTTATTTGAATATGTTATCTTTTTTGTATTTTGTCTTGTTTTCATTTTCTTTTAATTCATTTTAGTGTTTTGCTGATTTTAATTTCTGCATTAGGTATAAATAATAATATAAGTAGAATTTAAAATAAACTTCTAATTTGAGAAGAATATAAATACATCTGCAACTTCTACAGCACATTCAGTGAGATCTAATTAATTTTGCTGGGCTATTGAAAAATGTAACAAGAATACTGTTATAATAGTACACTAACACCTTTTAATATCTGAGCATGCAACACCTCATTTCATCAAACCTTTATACGATGGAATTTGCATGCAGTGTCATTTGAACAATGGCATCATCACACTTTTTTTTTTTTTTTTAGTGTATGGCACGTGTGCCAGGGATCACCGAGGTGGCTGGCTGCCTCTGTGAAAGGAATTTTTTCGGGCGGTGTTATTTTTACCCGCGGGATGCCTGAATGCTGGTAGGCAATCGGGGGAGGCTCCTTTCTTGTTCCTATGCGGTTTATTCGCTCACGGGAATCGAGCCGCCAACCTCAGCGGTGCGCAAGCCCAGCGTCTTACTACATGAGCCACCGCGGCCCCATCACACATATGAGGCCAATTACATAATTTCTGTCAGTTTGAAACACATCACACATATGTTTCAAACTGACAGAAATTATGTAATTGGCCTCATTTGCCTGGTGATGTCATCACACAACTAATGTAAATTCCCACAAGACCTTACTCTTTAATACAGTAGATATTTCTGAATAATGGAACCTCCTCTGCAGTTATTTTCATTTACTATGCTTTATAATTCTCTCTGAAAATAAATTATCAAAATTTATATTTTTCAGTTTAAATAAACAAGGATTAGAGCTGTCAAAGACTGGACTACCTGTTATGCAGAACAGACAAGGTTACTGCAACTGTTGCCATGCACCCTACAGCAATCTGGAACAGGTATTCAAATAAAAGTTTAACTCTGGCATATGGAAACCTCACTAAAGAGTTTAATAGTTCCTTTTTTAAGGCTTTCCCTATAGAAACAAACTGCTCATGGAAATCTCCCTTGTAGCCTCCAAGCTCTCTTCCCCCTCCCCCATCCTTGAATTTTAAAAAAAAATGCATGCTGCAAAGCACAATCTCATACCATCTTTATTTTCTAGAATTCTTCTGTACTCCCAAAAAGGAAACGGCTTCTGGAGGGAAAAATGGCTGCAGATCAGTGTTTTGTTCTAAGTTATTTCCATTACCCCCTTCCAAAGATTCACTGTAGTGTTAAATATCATATGGTGGAGCTAGAAAGTAATGGAAAATTAAACAGATTAAATGTTTGTCTTGTGATTGTTTACTTCTATCATGACAGTCATTTGTAGGGACACAAGCACTTCAATCACAGTAATTTTGTGAGAGCATCCACAGTATGCTTTCAAAATTCTCAGAGATACCAAAAAAATTGCCTTGGTTTTTTAGAGTAGATCTAAAAAAATCACAGCAAAGTTCCTTCCGAACTTGCGGTTACATTTGTATTTTTAACTTATAGGTGTTGAAGTTATTGGCTTGAGAAAAGCAGAGTTAGTCAAATAAAAAATCCAAATATGTTCATTAGCTATGATAGAGGAATGTCCCTCACTTATACAAGTCTTAATTTTCTTTTTTCTGTATCACTTCTATTATGACAGTCTAAAATGGACTTACCCTCTTGCAACTCCTTTCATCAGTAGAAGATGCTTTCTTTCTTGTAAGACTATATTTGAAGGGAAAATGGTGATTTGGTGCACGAGTTGGCATGTATGACACATCTATCAGCATTTCCTTGAATCAGACCCATGTTTTTCTGAGAGAGTCAAGTGAGTTCTAAACTAAGCAGTTGCCAATAGATGTGTGTGAATATTCTCAAATGCCCCAGTTTACATTTTGCCTTTCAGATATGGATCTTTGCATGCCCCTTTCTTTGAAGAAGTGACACGTGGTTAGTAGGATCCATAAGCAAGGAGGGCTTGGGATTCTTGTTGGAAGATGGCTTACAGGAAAGGCTATTGTTAGGAGATTTTCCTAATGAACTACCTACTTTACTTGCTTGTAACGTAGTTTAGTGTTGAAGAGCAAAATCTATGAAACGTGGCAAAAAATGCTTAGAGAATTGGGATCAGGATTACCAGAGGTACAAAAATGATTATTTTACCACATCCTCTTTTTACTCTTCTTTACCAAATTTTACACCATGGTACCACTGCTATTTCCCCCCCCCCCATAAATAGATGTAGGATTGTTTTCATTTTTATTTTATTTTCTGCTTTTTTTGTGTCTTGTCCTTAGTTTATCTGCTGCAGTTGGTTTTTGACCAGTGTTTCTAAGTTCCATGACATCAAATAATATCACTCTTAAAGTATTATTTTTCTTACAATCTTTTGTAATTGCAATTACTGGAATTTATTTTTGTCTCTTATAAAGGAAAAAAACCAATAGTGGATGAAAATACAAAATACCCTTTTCTCTCTTTATCTTCAGCATGTATATAGTTCCCAGCACAGACATTTTGTCAGTTACTGTAGGAATCGCATGGGTACAAGCAGCTTGATGGAGCGATTCCTGCAAGATGTTCTGCAACATCATCCCTACAGATACCACGACAACAGGTAAAACCATTCAATGCATTGAACTATCTGAATATTTGATGATACAAATTCAGTATATTAAAGTATAAATGTATCAAATTGGCAGCCTGTTGGGCCAACTGAAATACATTTGTACCTGGAGGCAACTTGAAAAAAAGTTGTAAAAGAAGTGAGAAAACTCTAGATTGAACCTGTTGTGGTTTTGTGCTCATTAATTTTGCTTTCATTTTCAGCAAATGCATTACTCCAAAGCAATATCTTTTTTCTGTTTTGATGAGGAGGGAGAAACTATAACATCTGTTTTTAGTGCCTTTAGCCACATATACACTGAATCATTTAAATGCCTAATCGGAGAAAACGTAGGGTCGGATGTCATTATAATAAAGCTATCGCTGATGATAATGTAGCAATTTCCTGGAAAAAAATCATGTACACATCATGTTAGATAAGTGCCATTAAACTCTGCTCAACTCCTCTTGACTGCACAGACTAGTACCTGCCACCTTTGCATTGGGAGTCTACAATTATAATCTTATAAACATTAAGTACTGTGAATTAATAGTAATTCATATTCTGGAATGAAATGCTTCTTCAACCTGTTCAAATGACAGTTTGCCTGATTAAATTACTGGCTAAATTCCCTTGTGTGAAGACATCATCTAGATAACATTGTTTTTGATTTTTCCTTATGCAGTTGAGCTGGGCCAAGCAAGGGAGGGGAACCAGCTAATTCAGACAATATAGGGAAGGACGGTTGAAGGGAGGATAAATGCAGTCTGTTCAATTGTTGGAAAGAGAAGATGTATTCGGAAAGACAGAGTTTCTAGTACTTTTGCCCACCATGTCTTCTGCCCATATGTTGCTCTAGGTAGTGGCTTCTCAGCACAAAGGATATGCAATTTAGAAACATTTAGGGAGAAATTTTAGGCAAAGGAAAACATATAAAGAATGATGTTTGTCCATCGTTTTCGAAGAGGACCTTGACATCTAACGGGTTGTAGGCTGTCCACGGTATCTCCACTGGTGGCTGGTAAGGCCTATACGGGCATGGAATGTTCTGCCACATGTCGGGCAGACATGTGTGGGCATCACTATTTCAGCATTTGCAGCTCTGGCTTTGCGGAGTGCTCGCTTCTCTTGTGCTATGGTTGTCCTTCTGTCTTCAAATGTCTGGCAGCCTTGGTGAATCAACATGCGCAATGTCGATCGATCTTGTGCCAGGGTTTTCCAGGAGGTGGTGTCGATATTCAGGGACTTGAGAGAGGCTTTCAGCGTGTCTTTGTATCGCTTCCTTTGTCCCCCGTGCAATCGCTTTCCTTGAGACAGCTCACCATAGAGGAGCTGTTTGGGGATGCAATAGTCTGGCATCCTTGCAACATGGCCTGCCCAGCGTGTCTGGGCTTTAATCAGCAGGGTGTGAACTGATGGCAGGCCTGCTCTGGAGAGGACTTCGGTGTCTGGCACCTTGTCCTGCCACCGGATCCTCAGAGGTCTGCGGAGGCAGGTTGTGTGGAAGTGGTTCAATTGCCTGGCGTGCCTCCTGTATACAGTTCAAGTCTCACTGGCATACACCAGGGTAGTTAGCACTACTGCTCAGTAGACTTTGAGCTTTGTAGCAAGGCTTATTCCACGGCGGTCCCACACGTTGGTCAGTAGTCCGCCAAATGCAAAGCTTGCCTTGGTGATTCTGCAATTGACCTCGATGTCAATTGTCACTGCACGGGAGAGGGTGCTGCCAAGGTATGTAAATTGGTCCACTGCTTGCAGCTTTTGTCCCTTCACTGTGATGGTGGGCTCTTAGTGTTGGGATAATCAGGGCATGGAGAGATTGTCATAGAAATCTACCTATTGAAAGAAGACAGTAGCCGAGGTGGCGCAGTGGTTAGAGTGCAGCACTGCAGGCTACGTCAGCTGACTGCTAGCTGCAGTTCGGCAGTTCAAGTCTCACCGGCTCAAGGTTGACTCAGCCTTCCATCCTTCCGAGGTGGGTAAAATGAGGACTCAGATTGTTGGGGGCAATATGCTGACTCTGTGAACCACTTAGAGAGGGCTGTAAAGCACTATGAAGCGGTATATAAGTCTAAGTGCTATAGTGCTATAGTATAAATGAAGCTATAGATTAATCTGAGGACCAAAGTACCTGAAAAACAGTATGAATGAGCTAGTTAATAAATTAGATATCTGCATCATTCTGCAACGCAATCTGAGTCCTTTAATACTAGTGTGATTAACATATTACCTCCTAAGCAATTTCCTAAAGCAGTTTAAAGGATACTGCTTTAAAAAGGTTTAGTTTAGTTTTCTTTACAGCTCCTTTAAATATTTAACAAGTTTTAAAATTTATTTACTAAATGAGGGTTCTTTTAAGAGTTGGCAATTGCCAGTTCCATTTTTTATAGTATATAATTCATGTTCCTAATTTTGGATCTTCATAACAGATCATACTTAACTTTATCAAGTGGATTTCTCCAGTGAGTTAAGAGGGAAATACTTCAGAATTCTCAACTAAGATGGGAGCTACAGGTAGTCCTTGGTTTACAATTGCTTGTTCAATAACTATTTGAAGTTGCAATGACACTGAAGAAGTGTGGTACTTACAACCAGTTCTTGAAACTCTGCCCATTGCAGCATCCCAATGGTCACATAATCACAGTTCAGGTACTTGGCAGTTGGCTTACCCCCAAAATGGTTACAGCATCCCGTGGTCATATGATTGTGACCTTCCCTGCCATCTTCCCACAAACTGTGGGAAGCTAGCAGGGAAGGTCTCAAATCACTCCCATAAGTTGCTGCAGTTGCTTTTTCTCCCAAGGAGCCTGCTGTGGAGTATGAGATCTCTAGGATCTCAAACTCTGTGGTGTGTGCCTGCAGCACCCTTCCCTTGCCCGGTTACCTCCCTAGCACCTACCCAAGACTTGTGACTTCCTGCCAGCTACAAATTGCTATTCTAATGGCCATTTTGCTTCATTTTTGCGTTAGAAAGCAGATGGGTATAAATTAGATCTTCCCTATGAGATTGAAAAGAATGTTGTGTTTGAACAATTTAAGCAACAACTGGGCAATTAATAAAAGGTCTTATCCAAAGTACTTAAAATTAGGTTGGTCATATGAAAGATATTATCAATATATCAGAGCCTGCATTCATATGCTTAAAAAGCAATCCAGAAAGAGCATTGTTTGTTGGTGATGCTGTTGAAATGTGGATGGCATTTCAAATACTCTGAAGGAATATATGACTGAGGGGAAAAACCTGGGCATCTCAAAAATTACTTTTTGGGTATTATTATTATTGCAATAAATTTGAAGCTTGTCAGGAAACCATTTGAATATCACATGGTGCTGATGTTTAGAGCAAAGCCATTCCTCTAATTAGGAGGAATCACTACTCAGACACTTTCGACTAGAGATGCTTTAGTTGCTAAGCCAACACTTTACTGTAGGTGCATTCTTTACAGGCTCAGAGGGAATATTTTCAATATTTGCTATTCACTCCAAGCGAACAAACCAACTGGGATTTGAAAAACCTAGGAGCATTTACATATCTGTTTCAATCCACGAATATATGAAAACTAAAATAAAAAGTGAAAAACATGAGAAAGAGAAGGGAATAAAATTTGATCTAAAAAATAAAGTTATAAACTAAGACATTTGCAGTTGCAAATATGAAATGCTGATATGATAGTTAAGGCTTAGTTCAATTAATACAGTAGTATTTTTTACGATTTAGTGTCTTTGTTCTGAATATACTATCATTGAATTTGAAGTTTGTCATATATAATCAATATTATGAACTATTTTCTAAATTAATAGTAATATAAATATCAGTAAAGATGTATGTATTGAGTGCCATGTGTCAATAATTGATTTCACTTAAGAGACCTTTCCCCCCCCCCTAAAAGTAGGCGAAAATTTAGGTGCATCTTATAGACTGAATACGGGCGTTTTTGGCCTCCCGAACCCTCTGTGCATCGCGTTTTCGCCCTCCCTGGCCCCCAGAAGCACTCTGCAGTGCACCGCATGGCCAGTTTTTGCCAAAAACTGGCCCGTTTTTGGGCTCCCAAGCCCTCTGTGCATCGCGTTTTCACCCTCCCCAGCCCCCAGAAGCACTCTGCAGGCCAAAAACGGGTGCGTTTTTGGCAAAAATGGGCCCTGCAGAGCACTGCAGAGTGCTTCTGGGGGCCTGGGAGGGCGAAAACGCGACACACAGAGGGCTTGGGAGCCCAAAAACGGGCTGTGCAGAGCACTGCAGAGGGCTTCTGGGGGCCTGGGAGGGTGAAAATCCGACGCGTGGAGGCCAAAAACTATTTTTTTCTTGTTTTCCTCCTGTAAATTTAGGTGCGTCTTATAGTCCGGTGTGTCTTATAGTCTGAAAAATACGGTAAGTGGTGCCAGGACAAATGTTAAATTAAATACATTATTACAATTTCCTCCATATAATTTTTTCCCCTTGGTCATATTAAAAATTAAAATTTCATAGCAACTTTTGGAAGAATTGTAAACAATAGATTGACATCTACTTTAAATCAGTAGAGATGTAGTCAACCAAGCTTTGGTACAATATGAATAAGCATAACCTACTGGCCTTGCACAAGTTTCCTTCCTCCATTTACTTCCATTTTTATTTAAGTGGAATGAAACTGTAATTTAAAATAAAGCTAATTTCAAGCTGTTTTATTTCTAAAGCTGGCTTGTTTAATGTGACCATGTATAATAATAGTTCTAATTCCATTAACAAAAGTGTAAATGAAAGCACTAAATTTCAGGAGAGGAGGGGACTTTGCCTTCCAGGAAGAGGCTAAACTGCAGATGTGGGTTCCTACCGGTTCTAACCAGTTCTTTAGAACCGTTAGTAACTCGGCGATGACGTCACAGAGCCGGTTCCAGCGGTGTCTCTGTGGGTGCCACCATCTTGGATTTTGCTTCTGCACATGCGCAGAAGCTAATTTTTGCTTCTGCGCATGCGCAGAAGCTATTTTTTTGATTGCTGCGCACGCACGGCGTGACCCTGAGTGAACCGGCAGCAAAAGGATCCAGAACCCACCCCTGCTAAATTGGTTCATATCTCACTAAAAGTGAACTGCTTAGCATGACATTCAGATAATGGCCATTGTGATAAATAGTTCGCTTTCTTTATATAGCAGAGTGACCTAACCCTGACTCATTTGGTAAGTGATTCTAATCATAGCAAGAAATAAGCCTGATATAAATTTCATGGGTTTCCTTCAAGGGAAATTGTAAGTTCCATTTTGCAGCAACTCATAAATTGGACATATTGTTTAACAATATTATGATCACTGAAGTAAATTGATTCCAAGCCTGGTTAGGTCTACATCCTCTATTATTGCAAAATTACAAAAAATGGAGAAGAATGCTATATGGAGGGAGAGATGAGTCCTTTCTAAAGGTAGGAGCAGCACTTGCTGAATGACCAAGCTAAGCTCTGGAGTCTTCTATTAGAGGTTAGTATGGCAGATGAGTGGGGAAGAAGGTATTGGGTTCTCTTCTGTGACGTGAGTGAGATTCCCAGGTTAACCTTTATTTCCCCCCCCCCCCCACTCATCTCTGTCATGTTTCCATCAAACCATTATGTATCTGGCAAGTTGCAACCCTCACCTGGACTAGAGTCACTTTGTACTGAACTTAAATCATTTTGTGGAATCTTAATTGGGAAGTGAGGATTCAGTGCTTTAAGTTGCCTTTCAAAATCTATTCATAAAATTCTGTTTGAGCATTGATTATGAGGATACTTTTGGTACTTCTCACTATTTAATTCTTCAGTTGACATGAACATTGGGCTATTACTGAAGTGCAGCAACCAGCCACGGAATGGGTTATTTTAATGACTGAAATAGTATTTTGCTCTGGTACTTGATATATTATTTATAAAAGTTAGGAGAGTAAAGGAGGATTTTTTAAAAACTTTGAGCTTTTATGTAGTGCGATATTGATGGTGCGGAAGATATTTCTGACGGCAGCAGTTTTATATAGTGGGTTTTTAAATTCAGTATATCAATCAGCTTTCAAGAGGCAACAAGAATATATATGTGTGTTTGTGTATACATATACGGTACTACCATTTGGTCAGTGACTATTCCAAGTCACAGTAGCACTGAACGAATGATGGTTATGACCAGCACAGAATGAAATGTCAATGAGGAAGCCACTAGGGAAGGTCACAAGTCACTGGGGTAAGTCTGCCCCACTTGCACACCCTCCCCCAATCCCTCTGTACTCATGCTGTTCCACCCACTCAAGCACCCCCCTCAAACCCTTATGCACCCTTGCACACCCTGACCAACTTGTGCACATTCACTCGCACCCTTCCCTTGCCTGCACTGTGCCTCTTGCACACACTCCCCAACCCACATGGCACCCTTTGTACATACTCCTGAACTTCCCTTGCACTCTCGTGCACCCTCTCCATGCTGTACCTGTGATGCACCCTCAACTCTCATCTACACACCCTCCTTCCCCTCTCCCCCCACCCCAGCAGTATCCAGTTACCTTCCTGGAGGCCTGGAACTTGAAACATCCTGGTGGCTGCCCCACTGACTTTGATTGTGGGAAGTTGGCAGGAAGTTGCCTCATCTAATAACTGTGGTATTTAGTTAATGACTGCAACTGGGAGTGTAGGGATTGCTGTTGCTAAGCAATGTGCTTGCGTTTTTTGACTATTACTTAATGACAGAAATTACAATTCCTCTTGTTAAGTCGAGGGCTACATATAACTTTTTGCTGATCAATTTTTTTAATTACTGTTTATGAGAGGGATAAAGAGAGAGACTAGTGGCATCAAAATAATCCCACAATCCAAAATAATCCCGCTTAACTCATATTAATTAAAATAAACTTTAATATTTTTATTACTTAGATATTTGTAGATTGTCTGAGTTTCTAGTGGAAGTCCATTTTTTGGTTTTTGTGTATACAGCAATATTGACTATAAATTATTTTCTTCATACATTTTGCTTATTCTGATTTTCTTTAAAAATCAATGGTACTGTATCCTACAAGTTCCAATGTAAGATTTCTCATTTTATAATATAGACATGGACCTTTGCTACTTTTGAATAACAGCATATTCAGCTGCATGAATATGATTACATTAAAGTTTAAAGTTAAAGATTACATGATTACATTAAAGTTTCCTGCAATTAACATAGCTAAGGCTAGCTTTTCTATAGGGAGCCGAGGTGGTGCAGTGGTTAGAGTGCAGCACTGCAGGCTACTTCAGCTGACTGCTAGCTGCAGTTCAGCGGTTCAAATCTCACCGGCTCAAGGTTGACTCAGCCTTCCATCCTTCTGAGGTGGGTAAAATGAGGACCCAGATTGTTGGGGGCAATATGCTAACTCTGTAAACCGCTTAGAGAGGCTGTAAAGCACTATGAAGCGGTATATAAGTCTAAGTGCTATTGCTATAGTCTAAGTGCTTTTCAAGCTATGTTGGCTTAAAATATAGTTGATTAATTTGCAGATTTCTGTAATGCCATTTCAACTAACCCTGGTTAGTTTATGGTTCGATGTCTTATGTGGACCCAGACATTAACCATGATTCTTGTATCTCAGAACATATTAATTATTGTGACTGAAAAATTTGACACAAAAAATGATTATTGAGATCATGGTGTCATCTCCCCAATGATGCAGAATGTTGAAAGTTCCCTTTCATGCCTCATCATTATATAGCAGTGGGATTTAAACAACATATGAATCCATGAAATTCAGAGCTCAAACTTGTAAGTTCCTGAGTGGTTTATAAGCCAGTTTGGTTTGCAGCTGTACTGCTAGTCAACCTACTGTAATAGGACCATTAAAGTTTTATTAACTCTCCTGGCTTTTCATCCCTTAGTTGCACATTCTGCTTTACTGTTCAATAATTTATAATATTGATGTGTTTTTCCCCCTTTCCCTAGACCAACTTACGATGACATGCCATTCAACTCCCAGCTTCTTGCAAAAGATGGGGCTGCTGTTTCAGTGGAAGTCAAAGAGAAGGAGAGACAGACGAGCAGAGTGGAAAATCCAAACATTGAGAGTGGATTCACTGCTGAATCAGGCTGCCTTATTTCCCAGAGCTATGAAAAGCAGAAGAAGGCTTCTGTAGAACTTCTACCTATCCAGACTCTGGCAAGGGGACAACAACCCAAACTAAGAGCTTCACAACGAAATATGGATATTTCCAGTAATATAAATAATCCTGGTCCAACAAACCTTTTGACCGAAAATAGTAGTCAGAAAGTCTCATTTACAGCTAGGGATGTTTTACCCCATCCATTACCTGTTAGCCAGGTACCATCCACTCCTCATAGACTTGCAAAAAAAATTAGCTATCCCGTAAAAGCAGATGACATATGTGAACAGGCTACCCAAGATATATGCAACCAAGATGGATTTTTGAATTCAAACAAAAATCTTGTTTTACAGCCAGTCCTGTCAAAAACTGTTTCACATTTTCACGAGAGTCCTGTCTATAATAAAGGCAACTCTTTAATCTCAGGTCAACTTTTTTTAAAACAAGATGACTTAGAATCTCAGGATGCAACTCAGATTAACCTCTGTCTCAGGAATGCTAGAAAACCCGTGGGCACCAGCAATTCCCTGAATTTTCAAGCAGCTCCCCAATTACCAAGACAAAAAGAACATTTGTGCAGAAGTGCTGAAAGTTCTATAAATGAAATAATTGAACAGGTCATTTTGAAATACTGTTATGAACCTCCTCCCAAAGAGTTGCCTTGCAGAGAAGAAGATACAAATTCCTGTGTAAATATTCTGTCACTTTTGGATCACAGTCTGCATGGTTCAGATATGAGTTTTGATTGTGACGCAGCTGTTGATTCACAAGCAAACCTGTCCAAGTTAGCTGCAAAAAATCTAGAACTTCTCAAAGAAGTTAAAGTAAATCTACAAGATGAAAACTATGGCACCCAACTCAGCTCCATTTTTAAAAATGTTTCAGTGCAGCAAATAGCAGAAGCAGAAAATGATATTTCAGTTCAAAATAAAGAACCAGTTCTTCCAGCTCTGCCTCATGTGCCTCCTTCCTTTGTAGGAAAAACCTGGTCTCAGATCATGTACGAAGATGATATGAAAATTGAAGCACTTGTGCGGGATTTTAGAGAAGGCCGCTTCCGCTGCCATTTTGATACTGAGCCCTTGGCTCATCGTACACCAAGAAAAAAACCTCAAAAGACTGATGAGAGGATCAATGCAGTTGCACCTAACAAAACAGCTGGGCCTGCTAAAGGGCTTCCAGAATTTACTGATGGGCTAAGTGATGGTCCTGACTTCAGCAACTTATCTGCAACTTCAGAAATACATGTTCCAAAGCCCCTGAAGAATCCCCAAAAAAGAATTTGCCGCCTTGCCTCAAGATGCCAAGTAGTCAAGGTTAGCCATGGCACACAAACAAGTTTAATACAGTATCCGGTAGTAAAGCAAAAAATAATTAGGAAGGACTGTCAGCTACAAAATCAGATGGCCAACCTCCTTTGGTCAGAGAATGAGAAAACACCTACCATGAAAACTAGGTTATGTGCTCTTAAGCTTCCTAAATCTTATACCAAAATCATGAGCCCTTTACAGCCACAAACACTAGTCTATGTTCTTTCATGTCCAGAGATTAAACAATTTAGGAACAAGACTGAAGAGATTCCCAAAATTAAAAGTCACAACTCCACAGATAGTAAAGATTCTGTAAAGTACAAGTACAAACAAACCTCTATTAAGTATTACGATCCTCTGACGAATCGAATTTTAAAAACACCTCCCAAATGCATAGCTGGGGGGAAAACAAAGAAGCCAGCACATGTTCGACAGCTATTCAGGAACCTCAACTTTGATGGAAACAGGAAGAAACAAGTTGATATCCAATATATATCAAAGCCCTTCAATTCCCCAGAGAACCATGCGGCATCTCTCTTGCTTGACCCTGTTAAGGAGAATGATATGAATTCAAATCATCATAAGTCAGAGGACCCTTCTATTTCATCCGAAAAATCAGAATGCTTGGTCTATAACTGTTCAGAGAAATGCTGTAAACACTTATTTATTTCACCGTTGAAGTCACATCAATCACAGCAGGAAGGTGACTTTCAATTCAATCCATTTAAGAGGAAAGGAGTCAAATGTCCCTTGACGTCCCATACTGCTGATTGTTTAGAAAAAGACAATCCAAAGAAAACATGGCAGAGGAAAAAAATCAATAGTAGAGAATCGGGGTTTCCGAAAAAAACTTCAGAGCTAATTTTTATCAAACATGACCTTGTTAAGAAAGGCAGTAGAAAACAACCACCCAGAAGTACAACTCAGCAAATAGAAGGAAAGATTAAAAATAAATCTTGTACTCTTAAATCATCTATTCTCAGGCACCACTCAAAGAACACTACCATAAAAAAGCATCTTCAGCAAAAAAAAGCTGATATTAAAAAGTTGACAGTGTCAAGGAAGTCAAAAAGAACATTTTTGAACACTGCAGCTGCAATGGGTGTTCCAGAAAAAAGGCAGAGAGCCTCTGAAAGGACTTCTTCCAAAGGAAAGACATGGGAAGTGACCAGAGACAAGAATCTTTTTTGCACTGTGAAATAAGTTGCTCAGATCATATAAATTTGCTTTGGGATTGTCTTTAAGAGGGCTGGAAAGGGAGCAGAAAGTGGGAATGGCTTTTCAAGATAATACATCAGAATTAGAAATGGAACAATTTCAAGGTCAAACAGTAAGCTAATAGGTCAAGAAGTAGTTCATATTGCTACTTTGTGACTGTTCTGCACATTATGTATTGAGTTAAAATTATTTTTAAGCAGTAAAAGCCCAGTTATGCAGCTTGCTATATATTTTTCTGATGCAGAGCATTGTTTTCCCTTGTAAAACCAGTATCAGTCATTGAAAAAAGTTTATCTTTTACATGAAGCTCGGCTTTGATATCTTGTTGGTAAATTAAGCAATGTCAAAACACATCCCAAAGCAGTGTGGAACCAAACGGGCACTCCTGCTGTTTGTTAAGATTGTCAATTTCCCCTTAACTTTTCTGAAAAATCTTTGATTGTGTAGAACCAGTTTTTTGGAAATTGCACATGGAGTTTTAGGATGTATGCATTGCATTTGAAGAAGTAACTTTACCTTATCTGGAATCTAAATTTGGATATCACACAGTGATTGTATTTTAAATTCAGATCACAAATACAAAATCATCATGCCTATATTTGTTACCTTCTCAAACGTATCGGATGTCCTTCTAGAATGAAGCTGCTGTTGAAAAATGTTTGGTTTTTTTTGCTTTTTTTTTTTTACTTTTTCTGGAAGAACAATTGATTTTTAAGATCATACAGAATGGTTAATCAAGACTGCTGTGTATAAGCAATATTTCTACACATAATCTGCCCTTGGAATGCATTACTACCTAGTTTCATCTCACAATATAGTTGTGAAAGCATTTTAAAGTAATTTCAATATGTAAGCAAGTTTCTGAAAAATGCTACTTCATGCTTAAAATAGATTTCCAACTTGAATTTTTAAAAAGGTAAATACTTAATTTTATTTTATTTTGGCTTGCATTAATGTTTGTTAAAACATTTTTCTAACAGCATATATACTAAATTATATGTTACTCTGAAATACAGGTAATTCTCGACTTAGAACAGTTTGTTTAGTGATCATTCAGAGTTACAATAGCACTGAAAAAAGTGACTTATGACCGTTTTTCAGTTACCACCTTTGCAGCATCCCCATGATCATGTGATCAAAATTCAGCTGCTTGGTTCATATTTATCATCGTTGCTGTGTCCCGAGGTCATGTGATCACCTTTTGTGACATGACAAGCAAAGTCAATGAGGAAGCTAGATTTAGTTAACAGCCAAGTTAGTAACTTATCAACTGCAGTGATTCACTTAACAACTGAGACAAGAAAGGTTGTAAAATGGGGCAAAACTCACTTAACAAATCTCTCCCTTAACTGCAGAAATTTTGGACTCAATTGTGGCCGTAAGTCGAGGACTACCTGTATAAAATATTATAAAAATTCTCCATCTGGATTGATTGAATTTCTGTTTTCTGAGAATTCCAACAGGTATTTATATGAAAATGACTATTTTGTTCAAACATTCCAAGTGTTTGGGATGTTATACTGGATATTACTTCCAGTATACTATCACCACCAACTATTGTAACAGTAATTATGGGTGCCCCAGACATATACTATGCTAATACAAACATATTTAAGCAAAAATTCTTTAGCTGATAATTTTATAACCAAGTTACCTGATAAAAGATGTATTGCAAAAGTTTTTTTCAACAGTTTTTGTGTTTATATGCAAAATTTCACTGATGCATTTATGATTGATAGCAATGTCATTTTAGCTAACATGCTGATTTTTTACATTCTGTTCTGTAAGTTTTTGTGAATATTCTGACAGAGTACATTGTATTGTCTTCACCAATTCTAAAATTGTACATATTTCTATATATCCTGCTTTCTTAATACTCCCATTTTTCCCAACCTCAGGATGCACAAGGCACAGGCTGTCTAATGTTAAAACATTTTTTTTTATATTTGTATGTTTGTGTTTGGTTTATAAATTGGTTCCTCAAACAGAGTGCCATTTTAAAAACAGAATATTTAAAAAATGGCTATATTTAAAAATTTTGGATAATTATCTTGATATATTTATATATTTTCTTTAAAAGAGGAAGAAGTCTAACATCTTATTTTTTTGTATTGTAAAGAACTTGGAATATACTTTTGGAAAAAATTGTGCAGAATTGAAAATTCTATAACTATTACTTTTGAATATGCCTCACTTCTGGGTTTAAGATTATGGTGTATGCTTGGTAAAGTAAATGTTGGAGAGAATATATTTTGGTTAAAACTGTATTTTATCAGTTCATTGGTTTTATGGATAGGTTTTTAACTTATTATCTTATACAATTACAATATGTGGAATGCTCAACATTTTAATAAATAAATCAGGATCCAAAACGTACTGTGTAAACATCTAGATGATTTCCGGTGCCTGTGCCATGGGCATACCTGTCGTGTGTTCTAACTAAGGACTAACTCAGTTTCATATTTTTATTGGCTTTCAAGATTTTGAAATGTTAGGAGGTTGGCTTCTATATCCGTCTTTTTTTTTAAAAAAAAATTGTTTGCTATTCATTCCCCACACTGTGCCTGCCCCATCCCCTCCTATACTAGACAACTACTTTTCAGCCTCCGGTTTCAGACTGAGCCTCCAGATTTGTGCCTCAAAAGCTTCTAAGCAGACTTAGATTACATCTCCTCATGTTGCAACAAGTAATTTTGGAATAGGTATACCTGGGGGATTTTACCACTCTTGAAGATGTAAGAAAGATACAGTTGTCATCGTGTGCACAGAAGCCCCCTTTCCTTTTCTGACAATGAATATTATATGAATGATTCGCTTCAAAGAAGAGGAGAGCAGCCATAGAAATGTTTTAGCAATAGCACTTAGACTTATATACCGCTTTACAGTGCTTTTACAGCCCTCTCTAAGCGGTTCACAGAGTCAGCATATTGCCCCCAACAATCTGGGTCCTCATTTTACCCACCTCGGAAGGATGGAAGGCTGAGTCAACCTTGAGCCTGGTGAGATTTGAACCGCCGAACTGCAGCTAGCAGTCAGCTGAAGTAGCCTGCAGTACTGCACTCTAACCACTGCGCCACCTCGGCTTTTAATGAATATTTCATCAATGCTGCACGAGTATGTGTTGAATTTGTGTGGAAGAGAAATTTGTTTGATTCAAATTTTATGGGACTGATGACACTAATATCAGTACAGCATTTATTTTTCAGGGTATTGCAATGCAGTTTGAAAATTAAAATATACATTGTAAAAGAAAAGAGCTTTAAATTATGTTAAGGAAAAAGTAAGCATGTAACACTAAAAAAATCGCAACACTAGACATGTACAAAAATTAAAATCAATTTTCTGTTCTTTTGTTATATTTACCCAACTGTGGTAGAAAGGTGAAAGATAATTTATAATTTGGAAAATAGAAACTGAACAGACCAAAATGATAGATTCATCCATTTCTATTTAAATGTCAGAACTGAGATTTTAAACAGATATCTCTAGGATCCTAGCATAAAAGATACTGTTTAAAAACTCACTGAAAGACTGCCACCCCACTGGAAGGACTCGCTATTGGTGCTACAGGGTACCCAAGGGAACCATTTTCCCTAATTACATTTTTGCAAATAAATGTTGTCTTAAAATGCATGTAAATTCAGATTGGGAAAAGCTTCCAAAGCTTTGAAGGTTTCACTTCACATGTCTTCTAGAGGAAAGTGGGAGCAAAATAAAACTTCTATATGTTATTTTCAAAATAATACAGCAAATAATAGATTAAACAAAGTTGAAATGCCATCTTTTTAATAATAGTAACATTTTCACAAATTGTTACCATCAATATAGGTCAAAACAATTTTTTCATATTTTTCACCCTTTGTGCAATTTATAAACATAGAAATCTGGATATTACTTTATTAAACCTGTGCAAATGCTGGTTTTACCAGTCTTAACTTCTTGTTCTATTATTAAAAATGGGGGCTCCCTCTTTGCAATGATTTTCCATTCGAACTTTTCTTGATTTTTATTGTTTCTCTTTATTTACTAAATGAATAAAACATGTTTAATTTCACTTGTATTCATTAATAAAGTTGTTGGTACATATAATACTGCACCTAATTACAGGTACTCCTCGACTTACGATGACAATTGAACCCAAAATTTATGTTGCTAAGTGAGACATTTGTTAAGTTAGTTTTGCCCCGTTTTACAACCTTTCTTGCCACAGTTAAGTGAATCACTGCAGTTGATAAGTTAGTAACTCAGTTGTTAAGTGAATCTGGCTTCCCCATTGACTTTGCTTGTCAGAAGATGGCAAAAGCTGATCACATGACTTTGGGATACAGCAATGGTCATAAGTATGAACCGGTTGCCAAGCATCTGAATTTTGATCATATGATCATGGGGATGCTGCAAAGGTAACTATGAAAAATGTTCATAAGTCACTTTTTTCATTGTCATTGTAACTTTGAATGGTCACTAAATGAACTGTTGTAAGTTTAGGACTACCTGTATAGTCTCCATGCCAAAATACACTAGAGGCAGATTGTCAGTTACATTAAAAAAGCTGCAAAGAGATACATCGGTAATACTGTTAATAGACAATGTTTATATACCTAGGTTTCTAGAGGATTTTATATATTTATTACAAGGGAACCTAGCCACTTAGCTGCAAATACACTATAGTTGTTAACATCCCAGCGCCAGTAAAATTGAAGTATTTTTGTCCTGAGGAAAACAATCATGCTTGAAGTTAAATTGAATTGAATTAATTTCAGTTTCATTAAAATCAAAATAAAGTCATCTCTGGACAAGATGGATGGCACATAAATTTAATGAATAAATAAATGGATGAGAAGGGTGTTTGTGTGTGCGGCATCAAGGTACACCCCAATTACTCATATTACATCATTGCTTTACACACTGAATGAAATAGCACTTAATTTTGCCAGACACTGTAAAATTCAATTATATACTGAAGTTATCTTTAATATTTAAAGTACAGACACTTTATTTCTTAGGCTCAGCATCTGACTTAAACCACTCTTAACATTTGCCTTAGGTGACTGTTAGGATCCTGTTTAGGAGAATGGGTTCAATAACAGCAGGTGCTCTAAAAGAGTAATATAGTTAAAATAAATATTACTTAGCTGCAACATTATTTGTTTCATTTTATTTATGCATTTTAGTAATACAAGTAGTCCTTGACTTACAGTAGTTCATTTAGTGACCATTCAAAGTTACAATGGCACTGAAAAAAAAGTGACTTACAACCATTTTACGACTGTTGCAGTATCCCCAGAGTGGTGGAGTTGGAATTCCAAATTTATCTTTTTATTATGAGGCTTTCCACTTACAAAAAAAAAAATCAAATGATTATTAGCAGAAGTGAAAATCAAAATCTGACTTGAAATCAAAGTCACTGAAGAATACCACCGGATACTCAAAATTGCTGATTCCTACCAGACACTCTTAAAAGATTTTAAGCCTTTTATAATCTTTTTGGGAGTGCTAATTTTAAAATCTGAATGCAATGGGTAAAAACAGTAGCAACCTTTTGTTACCTTTACTTCTATTTTTAGCTGTCCTAAATTCTCTGTATATTACCGGTACTACATGTTATAAACCAAGTTCAATCAGAAATTATACAGACTCAAGACTTTGATCTATTAAATTAGAAGTGATTAGTTCAGAATGTGCTCAGCTATTTCAGTTACAGTTTAGATCCTTTCTTCTTAATTCAAAAATAAACACTCAAGCAACAGACCATAGACAAACTTTGAAGCAGAGTTATTGACTCATTCAGATTAATATGAAAGAGTTATCTCTAAATTATATAATATTGTCCCAGAAAAAATACTTCAGCTCTAATATGTTTGAAAATTACTTGGGAGAAAACATTTCAAGAGTAAAATAAAATATGGAAATCAGTGTCATCATCCTCAGCCCAAATTAAAGAAAATTATCTTAAACTATTCAATAGATATATGATTATTTTTAAAATAACATGCATGAAAGCTTTTTGGAATGGTTGTGAAGAAAATGGAACTTATTTTCACTTGTAGTGATCATGTCTGAATTTTTTTTCTAGTCGGGTATTTTGGGTTATTGATAAAACTAGAAATCAAAGAAGATAACTTATGTCTACAATTTGCTTTGACAAATATATTTTCAGGGTCTAACACTAATACATTTTTTTTAAAGTAGTGGTATTTTTGTTGAATGCAACCAGAATGTCCATAGCTAAGCATTAGGAAGATAATTCTGTGATGTTGGTTCTTTGATACCAAAATGTTTGGCATATCACAGCAGCTGAGAAACTGACCTACATTCTTCAGCTATGCTCTGGTCAAGTTGGAGTTAAAGCTTTCTCAAATATGTGGTTTGATTCCATATCTTATGCTGTCCAGGAGAATCATAATTGTTTTATCTCAGGTGAATATATTAATGTGTGGGAAGAATATTAAGGTATAATTAATATGTGGTTGTACGAATTGTTTCCACATCTCCCCTTTTAACCTTTACATGTATGGGTTGAATTTTATTGCACTGTTTATCATTTTTTAATTTTTTTTTTTAGAACTAAATCTAAGAAATAAGATGGAGTTCTAATTTTTAAAAATGATATTTTTCTCCTAAATGGTTGGCTGAAGACAGCATATTCAACAGCCATTCACAATAAGTCATCAATTATTTGTTGGCCACAGAATGGACTTGGCCTATTCTGTAAAGCAAGAGGTATTTGCCATAGAACTGGAATTACTGTGCAATGTTTCAAACATTGAGGTAACTTCTTTATTAGGCTATAGTCTGTCAGACAACATTAGAGCACAGCAGAATTTTTTAAAATCCCTAGAGAGCTTTGATTTTGTTTTGTTTGTTTGTTTGTTTATTTATTACTCCTACAGACTATGGTATAGCCAGAAATCTCACCATAGCCTTCCTTAAATTGTTGATGCCGGCAGCAAGTTCTATCTGAAAAAGCAATAGACATAACTTGGATCAGGAGAACTTGGGCAAACACAAGCAATTGGAATAATTCTGTGCTTGCCATTTTCCAAAATAATTGCAGCTCTTTCTCCTACAGTATTTCTCATGAACCATAATACTTACCTCAAATTACAGAGGGTTTTTTTGATGTAATAAATCTGCAACCATCTCATAGAGATAGATTTTAGATATATGCTATTTTGACTGAAGCTCTTTTCTTACACACACAAAGATAGGAGTTCGAAGCAGTTTTCTTTTGCTGTATCTTAACTCTAACAATTGATCTAGATAGACTGCAAAGAGCAGCACTGCAGGAAACTCCAGTAAAAAAAAACAATCTTTCCATTATACATTTATATAAAACACCATGATGGAAAAGAATGTGGGGGACCATTTAATCTCATCCAAGCAATCAGGCCACCTCCTGTACCACAATGTTTTTTTAATCTATTGTTTGGCAATGAATAGAAAAGTCTGTTCCCTCACAGCATTTGAAAGCAATATCTTTTACTGAGACCAAGCCTTCTGCATGCTATTTTCCTGTTTTCCTTACTCAGAGGTTCTGATCTAGAGAACCAGAAAAATGATGACAGTATGCAGTACTCAAACTAAGCATTTTTCTTTAATCCTCTAGCGGGAAAAGTCGACAAAACAGCTGTGCTAGATCTGTTGAACCAAAATAGATTAGCTATCATACCTAGAGAACAAGTAGTATTCCATAAATAAGAATAAATACCATCTGGTATCCTCCTGATACTTTTTTTCTCACCATTTTGTATCAATGTTTGTTTTTCTCAAGCTGAGCCATTGTAATCCCTTAAAAAAGATTCAATCACTTTAACAGATTCTTTGCTGAAACAAGCACCAGCTCTTTTTCTTCTTAAGATGTCTCACTCTTCCTCAGCAAGAGACTCTTATCCCCCAACTTCTATGAATCAGTGTCAGAACTTCTGTTTTCCGCAGGATACCTAGTTTTCAAGATGCCCAGAAAGATCCAAAACCTCTACTTTCAGTTAAAATTGCCCTACTTTGTTCTTATACATTGCTCTAGGGCCAGGTTTAATCCCATTTTGTTGAAAAATAAAAATGTAAAAGTTGAGGTTTTTGCACATAAATCAATAAAAAAACCAACAGTCTTTTAACCAAAATCTCTTCTACATTTGGGCAACATATAAGGTATGATTACCACAGGGTGACCTAGAATAAGCTATCTGGTGTTTCCAGACCTCCAGGTTGCTGAAACAGGATGAGTGGTTTTTACATACCTCTAGTTCCTGACAAGTCTAAAATGTCAACAGAGATCTTTGGTAGGGAAAATATTCACATTGTTCAGGAGAATTGAGTGATTGAGGCAAATATGTCGCTGATAAGACATGTAGGAGACAAATGGTACATAGGAATTAGTAGTGAAAATAAATGGGGGGGATAAAGTCACACCAAATTAGATAAAAATGATAGGCAGAATCTGAAAGGGGAGTCTTCTTTCCAATTTAGCAATTCTTCAAAAGTTAACTTGAATGACAACACTGTGGAAAACCTGTAAGTATATTGCAGAGAGTAAGGTGGTTGACTTGCTATGCAAAACTGTTACTTAAGCAAAAGGGCTTGAAACATTTTTGAAGTCCTGAGTATCAAGATAATATTTGGTAGTGACTCAGGCAGATGCTTCTTTAATTCACTCGAGTAGAAGAAGAAAGAGAGGTAGGGCACAATCAGATTTGCAAGATTCTGTTTTATAACCAATCTTAATAATAAGAGTACTTTCAGGCCTTTCTGTGGAGTTGATTTCCTCGTCTGGGCTATCTATTGGGATAAGACAGTATTTTTTTAATCATTTAATCAGACTAATTGATTCCATCCATGTTTAGAATGAAGTGAAGACATGCTTAACAATTAGAGTATAGTGTATTTTTAGCATGAAGAAATATAATTGTGAGATTTAGTGTGTTTACTTCTTTTAAAAAATGTTAGTAACTTTTTAATGTTTGTCTAATTAGTTACCATTCATATAATATTTTATTTCAGATTGTGGCTGGTTTTGAAGTTTCCTTCCACAACTTCATGGTTTCTGCAGTTAAGACAACATTAGGACAAAGCAATCACAACTCTCTTCCATTTAATTAATGAATTATTGAGAACATAAAAGACTGCTAACAGTAAGAAATACTAGGCTTTGAAACCACATTAACAGTTTTACTTGACAAGCTCTCAATTTAAACATAACATGTATATAATGATGGCACAAACATTAAATTTTTATATCCTCAACTATATGATTGTTATTTTTAAAGGTTCCTCAACTGTTTTTCTGGTTTATGTGGAGTGGCTTATTTTAACTACCAACATTCTTCCCCTTTTAAAGAGAATTTGTGCAACTCTATGGAGAAGTATCCCGTGCTCCCACACTCAAACATACTTGTTCAACTGTAGGACTAAACTACTATCAACTGTATTTCCAGAAAATATGCCTTAAATTGTTAGTACAATGATGACTGAGTTTTTTATTTTTCTCTAAGGTTATTATTGTTGATAATGTTATTTTATTTTTCTGCCCAGCACTGATATTCATAGCCAAGATTAATAAATTGCTATATAAGAACATGGCAAATAGACATACTGTGGATCTTTAAATCCCCTTTTTCACCAGAGTAGGTACATTATTTCTTAATGCTTATTGACCAGCAGCCTGTGGATAGAGAATTTTTTTTTTTTACCAGCAACCAGGTGCAAAAAGTGAGAAACAAATGGCTTTATCACTAACGATGTTTATGTTAGATGAGCATAATGACAATCCTTATTACTATACAGAGGAGTTTCTGCAAGAATGGTTCTGAGGATAGAAAGAATAAACATACAAAATATATGGATATTAAGCATGAGAATTTCTGAATAAAGTATATGCACAGAATGCATAGAATATCTGCATGCCAGCTGTATAAATAGATAAACCATTTTTTCATTTGCTATTCTCTGTTCAAAATATTAAAATTGTCATAAAACTGTTTATATCATCTATTAAAAGTGAGTTCTTCAGCTGATGCAGGACAATAAATCAACAAAACATAAGCTTACAAGGATCATATTTCACAAATGTAACCTCCTGATTCTTTTGTCAATACAACTGAATGTCTTGAGATTTTCAATTAAATTATATCATTCACTGCATAGCTCATAAGCAGGGCCCAACATAGTCCATTGTTTGTTTATAAGCAGAAGTACTTCATCTTAGATCATGAACATCTGCATTATTCCTTAATCAGCATAAATTCATATATTTCGGAATCTTTGGTTGTAGTTTAACCTGATAGCAATCCATTTCCGCATACAGGTACACTTTGCCTACTCAATCAATAGAATTTATTCATAAGTAATGGTCTTCAGGGGATGGCCATCTTTGAAAGAGGCAATTTGCATTAGGAATCCCTGAATAAGTAATGACAGAAAGATTAAGCCTTAATCAATGTACAACCTTAGCATCCCCCACTTTTTGTGCTGAAAAGATGAAATGTATAGGTATTGCTATAGGGAAGTTAAACTTGGCAAGAAAGGAGTAAGGGAAGGACCATTGGCTTCAATTTTTGGTGGGGAAACACCAGAAGACCATCCTCTTCTCTCATGGGAAGAGATCCATCTGGCCTAATCCATTCAACTGAAAGATCTAGAAGCCCTTTTCCTGTATCCCTTCATTGAGGAAGAGAGGGCAAGACAGACATGGTTCCTTATCTGGAAATGTCTTTTTGCAATTGTTTAAATAGTGAATCAATTCTCTAAAAGGTATTCTGAAATAAGAACAACATTCTAGGCAATACATTCATTTTTACCATAGAAATTATTCCCAACAATGACAATTGTCATTTTCCTCATCTTAATGAGTTAAGATCTGATTACCAGAGTGGGCAAAGTGAGCCATATTGCATCTTCTATTATTGCATGTAACTTTTGTTAAATCTTAAGAGAATCAAAAATATTAAAATTACATTCAGAAGTCCATATTTCAAAAGTAATATTGAACAGTTTAACTTCACCAAGTTTCTAGTGTCAGTTGCATGTTAAGCAAAACTTCACAAAACAGAGGGAAGGTTAAAAGAATGGTCCTAGATATGATGGAGGTTTCAAACTGCAGGTTGGAAAAGGCTTAAAGAGGATTAGAAAACACGTTTTTATAAATGTAGGCTGGGACCGAACACAACTGAAATAAGTAGAATTTATTTCTGAGTAAACATGTAAAAAAAAAAAAAAGCAAATACCTAAAGCAAAAAGAACTCAGGTTGGTGCCTGGCCTGATACACCCAAAATCACATTGCTAACATCCAAGGATAAATGAAAAAATGCAGGGCAGTTCAAAAAGCCATTTATTTTTGTTATACAAAGACATCTTTAATCTGTGCATACAAAAATGTAGCTATCCCTTACCTCATTGACCACTGAAGGACTTGCAAGAAGCAGCGGTTAGAACAGAGTTTAGAGCAACTGTGGTTCAAACCAGAAAAGGACCGTGTGAAGATTGTATTGTGTCACCTTATTTGAGCTGTGGTGGCGCAGTGGTTAGAGTGCAGTACTGCAGGCTACTTCTGTTGACTGCTGATTGCTAGCAGTTCGGTAGTTCAAGTCCCACCGGCTCAAGGTTGACTCAGACTTCCATCCTTCCGAGGTGGGTAAAATGAGGACCCAGATTGTTGGAGGCAATATGCTGACTCTGTAAACCGCTTAGAGAGGGCTGTAAAAGCACTGTGAAGCGGTATGTAAGTCTAAGTGCTATTGCTATTATTTATTGGCAAAATATACTGTGAGAAATAGAAACTGGAATTAAAATTGCAAGGAGAAAGATCAAAAACTTTATATATCCTCAGGGTATCTAAGTAGTAGTGAAGAAGACTTAAGGAGTTTCTTGCTGAAGATTAAAGTGAGCTTAGAAGCTGAATTCCTGCTCAATAAAAATATGAAGATGTTACCTGGGCAGTGCTAACCAGCAGTGTCTGCAGAAAGGATCAATACAGCAAGATAGTGGTTGAAGCCCCACCTCTTTTTTTTTTTTACGTTGTTTAATGTCAACACACAAAAAGGCCAGGGCTCTGATTACAGCTGCCATCATGCCTGTTTTGATCCCTCCTCTCCACTGAGGCTGGTGATACTAATCCAGTGCAAATAAGTGGAGAAATTGCAGGAGTAACAAACTTTATCTTCCTAGGCTACAAGAATAGACAGAGAGGGTGACTATTGCCATGAAATAGATAGCTTGGGAGACAAGAAACTAGACAAAACATTTAAGTGAAAAAATGTCTTATGGCCCAATAGGTTCTGTTGCCAAGGCTGTGGTTGCTGTGAAATCTGGATCGTAAAAAAAAAAAAAAAAAAAAAAAAAAAAAAAAAAAAAAGCCAAATCAGGAAAAAAATGCTTTTGAGTTGTGCAGGGTAAATTTATTGGACTGCAAAAAGAACAAACCATTCAAAACTAGATGAAATCAAACCACTGGAAGCACTAATACTGATACTAAAGCTTAAATTGGTGACAGGTAAATACAAAGTCATTGGAGAAAAACCTGACACTTGGAAAAATCAAAAACAGTCAAAACGGCTGTCAGAAAACAAGGTAACTAGATATATCCTTTCAATGAAGATGACAGCAGAAGTTTGCAAAAACTGAGAGAAGCAGTTGCTGACAGACAATCCTCGTGAAATGATGTTCATTGTGTCTCAGAGAACGCCTGAATGACTAAAGAGGAACAACAAAGTTGTCAGGAAGATCACAGTTTCAGCAAGGGAACTCGTATAAATACTTTTATACCAGGAGTGAATTATGACCAGGGTGATTGCACCGTAATGATTTCTCCCTCCTATGCTCTCCATAATCATTCTCTAGTGTTTTTTTTTTTTAAAGCAGCTACCTCTACAGTCCAGCCGTTCACTAATGACATTAAGCAACGCTTGCGGTGTCTATTTGTAATTACAGTATTTATTCACTGGCCAGAAACTACTGAGGAGAAAGACCCAGTACGTGGCTGGAGAGGCAGGAGCCAACTGCAAGTAAAAAAAACCGACAACTGGTAACTGATGGTCCCGAGAGGTGGCGAAAGCAACACGATTCGAGAGCATCTCAACTGTTAAAATAATGCAGCTCCCTTCTAGCCCTCCCCGCCTTTTTGGCTTCGCCACTGCAGCAAATCTCGAAGGGACAGGACGTAGGGACAAGAATTGCACGGGTAAGAAGCGGGCGGAACGCCGCATGCAGGTCCGAGGGCCGCGCCGCTCGTCCCCTTCCCGAGCCCGAGATGCTGCATCACGACACCTGCTCGTTCCCTCCGCGCTATTCTCGCTCGCCCCTTAGGTCTAACGCCGCCCTCGCCCTGCCCCGCCCCGCCCCGCCCCGCCCCGGTCCCCTCNCCGGAGAAGCATCTGCTCCCCCCCGCATGCGCGCTCTTTTAACTCTGCCCTCCCCCCCCCGCCCCGTGACGGCAGGGGCTGCAGCTGCCGGGGGAGGAAGAGTGTGGCCGGCTCTCGACGTCATCCTGTGCAGTGCGCGGGGCATTGAAAGGTGAATGGCAGAGAGGGCGAGAAGAACGCGAGCGACTGTCAGCCCAGCCCGCAGCAGCAGCAGGAGGAAGAAGGCGGCGCCGAGGTTTGCTTCTGCTCTTCCCAGGAGGGGCGCCCGCAGATAATGGAGCGGAGGCGGTAGGAAGGTGTCGCGGTGGAGGCAGCGGCAGCAGCGGCAGCACCGGAACAAAAAGCGGAGTCACTGCGCCGTGTCTTCCCTTCGCCTCCAGCAATGTGAGGAAACAAGTGCCGCGACCGCTCGACCGCCGCTTTCTTCCAGGGGGAAAGGGGCAGTGCCGCCGCTCCCCCCCCCCCGCCGCCGCCGCTCCTCACAATTCCGACGAGGCAGGCGACTCCCTTCACCACCGCCCGCCCTGCCCCCCCTCCCCCGCAAAGCTATGAGCCATGAAGCCGCCTGGCAGAAGTTCTCTGCGGCAGCCCTTCTCTGGCAGCTGCCGGCACCGCAGATCCTCTAACGCTCCCTTCTCAGCCTGCCTGGCGCGGCTGCCTCTGCTCGGCTTCTTCCGCCGTTTCCTTTTGGCGTTCCTGCTGCTCTGCTGGGGTCGCCCAGAGAGCTGGGGGGTCATTGCGGACACCGGTGAGTGCGGGGAGGGGGGGGGAAATGGGCTGGAATCTCCCCTTCTTCCTCCGCAGTGTATGATGTTTGGGAAGTCAGCCCTCTTCTCCTTCGACCTGCTATTTGCTGCCTTTCGAGTTACCTGCCAATGCAGATAAATAGCAAAGCCCGTTATCTAGTTATTTTTTTTCTTTTCCGGTGTCCCTTTGGACCCCCTCATTTCCCCTGTCATGCTAGTTTCTTCTGCTCGTGACAGACCTCATACAGCACCCCGTCTTTTGCTCCCTGTGGTGAGAAGCTTTCGTGATCTTTCACCACCCGTAAGTATGTGCATACACCTGCTTCCAATCCACACAGATTCATTGACAGGTTTCTCTCCCGAGGATAACATTTTGTTTGATCATCTGCAGCAAATTGTTAATCTGCAACTGAATTCTTCTTCTTTCTTTTCCTTCGTGCGTTTGGAAAAGGAAGAGAGAGAAAAACTTCCTATTCTCACGTTGAAGATTCTTTATTGGTGTATGTAGATATATGGTGCAAACTCTGGCATAGGATGATGATGGGCAAGATGTGATCTCAAAAGGTGCTGATGCAGCAAAATGTTCTTGGCAGGTTGTCAGACTGCTCATTTTTTTGTGGATCTTATTTAAGAAGTATCTGAAGCAGAGTAAGTGGGGTTTCTGTTTAGGGGAAGATATTTAGAATTTGAGTTGAGAACTCATACATAATATACAAAAAAGAACTCCCTGTGAAGAGAACTCTTAAGCATGAAGAAATACGTGTTTTCTTCTGCATGATCTCTAGTACTTAAATGTTTATTTTGAAAGAAATCTAACTGAATTTCTTGAGATAATTTTGTATAATAACTATACTTAGAATTTGTATTCTTACAGTTTATGTGAGAAGTGGCCTTTATGTAAAGGGAATTGATTGATTTTCAATGGACACATGAATTCCATTTGTGAGAAGTTTGCAGATTCACAGATTTTGATCAATATTTCTGAGGAAAACTGACAAGAGTCATGGTGTTTGGGATCTCATTAAAAGAGCTTCCCTTCTGAAAAAGGTTTTTTTTTTTTTTACATTTAGATTATTATGTAAAAATACATTGTATTAAATACCCAATATTTTCTGTCATTCTTTCTGCAGTACTGCAATACTTTGTATTGCTTTCCTAAATACTATACTACCCTGTGAAAAAGGTTTTTTTTTTTTTTACATTTAGATTATTATGTAAAAATACATTGTATTAAATACCCAATATTTTCTGTCATTCTTTCTGCAGTACTGCAATACTTTGTATTGCTTTCCTAAATACTATACTAGGAAATATTTTAATAAGGCATGTTGGAATCATTGGAATGATATTACCCTCTTGAAGGAAAATTAACAGAATTTAAAGCAACCTATATAAAGTGTTCGGTTCCTCTGTGGTTTAATGTAGACCTATCTGTCTTCCCTAGCTATCCATTGGAATGAAACTTTGGAAAAAACAGAAACCATACTGGCAAATGAGGACACTGCATTTCAACAGACTAACAATAGTAGTAGCAAAAATAACAATTATAGCAGTGCATTCCAAAAAGAAATCACATTGCCTTCAAGACTTATTTATTATTTGAACAAAGACTCTGAAAGTCCCTACCATAATTTGGATACTAGGACAAGATACCAGCAAAAACACAGTAAGGTAAGAATTAAAAAAAAAAGGAACATCCAGTACAGTAGCTCAAAATAGTCCTGTCCCTTGAGAGATTGTCTTACTTCAAGAATGTCTATTCAGCAGTTTGGTAATACCTCTGTAATATTATTGCTGCATTGGCTTTAGGTGCCAGGAATTGCTGTCAGTTAGTTGTGAAGCTTAGTATCAGTACTGTAGATAAAACAAAGCAATATAACCTGAATTTCTATTATCTTTAGAGGATTAGATTTTTTTCTCCTCATTTTAACCTACTTACTTGAACTAGAGAAAGGGCATGGTAAAAACTAAATATCTTTTACATGACAGGTATAGGAGATCTTGATGTGTTATGGATCCTAATTCTTTATCTTTAGTACAGGTAGATGTGTATATGTGTACACACACACACACACACACACACACACACACACACACACACACACACTGCATCTTCATGTAGCTAAACTTAGTCATGACTAAACTATATTTAAAACAATGACACTTAAATAAGTTATGATTCACTTGTGTCATTGCTTCAATCATATGTTTAAATGATTAACCTTAGCTGTATCAAGACCTGCAGAGTTCTCATATATATAGCAGAAAAGCAATATGAGTGAACTTACTTTGAGAGCAATTTAGAAGACTGCTTAGAATTTAGTCTATTGTGATTTCATGTTATATATGAGAGTCTTGTTTTTATTGATCTCTTCCCAAAGTAATAATTAGGCCAAATGTGATTTGTCCCTCTTGTTATGATATGAGATCATGTATTGCGGTACTTTAATAGATGTTCCATTTCCTCTCTAAAGGTAGTATTTCAGTAGTCAAATAGCTATTTCTCAATGTTGTGTTATATAAATATGTTACATTGCTATTGGACACAATTACGGTTAGTTTGGGATTGAAAACCCAACCACATGCATTCTTAATAGACAGGAAACTTCTTAATTTTTTAAATAATACTATTAATGCAAATTAAAAGGCAATATTTATTTTAATCATTAATAATTTGATGTGTTTTTCATTGAATCATTTGTTGTTGTAAGTTGCGAAGTCGTGTCCGACCCATCGCGACCCCATGGACAACGTTCCTCCAGGCCTTCCTGTTCTCTACCATCCTCATTGAATCATACTTGATGTTAACTCATAACGCTTGGAATAATATGGCTTATTCCAAAACAGATCTATCCAAAGAAATGCATGACTTTGGCAAGATGGGCAGTTACAGAAAATTGATTTTTTAAAATTTATTTTATTAATCAGTTCAGTAAGCAAAGGAGTGAAGTCTGTGTGCCACCTGACCCATTATTTTGAAGCTCAGGAGACCTTTGGCAGCTGTTTCTGATGAAACATAAGAAACTATTGTCAGATAAAGAAAACAGGGCATTCCCAGTGGTATATGCAGTATCTCTACAGGACCAACACTGGAGTATGTGAAATTAATATCTATTGACCATATAAATAATGACAAATCCAGAGTGACAGTATGCTTGAAGGACATTCTCAAGAGTATGTGCTGCTTTGATCTTTCCAGATTATTTTTCTCCTCTTGCTATAGACTTTTATGTCTCAGTGAACACAGCTCCAGAATGCAGCCATTGGAAGTGACTTTTTAGGAAGCAATACAGGTAGTCCTCGAATTACAACAGTTCATTTAGTGACAATTCAAAGTTACAACAGCACTGAAAAAACTGACAATGACCATTTTTCATAGTTACGACTTTTGCAGCATCCCCATGGTCATGTGTTCAAAACTCAGATGCTTTGCAACTGGTCCATATTTATGACGGTTGTTGTGTCCCAGGGTCCTGTGATCATCTTTCACGACTTCCTGACAAACAAAGTCAATGGGGAAACCAGATTCAGTTAACAGCTGCAGTGATTCACTTAACAACTGTCGTGAAATGGGACAAAACTCACTTAACAAACGTCTCACTTCACAAGAGAAATTTTGGGCCCCAATTGTGGTTGTAAGTTGAGGACTACTTGTATAAATAGAGGTGGTGCAAGGCTGATTTGAACCCAGTGCCTGCACAACACGGTTGTGTGTTCCTTTGAACTATGGGGGTTTGGCACTAACTTATCACTTACTGCTGTTATACTTATGTTCATAGGTGTGAAGCATTATCCGAAATAAGAAAATACAGGTATTTTGTTAGCTAAAAGGTCCCACCTCTTATGAAAGATGATGATTTTGTACAAGATATATGAAGTAGCATAGATAATTAGTAAAATACTGTAACTAAATGCTTAGTTTTGTGGGAAAGTTATTCAGACAAGAGTAATTCATTCCTGGAATTAAATAGATACTGTTTCTCATGTTCCCTGGTACTTACTTAGTAGCTATATTAGTGCTATTGCAGCAATTCTACCTCCTTATTCTAGTTATGATCTTTGCTGTTACTATCGTGAAAAAAATAAGGATTATTGTGGGTAGCAGTGCTCATTTCCCAAGTTCTGTGTCCTTCCTCTACCCATCAAGGGAGGGAGGCAGCTGTTTCAAGTGCTTTTTTGTACTCCAGTAATTAATTACTGCACTGAGAATATAATTGTTACTAATTCTGCCTACATTAAGAATATAATAGTATCTAGCTTTGCCAATGCAGCTAAAACGTTTGAAGTAATTGTTACATCTTTTAATAGCAAGTATTCCAAATGTTAATCCTTATATAGCCAAAAAAGCATTATCCATATAGAGGAAAAGTACTTGCACAAGTTTAAAGATTTTACATTAATGATTTAGGAGAAAAATGGGGCGAGGGAAGAGCAATTCAGTGAGGATTGATTATGAGAGCCAATATAAATATAAAGAAGAAGAAAAAAGGCATATCCAGGAAAGATTCCTGGCTGGCTGCAAAGGAAGACATAATACTGCAATATTTTGCTGCATTTTCCATGTTTTAACTTCATAGTCCCGCTGTAAAGAAACCTTATGAAATTGTCTTGGGAAAGTTAACTAGAATAATCTAGCTCACAGCATTGTTAATACTCATTATCTGGAGCGTAGCTTTCAATGTGGCAACTGACAAGCAGAATATATGGTTAATATAATTGTTAAATTAATTACATGTTAATTACATGCCAAGACTTCTGTACATGGAAAGAGGATAGTATGATTAATTAAATTCTAATCGAGGTAGGACAACAGGAATGGTCAGTGGAGCCCAATGAATGATTCAGCAGAAAGTGCTTGACAGAGTTAAGCAACTCTAAATATGTGTCAGATGAAAGTTTTCTGCTAATGCACTATTTTGGGTGAGATGGATGGGAAGGGGAAGGGGAAGGGGAAGAGGAAGGGGAAGGAAGGAAGGAAGGAAGGAAGGAAGGAAGGAAGGAAGGAAGGAAGGAAGGAAGGAAGGAAGGAAGGAAGGAAGGAAGGAAGGAAGGAAGGAAGGAAGGAAGGAAGGAAGGAGTCCCTGCAATTTTTTTTCCACTAGTCATTGTTGACTATAGGGTGAAGCATTCATCTCGTTGTTCCTAGGCATGATGGGTGGCTTATAAACTTAATAAATAAATTTAACAAACAAACTTCAGTTGTCATTCCATTTATATGTAACAAAAGTCTCTTTGCAGGGCATCCCTTGAATGCCCTTTCCAGTTCTTGGAGGGAGCAAGGATACTACTGAGACACAGGCGTTTAGTACTGGATGTTTGCCCATATATAAATATACATAGGCTGAAACTTTATTTCTCCTAACCTGGAGAAATAATTCATATCATTTAGTTCCTTCTTTTCTGAGTATCAATACTTAAATAAACTCTTAACACCTTGAATCACATACTGTACCTATTCTTTGTGGGCTTCTCTACTTATCCGAATGACTGTTTTAATGAATCATGATTTCAATCCTGAAAAATAACCCACTCTCTGACCTAAATGAGGAGGAGCCAGTGGAAGTTGGAAAGGAGAGATCAATGGAAATTCTAGAATCACACTCCAACATCAAGTCTGAGATGTAACATGCCAGATAGTCCCAAAGGTGCTTTTTTCAAGAGGCAACTGGACTTTCTGGTTTTTCTTTGAAGATGTTTCACTTCTCATCCAAGAAGCTTCTTCAGCTCTCAGAGCTTCTTGAAGAAGCTTCTAGGATGAGAAATGAAACGTCTTCAAAGAAAAACCGAAAAGTCCAGTTGCCTCTTCAAAAAAGTACCTTTGGGACAACCATGACCTGGATGACTGAGAATCTCCATAGACAACATGCCAGATAGGAATGTGAATGGAACAGTGATAGAATCTTGAATCAAAGATTCCTGAAGAACTTAATTTCCTTCTGACTTTTGAGAGATCTGTCTTATATTTACTTGGAGGCTCACATTCCCTAATGGCTGCTTGTTACTGAGGGTCATAAGGAAGCAAAGAGATAGAATAGTGCTAGTTCTAGATCAGAGGTAAAAATCCTTAATGACTTCATTTTTCAGGATGGATGTGGAAAATTGTAGTCGTAATAGTTTTACTTAAAAGAAATATATAAGGGATCAGTTAGACTCCATACATTGTTGGGCAAGTTATCAGATGAGAGTTGTCTGGAGACTTGTCCCTCTAATGTGTCCAGTGGGTTCATCACAATAGGTCTGCTTGCATGCAAAGTGAGCCCTTGGGAACCTTAGTACTCTTTCCCTTTAAGAACCCTCTTGGCTACAATTCTGCTAATTCCCATATTACTTTAGCATCAAACATTATTTTAAAATAGGGGAAAGATCTATGAAACTTTATCTGCATATAAGATGCTTAGGCATTCCTGGGTATTTCTCTTTTTTATCATTTACCCTGTTTCCCCCAACATAAGACATCCCCTGATAATAAGCCCAATCGGGCTTTTGAGTGCATGGCAATAAGGCCAAGCGCTTATTTCAGGGTTCAAAAAAAATATAAGACAGGGTCTTTTTTTCGGGGAAACATGGTAGAAACTGCATAACTACTGAACCATAGAATGTATTCATTTCTGCCTCCCTATTTTTTGGCTACTGATTTGCTGAATGAAGGATTTTAATAACTTTAAATTCGAAAGTTTGCAATTTTGAAACATTGAGTTGGTTTAATAAAGGTATCATCTCAAATGGTCAATACAGTCACTTCTGCTATACAGCACATATCATAGCAGGGATATAAAGGGATTATATGATATCAAGCCAGTATAACTTTATATGGTTAAGACTGCTTCAGTAGAGTTTAGAGCAGTGGTTCTCAACCTTCCTAATGCCGCGACCCCCTCCCCACCACCACAACCCCCTCCCCGCCCCCTCCCCGCACGCGATGAGGTGACAAAGGGGGCGTGGCACCAAGATGGTGGGCTAGCGCGCGCTTAGGCGACCCCCTGTGAAAGGGTCGTTCGACCCCCAAAGGGGTCGCGACCCACAGGTTGAGAACCGCTGGTTTAGAGGATCATTTACATGCTAAGCCATACACTTTTGCAAACCATACCAGCTAGATCTGTGCAATATACTATACCCAAACCATATTTAAGGCTTAGCTGGGATGACAAAATCCAGCCACTCCCTTAAGGCATAGTCCAAGAAGAGTTTGATACATGTTGATTAGTATTAGTATCTTTAAAAAAATATTTTTCAGGTTGTAGCCAAGCTTGTTGGAAGATAGAAACAATTTTGAGAATTCTCACATGTTTTTACATATATTATTATATGCATACATATATAAAGAGGGAGGTGATGGAATACTAAATGTCAGGTCTCGTAGGCCATTTACAGTCTATGAATTAATCTTAGAGGGCTAGTTTGGAGTTGTGATTAATACACTGGGATAGAAACTGGGACATCATGAATTCTAGTCCCACTTTAGTCACAAAAGTATCTGGGAGACCCAAGGGCCAAAGAGAACATTTTGCACCAAATGAGTTGTATCAAAATTTTCTATCCTTTTCTAACAATAACATCTAAGATTAACAAATCATACAGTAATCAATGTTGAAAATGTCATGAAACAGAAGGAACGTTTATCATATGTGATAGACATGTAAAAAAATATATCCCCAAAATACTGAAAAGACATACATAGTGTAATGCAAAAAGTCTTGTAATTTAAATTTGAAATGAAACTATAACTTTTCTTACTAGGTGTCTATGGAGCTTTTCAGTCATCCAGGTCATGGTTATCCCAAAGGTGCTTTTTTCAAGAGGCAACTGGATTTCCTTGTTTTTCTTTGAAGACATTTAGCTTCTCAGCCAAGAAGCTTCTTCAGCTCTGACTGGATGGTGGGGAATGGAAGGATTTATTTTCCTTGCAGACAGCTGGTTATTTGCATCCTTTTAGAAAGTTATTGAGGCCACCTGGAGGTTTATCTGTGTCCTCAGGATCACCTGAGTAGTGCAAATGGGTGTGGAGCCTTCTTGGAACTGATGAAAGGACTGTGTTGTAGACTGGAGATAGATGATGATGTATCCCTTCCCCTCTGTTGAGAGAGGGCTGTTCAATTTTGACATAGATAGCCTCTTTGATCCCTCTTTCAAACCAGTGGCCCTCTCTGTCCAAAATGTGGACTTTGCTGTCTTCAAAAGAGTGGCTTTTGTCTTTTAAATGCAGATGGACTGTTCAATCTTGTCCTGATGGGTTTGTTCTCCTATGTTGTGTCATGCTTTTATGAAGTGGTTGCTTTGTTTCCTCAATGTACAGATCTGCACATTTCTCATATGTGTATTGCATATACCACGTTGTTCAATTTGTGTTGGGTGTTTTATCCTTGGGGTGGACAAGCTTCTGCCTTAGTGTATTCTTGGGTTTAAAGTGTGCACGTATGCTGTGTTGGCTGAAGATCCTCCTGAGCTTTTCAGATATTCCTGCAATGTATGGAATGACAGCATTGCTTCATTTATTGTTTTCTTCTTTGTCTATTATGGAGGAGCTCCTGCTGGGTCTTTTTGGGGATTTGATGAAGGCCCTCCTTGATGTGTTTTAGTCCCCCCACATCTTTGTACTGCACAGTCCAGGAAGGCTAGACAATGAATTTGATGTATCTGTCCACAGAGTTCATATGTTTGGTAAATGCTTCCAATTCTGGTATTTTTATCTTGACCCAAATATCGTTCACATAATACCAGTGAGTGGGTAGAATTCCTGTGAAGGAGTTTAGGGCTTTGGTTTCTATCTCTTCCATGTAGGTGAATCTATGGCACAGCCATATTTTTTCACCAAACATATCACCTCTGTGGACAGATACATCAAATTCACATGGGAAGATGTTAAGAAAAATAATCTAGCCTTCCTGGATTGTGCAGTACACATTAGCTGTGCAGTAAACATTAATGAAGACAGAAGCCTTAACACTGAAGTTTACAGAAACCCCCCCCCACCCCCCCACACACAGATCAATATTTACATTTTGATTCTCACCACCCACTGGAGCACAAAATGGGAGTTATCAGAACCGTACACCAGCGAGCTGAAGGCCTGCCTACCAGCAAAGGTGGGAAAGAAAAAGATCTAAAACACATCAAGGAAGCCCTCAGAACACGTGGCTATCCCAAGTGGGTCTTCATCAAATCCCCAAAAAGACCCAGCAGGAGCTCCTCCATAATAGACAAAAAAGAAAACAATAAATGAAGCAATGCTGTCATTCCATACATTGCAGGAATATCTGAAAAGCTCAGGAGGATCTTCAGCCACACAACATACATGCACATTTTAAACCCAAGGAGCTTGTCCACCCCAAGGATAAAACACAAATTGAGCAATGTGGTTATATGCAGTACACATATGAGAGATGTGCAGATCTGTACATTGGGGGAACAAAACAACCACTTCATAAACAAATGGCACAACATAGGAGAACATACCTACCAGGACTAGATTCAGCATTTAAAAAACAAAGGCCACACTTTTGAAGACAGCAAAGTCCACGTTTTGGACAGAGAGGACTACTGGTTTGAAAGAGGGGTCGAAGAGTCCATCTATGTCAAAATTGAATAGCCCTCTCTCAACAGAGGGGGAGGGGTACGTCATCATCTATCTCCAGTCAACAACACAGTCCTTTCATCAGTTCCAAGAAGGCTCCACACCCATTTGCACTACTCAGGTGACCCTGAGGACACAGATAAACCTCCAGGTGGCCTCAATGACTTTCTAAAAGAATGCAAATTACCAGCTGTCTGCAAGGAAAATAAATCCTTCCATTCAGTCAGAGCTGAAGAAGCTTCTTGGCTGAGAAGTGAAATGTCTTCAAAGACAAACTAGAAAGTCCAGTTGCCTCTTGAAAAAAGCACCTTTGGGATTTTCTTACTAGGCACAATCTCAGAAAAAAATAACAAGAAACATAACTAATTGAGATATGTGAGAACAAATTTTGCTCAATATTGGAAGAAAGATATAATTCAGACAATATCTGATTGGAACTTAGATTTGGAAAATATGCAGCAGTGGCAAAACTAACAGAATACAGCATATACACAATACAAATTGAACTAAATTTAAGAAATAATATTTCCTATACATATCATGTAGTATGGCAAATATATTAATTTACTGTATGCCTTCTAAGATAGCCTAAATATCTACAAATATTGCAACTTACCAGATGTATAAAACTATTGGGAGTTAGAAACCCAATCTTTTTTTCTTTTTATTAATTTTCCTTCCTTCCTTCTTCCCTCCCTTCCGTCATTCATGTATGTATATGTGTATGTGTGTGTGTATGTATGTGTGTGTGCGTGTATGTCGCTTTCACGACAAACCATTTTTCTATATATAACATTTTTACTGATAAAGAAATAAAGGGAGACTAGTATAGATCTATTTCAAATAGATCTATACTAGTCTCCCTTTATTTCTTTATCAGTAAAAATGTTATATATATATATATATATATATATCACACACACACGTGTGTGTGTGCACACATTCACGTGCACACAAACGTGAATGTGTACACACACACACACACACACACACATATACATATATACATATATAATATATATATGTGTGTGTGTAGATATTCACGTGCACACAAACATGCATGTGTATGTGTGTGTATGTGTATGTGTGTGTGTGTGTGTGTGTGTGTGTGTGTGTATATCACACACACACACACACACACATGTAATCATATTTGCTTACACTTAAAAAGCAATATTAACTGGGGGGGGGTCCACCTTCCTCATTTTCCCCTCCTAGGGAGACTAGTATAGATCTATTTCAAGCTATTTAGCTCTCATCAGCTAGCCATACCCCTTATAGGATTAGAACCTGGGCCACTGCCCACTTGCCTTGTTAGGCAAATGCTTTAACCTCTGAGCCAACAAGGCAAGGGGCCCAGGTTCTACTCCCATAAGGGTGCGGCTAGCTGATGAGAGCTAAATAGCTTGAAATAGATCTATGCTAGTCTCCCTTTATTTATTTATCAGCAAAAAATGTGTCATACACACACACACACACACACACACACACACACACAGTAACAATACAAGGGAGACTTAATAAGTAAGCAATTTAAGATTAAAATCTATAGTATATAACAATTATTTTGATGTGAGCTGTAGTGATTCTTTTTCATATACAACTTTGGATAAAAAAGCCAAATAGTTTTATGCTTGTAATATTGACAGTCTAAACTTTAGTTAACATTGATCAAATATTTGTCTCTTTTCTTGTCTCAATATGCTAAACTATCTAAATAATAGAATGTTAATAATTGTCAAATATATTGTACAAGCATCAGTGTATTAAAACAATTTATTAAAATTTATGACACCATAACAAAAAAGAAAAAAAGATGTTCTATCCCTAAAAATATCCCTTGACTTTTTAAAAGGCATACATGAATAAAGAGCTGGAAATTAACTAATAATTTAGACCGAGGCTATTTAAGTGGCAGGGCCCACTAACCCTCCTGATAGGTTTAGTTGTTTTCTTTGTTTATAAACAAGGCCCAGTTTTATGTAATGATCCTCTCCTATAAACTGAGTTGTGTAATGACATGAGAATAGATGTTAATAATCATAAATATTAGATCCAGATCATCTAACTATGCATAAGATTTGTGTTTGTGTGTCTCTATATGTGGGTTTTAAAATAAAATTAAAGCTTTACCGATACATTATTTTATTGTAATGCTTATAAATATTTTCAGACATCACAAAAAATATTTTCTTTAGAAAAGTTTACTTTCTTTATAAAAATCTTCAGTTTGGGTTGCCACAATATAAAAAAAAGATGTTGAGACTCTGGAAAGAGTGCAGAGAATAGCAACAAAGATGATTAGGGGGCTGGAGGCTAAAATATATGGAGAACGGTTACAGGAATTGCATATATCTATTCTAATGAAAAAAATGGGCTGGGGGGACATGATTCTAGTGTTCTAATATTTGAGGGGCTGCTACAAAGAAGAAAGGGTTAACCTGTTCTCCAAAGCACCTGAAGGCAGGACAAGAAGCAATGGATGGAAACTAATCAAGGAGAGAAGCAACCTAAAACTAAGGAGAAATTTCCTAACAGAACAATAAACCATTGAAATGGCTTGCCCTCAGAAGTTGTGGGTGCTTCATCACTGGAGGCTTTTAAGAAGAGACTGGATGGGCTGCTTGTCTGGAATGATATAGGGTCTCCTGATTGAGCAGGGGGTTGAACTAGAAAATTCCCAAGGTCCCTTCCAACTCTGTTATTCTGTTATAATCTACTACCCTGGGATTGCACTGAAGGGAGGCGATTTAACTTTTTCCTTTGCATGAAGGTACTGACAAAAATGGGTTCCCTCCCCAGCAGATTTTTGTATCAAGAGAAAAGGTTCTGTTAGAATCAACAGAAACTTTTATTTGGTGTGACTAACTTTGATCGAGGAAAGTTTTCTTAGCAGCTATGATGAAGGGTTAAACGTCCCTTCCTTATACCTTTTGATCGCAATATTTGTTTAGATTCTAGGTAATAACAACTACTGCTCATGATAATTGAATGTCCTGTCTAGCTATGTCCATTTGGGGAGAGAATAAGTTGTTGTATTTTTAATTTGCAAAATTCATAAAGAAGTAATCCTGAGCCTGATGTTATTGCTAAAGCTGTTGCTTCCTATCTGCCAAATATTTGCTCTTCCTCAAGAGGCATGGTGGCTCAGTGGCTTAATGACGCTGCAGATGGCATCTGCTCTGCGGTTCAAGCTCTAGCACTGTATGTCGGGGTGAGCTCCTGTCACTTGCCTCAACTTCTGCCCACCTAGCAGTTCGAAAGCATGTTCTATGAGAGTAGTTAAATAGGTACCGGTACCACTTCGGTGGGGGGACGAACTGGAACTTTGTGCAGGTGGTCAGATTCCTGCCGGCTCTGAACCTTCCCGATTGCGACACCCATTTGCAAGACAGCTCTGGTGGAGAGAGGGGGACACTGCTGGAAGAGCCGCTTGTCTTTCTCTCTGGTGCGAAGCTAGCTTGCTCTCCTGTGGCGCACCTTAGGAAACATGCAAACATGTACCACAACAGAGCTAGTTAATTGCCAGCCAAACTACTACTCTGCATTAGCATTGTAGTCTCCTGGCTATTGAAACAACGCCATACACTAATAATACTCTTCCTCAAGTATTCAACTCTTTGTGGCGTCCTTGGTGCTTCCTGAGCTTGGATGTTTGCTTGCAGATGTTGCATCACCAGACTAAGGCAACATCTTCAGTGACTAGATAACAAAATAGCACTGAAGATGTTACCTAGTCTGGTAACGAAACATCTGCAAGTAAATAACCAAGCCACCCAGGACTCCACAGGACTCAACCCTGAGCTATATATATTCTCTTCTATTGATTCAACTTTTTGCTGCTATCTAATGGTTATTGTAGTTCTACTTAAGCATTTGTGCAAATGCAGTGAATGGTAAACCAGAAATTGCTTCCTGAGCTGCTACTTACAGCTGGGGCATTTTTGGGGAAGTCTGCCTGGTTCCCAAGAAACTGCCTCTTAACACATGGGAGGGGGGTATTCTTTAACTAAAGGGGCATTGTTGTTCCCCCTTAATCCTTTCTGGATTACTTCAAGTAATAAGATGCTTCTGAGAAATGTGAAACTGTCAGATAGTTGATTATATAGCAAGCATCTTAATCTTGTGTTACAACTGTTTTAACAGATTAAGAATTCATTTTGAGCCCAGATTCAATTAAAAATGCTACTAAGTAGCTTGAAAGCAAGTTAGCTAAAATATATTTTTTTCCCACTGTGCCTGCTAAACTATTGATAGGCCCATCTCTCATTCTGCCAGTTTTTGAAGTGCTTCTGGTGGGAACAAAAAGTTATTTTTAACAGCAGCATTGAGATGTAAAAATCTTATCCTTCAGAGGTTTATTTGATTCTTTTTCTTGATACTTTCCTACCAAAATCATTTATAATTAAGTAGCTCTTTCATCCGTAAATTTTGTTTTAGGTATGATTTTTATGAGTATGGGTTTGGATGCTGTGATTTTTATAGGTATGGGTTTTTATTTTATTTTCATTGTATGTTTAACAGACTGAAAACATGTATAGCATTAGCAGGAACCCCAGTCACAAAAGCTGGAATAGCTAGAAGTGTAAAACTTTAGAAAATTGTAGAAAACAGTAAAACTGTTAAAAATGTTCAGCTATGTAAACATTCAGAAGCAACCAAACTGCAGACCTGCTCTTTCATGGGCAATAACCCCATCTGTATCAATATTGATACAATTTCAAATCCTAAATATTTCTGGATAATAGAAATGTTGTCCTGCTTGGATTAAGCATAAGCTTATTTCCAGACTCTCATAGCCACCAGAATTTCTACAGCATATCTAGTATAACCTGGGGTAACAAGATATTCTTGAGTATCATCAATGTATTGATATCTCACCCCAAACCAGCAGCTTTGTATGGATGTTAAATAGAAATGGGGAACGATCTGAATTCTTTACATGGAAGTGGGAAAGAACTTAAATTCTTTAGAACACCCATAGACTTGAGCTCTTTTCCTTCCTCATGGTGGGAGTGGAACTACTGCAAAATTGTGCCTCTGGCTCTTACACGATCTACTAGAATACCATGATCAGTGGAGCCAAAAGCTGCGAGAGTTGAATAAATCTAGTAGTAGGGGAAAACTCCCATTCTCCAGGTGACATTGTAGGACATCTACCAGAGTGAACAATGCTGATTCCATCTCATGCTTGAGCATGAATCCAGCCAGAAAAGAATTCAGATAATCTGTTTCATTTAACATAATATATAGCTCAGCCACCACTAAAATTTTTTTTTACAAACTTCCATAAGAAGAAAAAGTTGGTTGATGGTTATCATGCAAGGCTGGATCAAGGTATGACTCACTCCACTGCCCTTTTTAAGGCCAATAGCAACACACTCTCACTTCAGAGGAGAATTAATTATATCTGAAATCTAGCCACCCATGACCCCACCCCCCCAACACCCTTTAGTGTACAAAGAAGCTAGGGAAATCATGGATGCAGCTCACAGATGGTGGTGTCCATGTTACAGAGAGTGCAATCCATTTTTTTGGTTTCTACAAGCTCAACACAAAATCCCAGATAGCTTTGCAAGACGCACGTGTACACAAGATGTGTACATATTATTTGTACTCAGCTGAGTAAGTTCAAAATCAGACAGATTTATATGGACAATTTGATGAAACAGTAAAAGTTTTTCTTATTCATATTTTTGTCTCCATTTCTGCCCTCACATTCTTCTCTTCTTTTTTTTTCAGGCTGTGCATCTAGCTCAGGCAAGTTTCCAGATTGAAGCTTTCAGTTCTATGTTTATTCTTGACCTCTCCCTGAACAAGTAAGTGTATATCTATGGTTCTCACTTATTTTGTTCAGAATAGCATATCTTTTAATTAAAATAAATATTTTAATGAAAGAAAAGTTCATAAAGTATACTCTAATTTCCTGGAAAGTGTTGCCAAACTGTAAAGATACAATCAGGACTCCCATCTGATTATTAACAAGGTTGTTAGCAGGGGTGTTCTCCTATGCAAATAACACAGGTTGCATACCAGTTGGATGATAAGTCGCCATTATAAATGGTAGACAGAGGTGACCCAAAACCAGTAGTGGGTTCTAAATGCTTTTGCTACCGGTTTGAGCGCGCAGAAGCGTCCCAGGCAGGTGGGCGGAGCCTCCCGCCACCACCGCTACCAGTTCACAGAACCGGGAGCAACCCACCGCTGCCCAAAACATTACAGAATCTTACTGGAGCCTTATTGGAATTGTGGCTAAAATGTATACCAACATTTTTTGAGCAAAATAGAAGACTGAGTAATGTAAAAAAAAAATCTCTTAATGAAGGAACAAACTGGATTTAGACCAGAGTGCTCCACAATAGGTAATTGTTTTATTTTATATCATTTTACAACAAAACAATGAACTAATGGCAAGAAACTGTTTACCACTTTTATAGATCTCAATGTGGGTTTTGGTTCTATGAACAGAAATATTTTATGGAAGAAATTAGACAAAGTAAATATGGAAGATTTTTACTCTTGGATACTCTCGGTTACTCTTGGTTAAGGCCCTCGACTCAAAAATCATTTTGAAATCTCTACGGGTGTTAGAGGCTCTCTAAGAGTATACCTGCACCTAAGGGTGTTAGACAGAATTGTTTTCGATCCCCAATGCTTTTTAGCCTCTATGTCAATAATGTTCCAGGATTCCTATATGCTTCGACACTTGTATGCCAAAGATCCATGATTAATAAATTTATATAGTACTAATGCCTCACTCTGAAACAGGCCTGTTGTGAAACCTACTCTTTTCTTAATTTTTAAACATCAATAAAATCAAATAAAATGTGATGATATTTATCAAACAAAGTGTGAAATTTAACTGGCAGATAACTGGGAAGCCTATTGATCAAGTGATTTTTAAAAACTTGTTTAGGAGTCGTTTTTACCAACACAGGGTTGGGGGTAAATCATTTTAAAAGAAGCTCGGCAAGGGCCGAGGAAAGTACTAAAAGTTTATATAAATTATTTAATTACAATTACCCAGGTACCTTGACCCCATACTCAAAGTAAAATGAGGGCAAATGTAGCCCCAGTGCTGATTTATTGTACTCAATGAAAGGGCCTTACAAAAGCTTCTTCACTTGAACAAGTTCAGACCCCCTATTTAAGGAAACATATTTGGAACTGATAAGAACACATCAACCCGAGTGGTCAGAGCAGAAGCAGGTGTCCATTCCATACACAGCCTATCAATAATTAAAGTGTTTACATACTGGCAGAGGATCCATTCAATCGACTCTGATAGGTTACCCCAAATATGCTTAGAAAAACAGTTACGTATGGCTCAGCCCAATTCCTGGGTAAGCCGACTTACCAAAGTAATTTCTACCCAGTGTTTACTCTCAACTAACTCTTAAGCAAGGCAAATTTTTAAATTTCTCAGTTCTCAGTGTCCAAAGTGACCCAGAGTTATTGGCAAAAAATAAATCTTTAAATTGGTTTGCTAAGAACAAAACTATTTTTCAATTTGAAGAATACCTGTCAGTGAGTTTGATGCAGTTCTTAAGAAGGGCTATTGTAGAACAAGATCTGAGGTGTTGGATTCCATGGCCAAATTAGATACTTCCAACACCTGCCATATCATGCCTTGAAGATATTGCTCATCTTTTGTTTGACTGTCAACTGTATGTATGCCCCACTTAGACTAAGATAATTAACATCCCTGCTTGAAAGAACAGCCTACTCTGGGATCTGAATTGAAGATTGTCCTATTTCCTCCTGGGCTCTGATGTATACATTGTGAGCAGAACTGCTAAATTTATAGTTAAGGCAGTTGAGAACCTGTTACATCAAACAGATTGGGGTGTCCTGTAAAGGTGATGTATTTATCTAGAGGTTGATTCTTTGTATTTACCACATATGTATTTTATTACTGTATTTTCTTTTATCTATTTACTATAGAATTAGATCAAGTATTTTATTTTTATTTTATCTTCTTTGATATGGTCATGACTAATCAATAAACTATTGCTGTAGCAGCCATACTCCATTGCTGCTGGAGTGCTGTAATTGGTGGGGAAGGACAGCAAAGTCAATCACTCTGCATTTTTTCCCAATAGGAACTTGTCTTACAGGATTCATTGGGAAAGGATTTTGCATCTGAGGATGACTTTCCTTCTACATAAATTGAAATGCTAAATGCAGCTTGGGCTAAATTTGATTTGCTTCTGTTATCTACTCTCGTTTCCAAGCCCTGTCTTGAGATGGAAATATTACCTCCAAGCCAGGATGAACCCCAGATTAATACCTTTGAAAACTCCACAGGGACCCCCTAATATTTAATACAGCTCACCTACACCTTGCACAGGGTGAGGGAGAAGCCCAGTTGTATCAATTGATGTTATCCATTTAGTTGCTTAGTATCTGATTATCTGCGTACAAGCTTATCCTCATTAGGCAGTTTAACTCTTTCAAAAACACGGGAAATAAGTTTTAAGGAGTTATACAGCAAGGCTGATGCTACCAGCCATTTACCAGCCAAACTTGATAAAGAGGGAAGTAGGCTCTGTATTAACAGCTGTGTTCATGGCTATTACCCAGCTTAGACAAATTCTTAAAGACTGGATTGTTGCAATCATAGTGCCTCTGCATAAGAATTGCACTGAAGAGTATCCTTAAAATTATAGATCAATAAGCTTGTTCAGCACCAACACAAGGTTTATGCCAGGAACTTGCAATAGAAGCTTTGTGACCAGCTGGAGCAGGAAATGTACTGGATGGAAGAGCAAACTGATTTCAAAGAAGGTTGATCAGCTATCGCATATACTCTTGCAAAATCTGACAGAAAAATGTTCAGTCTGTAGCCTCTCTTTATGCAGCATTTATTGATTTATGCTTTGACTCCAACTTGCGTGATGTTCTTTGGAAGAAATTGAAAACTTCCTCTATAGATAGGAGGCTTTTATATTGCTAGCCTTCCAAGTTGGCAGGAACCTTTACCTTTCTTAATGCTGATGGATGATGCTGTGATCATCTGGAGCATACCCATTGGTCTTAGGACAGCATTCCTAGCACTTGCCCAACAATGAGCAAGAGCACTACACTGAATTATTCCAAAACCAAAATTGAGGTGTTTGCCAGAAGACCAAAGATCTATTCCTATACAGTATTAAGGTTCATTGTAATAAGCATGAGATTTCATGCCTCAAGCAGATGAAGGGCACATGGCAGCTCTGTTGCTCTGAGTGCCCAAAAGAGCTCAGCTCAGAGATGAAAGGAAGTTGCATTCTAGCAACCCTTAGGTAATTTCAAGCTGAATCTTTGTTCCAGATCACTTATGGACAATTTTCTTGGACAGTTTTCTAGCTTGGCCTCCATGGAATGAGTCCAGTCCAAATTCTCCAGGGTGTCGTTTTAGGTGCCTTGTTGTGTTTCTAATGAATCTCTATGCCTTGAATCAGGTGTGATGAAGGTAGAGGTATCTAATGGCATGGTCCTGAATACACTGTGACTGATTTTGTATTGTATTTCTCATTATATTATTTCCTTATCTTTTATTGGTCTTTGGTCTTTGGCAGTAATAACATTGAAGTTCAAGTTGAATTGGGACAATTATGCAAATGTTTAAAAGTATGCTATTTTAAGCAATTTGTCATTTCTAAAATTATTGCTTTGTTATGCAAACCATTAAAGAGGCCACTGGTTGCCAGCCTATGTATTGAATTATGGGCTTTAATGTTTTGTGAATTTTCTTGAGCAGTGCAAAAAAGAATAGCAATAGCAATAGCACTTAGACTTATATACCGCTTTACAGTGCTTTACAGCCCTCTCTAAGTGGTTCACAGAGTCAGCATATTGCCCCCAACAATCTGGGTCCTCATTTTACCCACCTCGGAAGGATGGAAGGCTGAGTCAACCTTGAGCCGGTGAGATTTGAACTGCCGAACTGCAGCTAGCGGTCAGCTGAAGTAGCCTGCAGTGCTGCACTCTAACCACTGCGCCACCTCGGCTCTTAATGTATGATATAAATGCTATTTATGTATAAAACTAATTAACATTGGTTTCAGGTACATTTTTTGTGATGCAGGCATGCCTCTGAGGCAGTCATAAAAACAAGTTTTCTAGGCAATGTTTTTGGGAGTGTTTTGCCTTTGTCTTCTTTCTATGTCTGAGAGAGAGGGGCTGGTCCAAAATCACAAGCTGGTTTTGTGCCTAAAGCGGGACTAGAACTCACAATTTCCATGTATCTAACCACTTAAACATAATATGCAATATTTAAATCCAGATTTGCAGTTATAATACCTCATCAGGGACAATTACTCTTTGTTATTCTTTATTCACAATGAATAAAGTTTTATATAGCAGATTATACTGACACATTTTCCTTTGCTTCTTTGTAGTGACTTATTATCTGCTGATTATGTGGAAATTCATTATGAAGATGACAAACCACAATATTCAAAGGTAGTGTAGTCATTTTTCTTGTGTTTGACAATATTAGCATATCTCATATATTTATTTTTTGTTAAACGTTTCAAAGTGTGAAATGTGCATTTTGTCTACTAATGTCTGTGGCATTTGATATGCTGTCTCTTTGCTATGATAGGGTAGTAGGACAAGTTTAATAAGTTTTAATAAGATTAGGCTTTGAAATCACAGCCTGCTTAGTTTAAAACACTGTATTGCTTGTTGTTGTTTAGTCACTAAGTTGTGTCCGATTCTTCATGACCCCATGCATGGACCATAGCATGTCAGCTCCCCCTGTCCTCCACTGTCTCCTGCTATCCCCTTCTCCTTTTGCCATCAATCTTTCCCAACATCAGAGTCTTTTCTAATTAGTCCTCGCTTCTCATTTTGACCTGCTTCACTCTGTCTGGTCGAAATTGAACAGAATCAGGTGTGATACTGGAAGATGTTCCTCTGCCCTGTATCAGTGGGGATGGAAAGATCCACCTTGTTGCAATTGTGGTGCTGATATGCAAACTGTTAAACATATTGTGCAAGATTGCCCATGACGTGCGTTCTCTGATTCCCTAAAAGATCTGCATGAAGCAGCGCCAGAGGTGATCACCTGGAAGCTGAATTGGACATCCAATTATGAGGCTACTGCCTTACCTCCAAATAAGTTTTACCTATAATTATGTGGATTGTGTATATATGTTTACTTCTTTTCTGTCATGTTCTCATCATATGCTAAATAATTAATAAATCTACTGCTACTACTACTACTACTACTACTACTACTACTAATAATAATAATAATAATGTAAAAATACGACTTACCTGTGTCCAAAAAGTCATGGGAACATAAAGTGGAAAAAGTTGTTAAAAATAAGAAGGTGAAGATCTTGTGAGACTTTCGAATACAGACAGATCGTCATTTGGAACACAACACGCCAGATATCACAATTGTTGAAAACCGAAGCGTACAATTTATTGATATCACTATACCAGGAGACGCCAGAGTCGAATAAAAAGAACTGGAAAAAAGAATGAAATATCGCGACCTGGCCATCGAAACTACGCGATTATGGATGAAACAGGTGACAGTGATACCCATTGTCATCGGGGCACTTGGCACCATGTCCAAGAACTTTACAAAGTACATCAAGAAATTGCAGCTTCCTGCAATAACACCAGCGGAACTGCAAAAGACTGCGCTACTCGGAACAACATACATTTTAAGAAGATACTTCGTCGATACCTAGGATGCTGGCAGCAACCCGTATCAATTATCAGAGCCAGTCAATGATATTTGTGATACATTTTTAAATGTTCAGTTGACTGAGTTTCATGTTTAATGAATAAAAGTTTATAATAATAATAATAATTGGTGTCCAGAGTATTTGAGTTTCAGCTTCAGTATCTGTCCTTCCAAAGAACAGTCAGAGTTGATTTCCTTTAGGATTGACTGACTTGATCTCCTTCCAGTCCAACTCTTCATCCACCCTGGCATTTCACATGAAATATATATTGCTTAACTATTGTTTAATGTTTTATATATATAAAATATTAAGGCATTTAAAAAACTAATTGTTTTTTTAAAAACAGAAAAACAGAAACTATCCAAAGGATTTCATATGGAAAACAGGCAAAATGCTGAATATTATTAGTCCCATTCTGTTGCTTTAAATTCAGCTTCAGTTTCATCATTGCCAAACAGCTTACAGTATTATTCTAACAAGTAATGTAAATATTATCAACTATAAACAATGTGTAGGCAAGTGCAAATTGTTAAATAAAAGTAAGTTTTGGGGGGTTCAAAAAAGCTATATTATTATAGCTATCTCATCAGATATTAAACTGGGATACTTAAAATTAAATTTTACTGTGTTGTAGTAAAATAGTGCCTATATTATATTCACTTGATGTATACATTTATGGAATGAGGCAAATGTTGGTCTTTAATGTCTACTCTTTGGCTTCAGCTTCCATAGAAATACTGTGTCTGCACAGGACATGTCATTGTTATCTGATACCATAGATATTCATTCAAGAGAATTCTACATTGAAGAAACCTGGATGTTAGATTTTATTGGTGCTGGTGGAAGAGAGGGTAGAGAAAAAAGTTTTGAATTTTGCTTCATGTAAAATGTTCATTGGTTGTGCTAAACATTAATTGATGTATAGTTTCAAATATGGATTGTGGCTTATTTGGGAGTGTAATTTCTGGATTGGCTTTAAAAAAACTTCCAGAATAGAAATATTGTTAAAGGTTTTTATTGACAACTAAGAAACTCCTGTATTATCAACAGTATTTGAGACACACTTAGGGGCTAAAATTCCACTAGAAATAATAAATGGGACATTTTTTTTTACATATAGCAGTAACTTGACCTAGATTTCTCTAAACATTTTTCAGAGTTAGTCATTTGTAAATAGTGAGGGAAGCCTTGAGATTATATACCACTTTGCTGATATAATTACTAATGTTCTCAGGAGAAATAGTGAATTCATTATCCAGGAGATTAAATATAGGACACTTCTTCCAAGTTTAGAAAATGGATTTTAATTTTGTTTTATGCAGTAAAAAGAGCTGCTATTTTGTATTTTTTATGAATATGCTATGTGATGACATGAAACAGAGATGAAAAGCCTTAGACTTTTTTAAAAAAAGAATAAAAGTGAATAAGTGAAGTCCCTCCTTCACAGTCCCCTAATGACCATTTTGGAATACCCAAGTTAAGAGTGTGCAATGTACAGATTACACTCAATATCATGTGGTCTTTCTTTTACTTAAATATTTTGTGTTTAATTCTGATCAAATGCACAAACCAAAGTGCAGAGCAATAATGGATTTGTGAGTTAATTGATTATTTCTCATCGATTTTCTTGAAATCCAGTCAATTCTTTCTTATTTTGTTTTTCACTTCACACAAAAGGTTTTTTTTTAAAAAAAATCATAAAATGATAATTGTACTTGTGCCTGCTTTTTTAAAAAAATTAGATTTGGTTATGATGACCCTAGGTGAAATTAGATAATTCAGTCTATTAAAAGTTTCACTAACAACTATAAATTGGAAACAGCCTATTTGATGCCCATTGGCACTGGTATATTTGCGGAAAGAAGTTTAACATGCTTCATAACTCAGCACTAGTCTCATATTTATTTTAAGATGAGATGCTGTTGGGTCATAGATTGGCCATAAAAACAATGATTTTTTTAATCATTTTTTTATCAAAGCAGCACTTTGATGGTGTATCCATTTGCTCAGAAAAGAAGGTGTACCATAGGAACAGGTGGTTACCAAGATAGTTCTCTTTGTGTCTAGTCGTAGTAAACTGTCCAGTGTTACCTGGAGCTGGATGGCATATGCATTTAATAAGACCTGACAATGTATTTCCTGAGAGCAGGAAAGTTGAAGAAAGAGATGGAGGGACTAATTCTGGGCCAAGCCTTAAGAACAAATATATGCAAAACCAGGATTGAAAAAACCGCAACAGACAATAAGTGCCACTGGTCCACTGAAGAAGCACTACTAGTTAGTTGCTGCAAGAAGTTTGCACAGACAGACAACAAGCAGCGGCATGACAAAGTAGCAACAATGGGGCACTGGCATATCTGCAAAAAATACCATTTGAATATCTTTGCAAGCAAGAACTTGTGGGATCACAAAATAGACAAAGTAATAGAAAACAAAGAAGCTAAAGTTCTCTGGGACTTTAGAATTGAAACAGAGAAGCATCTGCCACATAACACCCAGACTTTACAATTGTGAATAAGAAACACAAAAAAAGTCTGAATAGTGGATGTTGCAGTAGCTGGAGAGAGTAGAATAAAAGAGAAAATCACAAAACATGAAGACCTGCAAGTAGCAGTAGAACAGTCATGGAAAAAGAAAGCAAAGAGCATAAATAGTAATAGATGCCTTAGGTGCAATCCCAAAACATCTGGAACACCACTTGAACAGCATCAGCAAAATCACCACCAGTCAATTGCAAAAGGCAGCTTCATTTGGAACATGGAACATGTTATATTCTGCAATGATACCAGATTCTCTGAAAGTACTTGATAGGTGGACAAAAATGCCAAAACCAATCTAAACATCTGGCTGGCTGTATGACCAACAGTATTACAATATTGTAATAGGGTCATAATTATATTATTCATTAAAATAATGGTAGATAATTGGAAAATTATTTAGGAGCAATTAAAAATTAAGAACAAATCTTAGATCTATCTTAACAGTTTGCATTATAATTCTGTGTCTGGTTGATAATAGGTCTGCCCATGTCCAATTGGGTAGGCTTGGCTCTTCTTAGCACTTTCTTGAAAATTACACTTTTAATTTATTTAGTAAACTACTTTTTATTTTTTGCAGTGTATACTAAAGCTGTATTCAAAAAAAATCACACAAACTTTTCAGTTATGTTTTATTGTATAAAGGCTTAAACTATGAATCCATTATTCTGATATGCATTGGTCCACTTAAAAAGTAATGATAAAAACATAGAATATTTTTGTTCATTTTCAGGGAGGGGAACACTGCTATTATCATGGAAGCATCAGAGGCATCCCAAAATCCAAAGCTGCTATTTCTACCTGTAATGGACTTCAGTAAGTATAATTACTAATAAATATCTCATTATATTGCTACTCTGTATCCTTCGTATTAGGCAGTTTTCCACAGTCTGTGTTTTGGACAGTTTCCCAGCAACTAAAAATATGACTTTTTTCATCTCTTCTTCCCCATCATGGGGAAGCCTTCCTCCCCCATTAGTCATCGTTTTTCTTATGACTGCAAGTGACCCAGTGTAATTGCAGAACAGCTAACTATTTGCTAATATGCAAATTTTAGGGAATTTAAGAGAGGGGGAAACCATTGTTGGTATAATTAAAGCATTAAGAGAAAAAGAAGATATTAGAGTGAAAGAAATGCTGATAAATGGAGAAAATGTTTGGGACTTCTGGAAAGGCTTGTAGAGAGAGGTTGTTGAATGAGACTATAATTTGATATAGGAAAGTATAAACCAACCCAGCTCTAATAAATATGCTTAGTTAGATTTTGGGTGGCGATTGGGCAGCTGTGATAACGAGTTATTGCTATCAATTTTCTCAGCTATGCAAATAATCGGACAGAAAATAAAACATATAGAATGCTCAGTCTAGTGGTTTCCTCATAACAATGAGGTCTGGGAGATATTTAGAGAATATTGGCAGTTTGGAATACAGTGCTCTGTCTATCATCTCTTTCTCTCTCCTATCTATAATCTATCGATATCTACCTACAGTGTATCTGTCTGTCTGTCTGTCTGTCTGTCTCTCTCTCTCTCTATCTCTATCTATCTATCTATCTCTATCTCTTTCTTTCTATCTCTCTCTCTCTCTCTCTCTCTCTCTCTCTCTCTCTCTATCTATCTCTCTATCTTTCTCTCTCTCTATCTATCTATCGTTCATCTATCTATCATCTATCTATCATCTATCATCTATCTA
>QLTV01002419.1:532046-556891 GCA_003457575.1 Thermophis baileyi | reverse complement strand
GAAGTTGGACATCGCGGCAGAGAGAAGGCAGAAAAGCAGCTGCCTGGCTGGTTGGAATCGCTGAAGAAGCAGTCACGGTTCTCCTGAACCCAAGCCCTCGTCGCCACTGTTAGATAGTGGGTAGAGATGACAGGAGACAGACTTCCAAAGCAGCTCTTTATTTCAGCTCTTGTGTCAGCAACCAGCAAAGAGCAGTCTGACAGCTTGCCCTTTTATAGGGAGCTGTCAGACAGACCAGCCAATAGCGTTTGAGCTTTTTCCCGCTCAAACGCTGGACCTGGTTGGAACCATGTAACACAGTTTAAACAGTTGGAACATAACACCTGGGTTGCATTCACTCCCCCCCCCCCCATTGTTCCATGTGTTGTTTTGGAACTATTTGAAACAATGCACAACCATATTGACATTTATGAGTCTCTCATGCACACTTTCAAAGATGCTTTATCCTTCCTAATAGCAGCATAAACCATTTGTCATGATGTTTGTATTTTGTGTGGAATACATGAATATATAATTTGGAAATGTGTGGGAGATCCTACAAATATACTCCCATTTACCTAATATTGAAGTATTTAAAATGTGTTTCTCATATTCTAGTGGCCCCCCCCCCATTGTTCCATGTGTTGTTTTGGAACTATTTGAAACAATGCACAACCATATTGACATTTATGAGTCTCTCATGCACACTTTCAAAGATGCTTTATCCTTCCTAATAGCAGCATAAACCATTTGTCATGATGTTTGTATTTTGTGTGGAATACATGAATATATAATTTGGAAATGTGTGGGAGATCCTACAAATATACTCCCATTTACCTAATATTGAAGTATTTAAAATGTGTTTCTCATATTCTAGTGGCATGTTTGAAGACAATACTTATGTCTACCTGATAGAACCTTTGGAGTTAACTCACAGCACGGTATGTTAATACTGACCCACCTAGATCTTGCTTTGATTTGTTGTAAAGGATGCAAATCCTAACCAATATAAATTAAATAAGGCATTATTATTTAATCTGTAATATCATCTATAACACTGAATTTGAATGAATATTTTATTAGTTTTTTTCTACCCTGTGTTTGATATATTTTGTAATTTTTTAGAAACATAACTGTAGCTGAATATGTTACTTACAGTAAATGAGGTTAACCTGAATGTTAAATACACTCACACCACTCCTATAATAATGACATAATATTCAGGTAAGCTCAGTGCCATGTAAAGCATTTGGGTTGTAGACATGAAATCTAAGGGCAAACCAGCAAAGCTATGTAAATTTTATTATATTTATTTTATCAATTGTTATGGCCATCCAACTCTGGGTAGCTAACATTTTGAACAGCAAAAGCAAAAATAACCAACAAGAATAAAAGCAAAAAAAAAAAAAAAAGTAGAACTGAGGCCAAACCAGAGTCGTATTCACATTCATAAATCATTGCAAGGCAGGCTGATCCAATGCACAGCCTTTGGGAAGAGCCAGGTTTTCAAAAAGCCAACAAGGCCAGACCATCTTGGGAGGGGTGTTATACTGTTCCAAAGGGCAGGCAGAGTGAGAGAGAAGGCACGCCTCCTGGGTTCCCCAAGATGACATTGGGGGACCTGAAGCATGCCCACTCTTTCAGGGACAGAAAGAAGATAAGCAGTTCACAACTAAAGCCATAACAAGGGAATGGATTGCATAAGCTGATATATTTAACTAGTTTATTTGTGTATAAAATATTTATGTTTTATGGTTCAGTTGAATGTAGCATTTCTGTGAGGGGTTTTTTGGGGGGGGTTTAATGGACAATGTAACCTCTTTTCATGCTTGGCCTTGGGATAGAATCCTGACTAGGATTTGAAAATTCAGGCCATAAGCAGGTAGAATCTCATAAGGTCCCCAAACCAATTTTTTCCCCCCATCCTCAGAGCCTCCAGGAATGTTTCCAAAGCCTAATTTCCCATTGTTTTCAGAAAATAATAGTGAAATAAAATGGAATGGAATATGAAATGAAAATGGCTTCTTTTAGGCTTAGACATTAAAAATAAAATTGAGCTTGTTCAATTAATTGTCTATTTTGGTTTGATGTTCATCAAATAATTAATATATTAATTATTAATTATTCACTCTGAAGTGAAGAGGCTGTTCATTGTTAATTTTGATGGGACTCTTTCTGGAGACCCATCTAGATGTTTCTTTCTTTTTCTCCATCTGGGAAACTACATTCCTAGTTTTTGCTTGAGATAATTTAGAAAAATTGCAGAACTGTTGGGCTTTTCTGCCACAGTAAATAATCTTGGCCTCCTCCTCCTAGACTTCTTTCTAGAGATGTGTTCTAGTTGCAAAAATAACAGCAGATGCTAAAAATAGCACTGCTTTTAAGAGCATCAAGGTAAGCTTTCCCTATGATTTTCTTTAGTTATATAGAATATAGAAGCTTTTTCACTAATGGAGGTTTTTCCCATGGGGGTAGATACATGACAGAAGCAGGTTTTTTTCTCTCTCATCAGTTATTATGCCATGTTGGTAGCCTATGGATTATTACAGGATGCTATGCTTATCTTTCTAGGAGACAGAAGAATTAAGACATAAAGAAGACTGCAGCAAAAACTTCCTATTAAAAGAGTGTTTTAATACATTTGATGGCAAAGGATAGCATACATTGATAAGGGGTTAGGGAGTTTTCATGGTATATCTAAATATACTTGACTAGAACAACTGTAGGAAAGATGTACAACCTTGCTTTATAGAATTACAAAGGTTCTCAGAGGTTTTCCTTCAACAGCCCATTATAGCTATTTGTTTGTTACTGAGTGCTAATAGATTGTTAGAGATAAGGGGTGTTTCATTATTTGAACTAGGTAACATCATCAATGCACTGATGATGTTATCTAGTTCAAGTAATGAAACGTCTTCAAGAAAAGAACCAAGCTCAGAGAGCATCAAGGATCCCTCATTTCAACCCTGAGCTACAAATATTCTCATTTATTGATTGTTAGAGAATTAAATATGGAAAACTAAGTTTAAGACATGGAATTATAGTTTTAAGTTCCAATTGGAATTGACTTAGATTCCCCTTTATATATTTGTAAAATAGCACCAGGAGAAGCATTAGAAGACTGAGGACCCCTCCAAAAACAGCAAACAAAAGCTCAGTAGAAAATATGGTCAGGGTCCACCCAAATAATAGCTAATCAGTAGGAGAGGAGTTCAGCCCAGTTGCATTTTTGGTGAACATTCAAAGAAAAATATTCCACAGTTCAATTTGTATTATTCAAAAATACCATTTCAGGTTTCTACATATACATGCTAAATTCTCAAGCCCGTATTATATACATAAAGATATTAAATTGAACACACACACACACACACACACACACACACACACACACACACACTTATTCACCACTCACCCATTATGGATAAGCCAAGAATTTTAGGTTCCAAAATACATCCCTGAAACTGAGTACAGCTTATCCATTATATGTTATCTATCTGTCTACCATCCATCTATTTATCTGTCTGTTTATCCATCTAGATGACAATATCATGCTTGAATTTATGTCACCAATACAATATTCTATTTGTTTTCTTTTTCTTCTTCAGAGCAGTGCAGGTAGACCTCATGTTGTTCGGAGAACATTTGGATCAAATGCCTTCAGTCAGTTGGAAGATCTTGGTATGACGTAACTGTACTTTAATAAGATTTGTTACTATAACTATATAAACTCTGTAAATCTTTAAATAATTTAAATGGCACTTCTACCAGAGGAATGATTAGTATACTTAACAGAAATTTACATAGTAGTATGTCATGATATAACAGAAGCATTCTCAGTTTCCATGTGGAATTAGATAATCAGTGTAATTACTGTTGCTAACAGCCACTTTTCTAGATACACAGTTCTTTGTAACAAGCTTATAGTTAGACTAATATAATTGTTAGAAAGCTCTTTACTCCGCCATATCATTGAAATTGTGTGGCCAACTTATACTATGATATGATACTGAAGATTAACTCTCTGAGTGAGTCGTCTTATACAATGAAATACAATGAGCAAACTCCACATATATCAAACTGAGACTTAAAATCTTTTTATTGAAGAACAGTAAGGAGCTGGTTCATAATTGAGACTGGCATCATTTTTTTCTGTAAGAGTAGACTGCAAAACACTATAAACAGCACATTTTCCAAATAATAACATACCTAGTAAGGTATATATAAAATTGGCCTTATATTTTCCTTTGGTAATGCCACTGTTCAATTGCTCCCATATTTTGGAGCACCTCTGATTTGTATACAACTTTCACAGTAATCCCTATGTTTACAATGAAATTATTTTTACAAGAAAGGAAATAGTTAACTTATCAACCCATAATCATCATATTACATGTTGCTGGTAACTGCTTTCACTGGAATATGCAGGACGTTTGAAATGAGAAGTGTTTTAAATTTGGTTTTTTTTCTAGAAGGCTGATTATATGCAGAACAAATACTGTCAGAAGTCATCAGAGATAGGATTGACACTGTGAATAGTTTGAATAATAGTTTATCATCCCATCATTATCAACTCAGTCATTTTGAGACAAACTTTCATTTCGGTGAATAAAGTTGAGGACTGAATGCTAAACTGGGTTTAAAGTAGCTTGAACATGTTGGCTAAAATTAGCAGATCTAAAACAAAGGAAAGTTTTACCAATAAAAGGGGAAAGGGCCAATATGTTTCATTAGATAAAGGTACAGATGCTATGTGATAAAATAGAAAATTCTTTGCTATCAATCTCTAGATACCGATTCCACATCTGATTGGTCCTTCCTGTCTGAGTTGCAGTGGCTAAGAAGGAGAAGAAGGGCTGTGAGTGTTACGACGTCAGTAATACTGCATCAAATCAAAAGATCTCTTTGCTTTTAAAAGACATGGGAAAACATGTGAAATGTAGTACTGTGTTAGACCTCAGCTTTCATGCTGAAGTGATTTGTACTGCAGGAGATCATTTATTTCACCTCACATTTTTTTTCATTTCAAACAGCAAATTGGTGAAACTGACATAAATATAAATCATTGAACAAATAGCAGGTACATAGGTAGGTAGGTAGTAGGTAAGTAGATAAAATTACTCGGTTACTCGACTGACTGAGTAAAAAAGAGACCCTCTTAATGTTTATGGCAGTATTTAATCATATACACTTTTATAGGGGCAAAGAAAATCTATAGGAAAGATGGGAGGTGGGAAGTACTATGAATTATGTTGGAGAGTTGAGCTAAGTAATAAAATGCTGCTGTTTATGTGACATGGATTTAAATACCAACAAAACATAAACCTTTCTGAAGAAAATTAATATTTAGAAACAATGATCTATTAAGTGAAAATCAAATCTCTAAACACTGTCATTCAAAGAATGAGTGGTTTGAATTCTTATGAATGCAAATAGATTGTTATGCACAGTCCATTTCTGCAACTGGTGAGAAGTTCAAGAGAATTTGGCTTTCTTTCCATCAGTAAGAGTACATACGTAGCATTTTATGATATTCAATTTATTTGCAAATATAGAGATACCTGTACTTCTGGTCAGAGATTCCAAAGTCTCTGATTTTGAAAAAGAGAGCCAGTATCACAAAGTACAATGACAAACAAACAAACAAACAAACAAAGTTTACAACTTGATCATATTCCCAACCCTTCTGGGAAGGCTACAGCCAACAAATTGCATATATTTTGTTAACTTTTGTGCAATATGGATTCTGAATGGTTCAGAGAGGAACAAATCAGAATTTAACACAAACTCAAACACTGTGATATTGGACAGCTATAAACATACAAACAACAAAGAAATGGAAAAACATCATATCAAACCTGAAAAGATGTTATTTACGTATTTATTTATTAATATTTATTAATAATATATCTCATCTTTATTTGACTAGAACTCAGAGTCATATACACTGAATTCCCAGGTTGTTTCTGATTAGACTCAATTATGTTTTGTTTCAGGAAATTAATTGCATCATATGCTTTCATATCACACCCTGTGACAATGTAAAACTTCACTTAAAAGTGAATTGATTAACTATTAGCAGAAAAAGTTTCATACAACACTAAACATGCAAAACTATATCAGATTCTGGTCAGGTACAACAGTATGGGATAGTTGTGCTTGTCCCAGTCTTTGTTCATGTGCTCATTGTGTAAGTTGTACGTTATATAAGTTGACCCTTCTTGAACATACGTGTTCAGTAATGACAAAACATATGAAGTTTCACTGAGTCAGACCATGGTTCTATTTAGTATCCAGAGAATTATTCATCCTTCATAGCTATTCATCATCTGCCCCTGTAGAGGAAGTAGCTTTCATATGTATGGCGGGGGGGGGGCGGGGGCGGGGGAGGTTATACTTTTTTCTAAAGTTGAAACCCCTTGCTGTGGTATCTGATAGCAATTTGGTTTTTGAAAGCATATTTGTCATGCTCATTGGCCTTAATGGAATTCCCACCCAACAACATGGCAGGACTGATTTTAACCTATCATCTGAAGCAGTGGCAAATCTTTTAAAAATATAATTTTTACAATTAAAACAAGAGAAGTTGTAGAAAAAAACCAAAAAACCCCCAACTATATCTGTGGCTAGAAAAATGGACTTTTGTATCCCCCAAAATTTTTCCCCTCTTTTCATTTTGAAAAAGACTGAAAAAAGATTGAGTTGGATATCCCCCAGTTAAATTAATACAATATAATTTGCTCTTAGGCTTTGGTAAAACAGACTTAAGAACACCGTGCGAGTTATCATGACAAACGGTATAGCAACCTATTCTTTTTTAAATCTATTCTTTTTATAATTTACAGGCAGTGCGTGGCATCTTTGAAGAAATGAAATACTTGGAGCTCATGATTGTTAATGACTATAAAATGGTAAGTTGATTCTATTAGTTATTTCTATTCTTTTTCATAAAAGTTGATTGAAAAACGCATACACGATGATGATATAATTATACTGTGGAATAAAGAATTAAGGAATGTGCAACAGGAAATTATTGGAATAAGGCTACATTATGGGTATCATAACAGCCAGCCTTGTATTACTTGATGTTATTGATTCAGTGTTATTTCCAGAAGTGCATCTAGGAAAGACCACAAAGTTGTTTCATTTTGGTCCATCTATTTGTCTTTCTCAAGGCTTGGTTCAACATCTGTCATGCAATTAAAGTTATGTGAGGGGGCTAGAAGGACCACAGTCATCTTCTTTGCCTTCTCTATCCTATCCTATCCTACATGTCTCCATATCTCTGAGGGTTTGAGGAGTTCAAAATGAGTATACTCTTCATGCAAGGGCCAGACCTACCGTTAATCAGGGTGATACCTCACGTGAAACCAATGCATATAGCAGAGATTCCCTGTCTTAATAGCTGCTTCTCAAATGTCTCAAAATGCTGGTATTAAGGCAGTACTGAGTTGAGGTAATCTAAGTTGACACTGAGATATGAATCAGGAAGTGCCTGATTACATTTTGTTTGCCAATTATTGTAGGCAAGAAACCTCATTTTCAGCCTCACATTTCCATCTGCAATATGGTAATAATAATACTGATAAAAAAATTCTGTCAGGATTGCTGCAGTGTCTTTCTATGAGGTCAGAAATTTGATGATATTTGTACATGATGTTGGAAATTCATCATGTTTGCTTATAATCTGAGAGTACAATGTTTGGAGAGATCTGTTCTGGAATTTTTTTAACCCTTTTGTCCAAAGATTAATAAAATATATTTCCAGATGAGGAACTATATTTTTCATTTGTTGTGTCCCAATGATTTTGCATGGATTGTTTAGATCAGGGGTGTCAAACTCGCGGGCCGGATGCATCACACACTGGCCACGCCCACTCCCGTTTTAGCAAAGGGGGGGAAGTTGTGATACGTCATGTGACGACAACGTGTGGTCGCGAGTTTGACACCCCTGGTTTAGATAGTCAAGGAGTCAAGACTGACCCAAAGGCACTATATATATAAATAAGCTGATAATAAGTAATTAATGTTAACAGGCTTCATTTATAAGAAAAGTTTATTTATTTTTGTGAATAAAACTTTAATAGTAAACTTTCTGCAAGATACCCAGATATTTACTTTTCTTTCTATTATTGCAAATTTAAGACAACTAAGTACAGTCTTTTTCACAGAACATTTTGTACTTGAAATAAAAAATGCATTGAATTATGTGCCACAGAAGGCTTGCAATCAATAATTTGAATTATAAGGGAAGTTATTGCAAATTCATGTTTTATGCTATTGACCTTTATCAATACAATGCAAAAATGTTCAAAGAGAAATATTACTGGGGTTGCTTCTTTTTTTGGCTTTGCCAGGAAGCAATGAAGTATAATCAATGTTTCGATTGGATTATGACTTAACATTTTTCTTCTAGTTCAAAAAACATCGGTCATCCCATAGTAATACGAATAACTTTGCGAAATCGGTGGTAAATCTCGTGGATGCTGTAAGTATTGCCATAGTCAATAAAATTAATAATGCTGTATTCAACTCAATAGGGAATGATAAACTGAAAAGGCAACCATTTGTCCCATAATTCTTTTTATATTAAGAACAAAAACTGATTTACATCAATAGCAGACTTGCGTGTCTAAATCCCAATTTTTATATTACCCAAAAGAAACACCAAAGTTTGTAGAACTAGAAAAAAATCTTTGAAAAAAATCCTTATTGTAGTGTAGCAAGGGGGGCAAATGGCGTTGCCTAAGTCATGATGTCACCATGCAATGGACATAAATTGCACAATTTGTATCATTTGTGTGATGTCTTGACACATATGATGTAATCACGGCTTCAACGAGATGTCTGTACTACCATCCACACATATGTACTAAAAAGAAACAAACCCTTGATCCTAAAAAGAAACATTCAGTGTCCTCTGAGAATGCAGAGAAAAGAAATCCATGATTTTGAAAAATGATTTTCTTTGAGTTTTACAAAAGGTATTCTTTCTTTTGGGAGGTTATAGAATTACAGTTTCCTGTAATGCTATCCTGTGTAGCACCTTGCTCTTGAAAGCTGCCAGTGCTGAAAATGAATAAATAAATCTTTGAAAAGGAAAAGACAGAATGCCAAGAAGAGACCCTGTCAATGAACTCTTTGAAAAACTGCCTTACAATGCAGGCAGCTATAGATGCCACTTCCACACAAGCTTTCTTTAGAGCTTGATAAATGCAGTGTATTGAATAAGCTGTCTCACAATGCTAGATATTTTTCTTCCAATGTAACAAACACTTCAGTTTTTTGTGCAGATAAAGACTATCTAGATAAAAAAATATAATTATTTTGTGCATGTCCATTGTGCCCATTCTAGTCCTATTATGAAATGAGCCTGACAGAATGAAGATAGGGACAATTCTTTGAATAAATGAAACCAAGGGTTATTTGTTTAAACAGAAAATGTATCTGTGATGTTACCTTGTTGTGCAAAATACACAGCTGGATCACAGGACATACTTACCTACCTACCTAATGAAGATTATGATTGCTAGAAATGCAGTTTGAAGAATGAGTGACTTTATTGAAGAGGTATTCATGAATTCAAGCAGAAAAAAACAAAGAGTTCTGAGCTTCCAGTTAAATATGTTTGCTGTAACAACAAAGTGTTGTTGTTCTGCTCACTTCAGGCACCCAGATTCAGAATTATTAAATTTGAAATGTATGTTCTTACAATTAAAACAAAAACAGAATCTCACAAGCATGAGGTCTGTTCATTCTCAACTGTTTTTATGATTTCCTGCCACAAACTATATAGTAAATATTACATACTCATGTACTGATAATTATGCAGTCTTTTGTAGTATTGACATTACTGTAAATTTAATGGAATATTGATTATTAGGGAAGTATATTATCTAATTGTATTCCAATGTTTCTCTCCTACTTTACCCTGTTTGTCTTTCCACTGATTGATTGGCTAACTGTGCATGTTTGACCCAGTGTTCCACTCCTGTGCTTGTCCTGTCTCTCCCCACAGATTTACAAGGAGCAACTAAACACCAGAGTTGTTCTAGTTGCTGTTGAAACCTGGTCAGACAGAGATCGTATTCATGTCCACTCGGACCCACGGCAGATGCTTCATGATTTTTCCCGATATCGACAGAACTTCATCAAGCAACGTGCTGATGCTGTACATCTCCTCTCGTATGTAAAAAGAGGAGAGATGGTCTGGTCCACTGTTCTTCTTAAGAGACTTAAGAATCTGTAGTCATTTCATCCTCAGGTGTTATTAAATACAGCACCTCTTGACTCACCCAGTGAATTATGAGGCTTAGCCAAAATACTTTTAGAGCCACTTTTTCTTTTAGATATTGTATCAGCCTTTTGGGTTTCAAATCTAGAGCTTAATTGATCAGAATATTTTCCTTATTGTATTGTGACTTGATTAATTGTACCCAAAATTAAAACTGCTTTTCACAGAGTCCAAGAATTATTTCTATATAGTACAGGGATATATCTTATTCAGAAAAATGTTATCTCAGTTAGGAAGCCTTTTTCTGGGTAAGATATTTTCCTGTATATTCTCTCATTTTTAAATTTTTGCTCATTTATTTCTTCCTATGACATCTTCTAAAACTGGAAATAAGTTACTTAACCCTAGCCAGTTTGGTGTAGTCATTAAGGTGCTGGCCTAGAAACTAGGAGACTATGAGTTCTAGTCTCATCTTGGGCACAAAAACTAGCTGGGTGATTTGGGGCCAATTATTCTCTCAGCCCAACCCACCTCACAGGATTGTTGTTATGGGGAAAATGGGAGGAAGGAGGAATATTGGGTATGTTCACCACCTTGAGTTACTTATAAATAAAGGAAAGATAAAAAAAACACAACGGCACTCGACGTAGAATTACTATGAGTATCCAATATATCTAAGAATATTCTGCTTCAGTGACATTAAAGAAACTGAATAAAACAAGCCCATGTTCTCATAATTTACATTATACTATTTCATTTGAAGATAATGATATTAATATTGTTTTTTTATCTGTCTTTTTCTGAAGGAATGTGACATTTCATTATAAAAGAAGTAGCCTAAGCTATTTTGGAGGAATTTGTTCGGTGGCTAGAGGTGTTGGAGTAAATGAGGTAATAGTTCTGTTTTGAAGAAATGTATTTATTTATACAATTCATAAAGTCTCATGAGTATATAAGAAGTCCTTGATTACTGACCACTCATTCAGCAACTATTCAAAGTTACAAAGACGTTGAACAAATGGTACGTGGCTATTTCATTCCCCAACCCCCATGGTCATGTAATTGCAAAGTGGGAGCTTGGCAACCAGCTCACATGTACACTTACAACTGTTGCAGTGTTCTAAGGTCACACGATTACCATTTTATTAATACATGCAGCATTCATGCATTCTGTAAAATGGTTAACATTTGTTTATGCTATCATAGTTTAGGTCCTAAATCAAAGTCATAGACTTGGGGTGTATGTATCACACATATACATGTGTGTCTGTGTCGAGAAACATAAAACATAAATGCCGGAAAGGGCATGAATGCTGGGAATTGGCTTTCAGAGAAACAGAAGGAACTCTGCCCAGTTTTCTGTCCTTCTCTAAGAAGCCAGAATTTTTATTTTTATTTTATTTTTATTTATTTTTCGTCAGGCATGTATTAGATAACAGATATAAAAACATAATTATTAATACATGAAATGGATACGAATAAAAGGGGACATTAGGACAGGGATGGTAGGCACGTTGGTGCGCTTATGCACGCCCCTTACTTACTTGCCAGCTTTTCACAAGTACAGCCATTGTGGAAGCTGGCAGGAATTCAGAAGTCACTTCCAATGCATTTTACCTGCCTGTGGTCATTCTGTTCATTAGTTTTGATAAGAACATATCTCTGAGATATGACCCAATAGGTCATGGATCATCAGTAAATAAATAAATATAATGTCTATGGAGATTCTCAGTCATCCAGGTCATGATTGTCCTAAAGGTGCTTTTTTCAAAAGGCAACTGGACTTTGTTTTTTCCTTGAAGATGTTTCGCTTCTCATCCAAGAACATCCTAGGACAGTGTCTCTCTCCTAGGATGTTCTTGGATGAGAAGCGAAACATCTTCAAGGAAAAAACAAAGTCCAGTTGCCTTTTGAAAAAAGCACCTTTAGGACAAATAAATATAATATACTTTTTTTTTTACTATATTGTTCTTTGTTTGCCTGTTTTTGTTTTCTTTCTTTTCTGTTATTATATTTATACTTTTCTGTTCATATTCGATGCCTCATCTGCTCTTTTTATCCTTCAAATAGTAAGTTTATTTCACAGAGTAAGCCTATTTCTAATAGCAGTACTGGGAAGGCCAATTCTGGGAGGTTATTCTCCAAGTTAGTTTTATTTCTTCTCACTTCTCAGGACAAGGTTCACTTATGATGGTTTAAATTAAAAAAAACCACCATGCATTTGTTGTATACTAACAGAATCAGTGTTGCATGTACTTAGAAATAAACTCTGTTTAAATTAGTAAGATATTTCCACAGAAATGTTAGTATCTAGCTTAAGTTATATACAAAAGAATATAATGTTTATTTATGGTCACTGACCAGAATTGCAAATAGAAACACATTAAAAATAAAGTAAAAGAAAACAAGATAAAAATGTCTACAACATTTTGTGATGGAAACTTTATGTTAAACTTATAATAATCTGCATTTACCTCTTTTTTCACCCTAATTTAATTGAGGTTGATATCTTTTCCTAATAGTATGGGCTTTCCTGGGCAATAGCACAAGAATTGTCCCAAAGCTTGGCTCAGAATCTAGGAATACAATGGGAGCCAGCATCCAGAAAACCAAGTATGTGCTAAGTCTCCTGGTATCAAACTAAATGTTTGTATAGTTTTATATTCTCTAAATAGAGCTAATCTTTTAAGTCAATTCAACCAACTAGATTTCTCTGCCCATGTAACATTTTTGGTCATGCATGCTCATGGAGACAATTTACCTATTTAGTCACTAGAAGTCAAAAATAATTTGATGGTATATAATCACTTAATCAATCATGCATGTCTGTGTATTCACATATATATATAGTGTCTTAACTTTTTGTTTGTTGAGAAGAGATTAGTTTACTCATTGCAGTCTTTCAGATGTGAATGTGGAATTCCTTTATGCTTATCAGATATACTATTCAAAATGCAAAGATGTGAAGAGTGAAAATACTGTACTTACTATATTTGTTCTCTACTGTGTATTTGGTTGTACATATTGTCAACTAATTTTATTCTCTCCCCCCCACTCTCTCTCCCTCCCTCCCTCCTTCTCTCTCTTTCGTTTATATCATTTAAGAAGGGTGTGATTGTACAGAATCCTGGGGTGGATGCATCATGGAGGAAACAGGGTTTGTAGTGATAATTGATTCTTATACACAGTTCAATTATTGTTTACATTTTGCTCAGGCCAAATTAAAAAATAATGTGGTTCATAAGAAAAATACTTATTCATCTTATTGTTTTCTGTTACTATAGAGGGGGAAAATATTTCAATCAATTTTTTTAAAACCTATACAAAAAAACCCCTATGCATGTGAATTTATTTTACAAATAATTGTTTGTAAAAAAAGTCAGATAAATTTTGACTTTAAAGTCTTGCCTGTTTTTCTTATTTTTCTTAACTTTTCATGACAAGAAATTAGAGAGGGTCATAGGAAATATGTATAATTTTAAAAGTAAAAAAAAAGTTTAAATCAGAAACAGTGTTAGATCACATAACTTGTTTTTTCTCACTTGGTTATAGTAGTGCATAACGCCTTATGCTACCATTTGTCTCTGTGTGATATCAACCACACTACAGGGTCAAGTGAATTCAATTGAATATTGACTTGTTTGATGAAAATTTCTAAATGTTCACTTGTGTATTTCTCTATTCTGATTTGTATAAACACAATGCAAAAAGAAATAATAATTAGAACTTGAAAGTAAGCTGTTTTATTTCCTCAAAAATGGAGCTTCAGTAATAGATAAAAGCAATTACACTAAAAATAGGGTGGGGGGTTTAAGATTACTTTTCAAATAACAGACACCAAATTTTCTGTGATTTTTTTTAAAGAGCTCAGTGAAAGAGCTTTGTTTAAAATAGCTGAGGCCAATTTAAATACTTGGAGGAGAAAAGTCATAGGTATGGATCACTATTAAACATTTATTATTTTTGGTGGTACAAATTTAGTCTTTCCAGATAGAACATTGATCATTACAAGAGCATTTTAAATTTATCCTTGAAATAAACTGAAAACAAAATAAAATGACATTGAATTGGTAAAATATCATTGCTCAGTTGTTTCTACAAATTTCATGATGGCTGAATTCTATAGAAAACAATATTTCCGAAATATCATCAAAGTCAGTCAAAAATACAGAATATTCCAGTTGTGGTTTGCCAGCTTGCACAGAAAGATGTAGACAATTTAATTGTTTTTCAAAGCGCCAAAACAAAACTCTAAATAAAGATTACAAATATTTATGTTTGGTCAAAAAAGCATCCTTTCAGATAGAGAGTGAGATGCTTAATCCAGTTTGACTAAACATAATGTCCCTCTTTGTCTGAAATAGAATTCTTTCAAAAATCTGTGTAAAATATGAAAAGGCTGCTTTAAAAATTTGAATTGAACTATTAATATCTGCTGCAAAAGTATACTACTGTACTGTACTGTGTGAATGTTATATTTTAAATATGGATTTTTTTAATTGTTTTTATGTTTTATTTTTTACATGATGTAAGCCGCCCAGAGTCCTTCGGGAGTTGGGCGGCATATAAATTTTATAAATTAAATTAAAATTAAATTAAATTACTGATCTATTTGCTTTAAAAAAAACCTAGATATTTCTTTATGGCTGTGCTATTGTTGAAAATGAATTCAAGCAACAAAACAACTTGGATCGGTGAAAACCGGTCGGTGAAAGAGATTTTATTAAAAAGAAATAAAGCAGTTTGCAAAATGCGGTGGGTCTTTCAGCCTAACCTCAAATTAGAAGTTTGAGCCAAAAGCCACACCTTTTAGTTTCACAAGCATACTTTTATATACAGTTCTATCTCGACAGCCCATTTCCCTCCTCCTCCTCCAGACCCATTGGATAGGCCCTCAGGGGTTTCAGCTAATCCGAGACGCCTCAGGAGGAATACATTATCTATTTCTTTGTTTACTCATGTTACTTTCTTCAGCATCTCCTGTACCTATCCGTACCTATCTGTTATACATTAACCTTCAAAATATTTTGTCTACGTAGCATCTCTTAGCTTCCCAGCGTTAAGGAATGTCCCCTTTAACAGGGCCTCTTTCTAATAGTCCTCTAACAAAAGAATATCTATTTCTAACACAACATTGTTAATATTTGTTCAGCATGTATTTTCTCCAACTATCTTAAAGCAGAATAATGTTTATATGCATTTCTAACCTATATATCCACATACTATTTTATTTTTGAATTTTCTTATTTCCTGCACTATGAACCATATCTCTAATATTTTGCTGTTGTTTTGTTTCAGTGTCTATCACCCCAGAAAATTCTCAAAGTGCAGCATTGCTGAATACCGAGATTTTTTACTCCGAGGAGGAGGTTTTTGTCTTTTCAACAGGCCTACAAAGGTGCATCCCTTATAATCCTTTATAAGGAAGGTAGCAAACTGGGTGATGGTACATTTTGAATGGATTGGGAAGGAAATGGAGGAAAGAAGGGGAAAAAATGTCATCTCTTCTTGCATACTATAGGTAGTTCTCAGCATATGGCCACAATTGGGACCAGAACTTCTTTTACTAACTTCTGGTCACATTAAGTGAGTCACACCTGATTTTTGCTACAGTTGTTAAGCAAACTGTACCATTGTTAAGCAAATCATGTAATCATTAAGTGAATCTGGTTGCCCCTATTGACTTTGCATGTCAAAAGCTCCCTGGGAAAGTCGCAAATGGCAATTATGTCCCCCTGAGATGCTGCAACTATCATGAGTATATGCTTGTTGTCAAGCACCCAAATTTTGATCACATGACTATGGTTGTAAGTGCAAGGAAGTGATCATAAGTCACTTTTTTCAGTGCCGTCATAACTCCAGTGCCATCATAACTGTCATTAAATAAATGGTCATAAGTCGAAGACTACTGTACCATTCCTGCTCTAACTTACACCTAGGTTTAGCATAATAACAGAAAATAAATAAACAATAAATTTAATTTGTATTTCAACTTAGTTCAGGACCTTCAAGTGGTTTCTTCCTCACCCCAGGATTTTAACCTCAACAACAACACTGTGGTTTAAGTTACAGTGAGACCCACGATTGAGTGGGAATTTGACTCTGTGTGATCAACTTCCTCTGTGATGATAGAATACAATGAAAGCTAATATGTATCTATGATTGACAAATGTGTTAACACTGGTCAAGATCATCACGTGGTTTGTGATTTTGGTTTGCACAATGTTTATGTATAATATGGACACTATAGCTTGTTCAAAGCTCTAGTTTTTTTAAAAAAAGCTAAATGTTATGCATTGTAAGGATGTAAGAGTAACATACAGTATAAATATCATCCTTTAATCCTTTAACCTAAAGGATGAGGAATAAGTTGCTATCTCTTGTACTGTCCAAACTCCATGCCCATATTCTCTTTTGAGTTTGACTATGTCATAATGCTCCTTTTGTAAGTGGGCAAATATTTCCCTGTGGGAACTATAAAGCTCTCAGAATTGCAAACTGGCCTACTGGTATAGACTTTGAATTAATGTTAGTGTGATAGAATTCAATCTTTTAACATTTCTAGCTAAAAAGAACAACCATGAGAGGGATGATTAAAATCTCAGCCTCACAAAATCTGCTGTTATTCACCTTTGTTCTAATCTGTGCATTAAGATTAGGGATGAGCTGTCTCTCAATTCAGTCAAATTCACAGTCTTTCATAAGTGCAAATAATACACGGTATAGAGGAAGAATATTGCCCTGGTGGCCTTATGTGTTACATATTCTCACTTATCAGAGAAATTTCACTTTGTAACAGATGTAAAACTTAACCAACCCTGCAATTATATCTAGGAAGTAAGAGGTTTTTCAGAAGTTATGCTTTATTCCCAAAGCACAAGATATCTTTGCTTTGTGTTCAAGAACATTCACTGAACATACTTAACCTGCAATACTCTCATCTTTGAAAAACCACTTAAACTAACAACTTCCTCTTTCAGCAGGTGCTTTAAGCTTTTAGAGGCATTCCTATTTATTTCGGCATTCCTATTTTTATCACATGAAAGTACTCCTGGCTTTGTTAACTGCAGGAAAGAGGAAAAAAATGGCTATTCAGATTGGATATCAGTGCTATTTTTTTCAATAAATTAGATACAGTAAGGAAAAGAATCACAGAGGTAACTGGACCCTGTTCCTAACTCCTTTTAAGATAGATATTACTATCTTTACTCAACATCTAGTTGGATGACCAATCCATCCAAAGAACAGAAAATGGTAGAGCCAGATAAATATAGTGAGAGGAACAAATTCCAGTTCCTCTGAAGTTTTGCTCTCTATTAAATTACTCCTGAGAAAAACCTCCAGGAGAAATCTGATATTCATTTTTAATAATTAGCTTCAGAACAGTAATGCATAAGTATTCAGCACTTAAATATATACCTGAATCTTTTAATTGTAGTTAGATCATAACATTTTTTTCTTAAATGTGTGGTTTTTTTCAGTTGTTTGATGCCACTGAATGTGGAAATGGGTATGTGGAACCAGGCGAAGACTGTGACTGTGGTATCCAAACGGTACTATTTTCATCTTAAAATGAAAGCTTAAAAGTAGATAATTACTGATAAGGTGTTGTTCATTTTTATGCGGCATAAAATAATAAAGAAGGAAGTGATGGAAGAGGTTTTTGACTTCTATTCCTGCACCCACTCCCTTTGAGATCATCTGAGCAGGAGTGGAAATCATCAGAACTCTCGTTTGGAGAGTTCTCTTTTGCTTGGTATAAGGCTGAGCAGAATGTTAATTCTAATTGTCATTCTTTCTTACTTTGCATTTCTTTCCTAATTAATCGGAGCTATGTTTCTGATCTTTACTTAGCTTATATACATAAATATTTTAACTTAGTGGCATGTCCCAATATTAAAATAATAATCTTGCAGTCTGGGCTGAGGGGATTCTGAGCCTTCAGAAAAACAACCAGTATTTTAAATGTTATTTATTATATTAATTATTTTGGTTTGACATTCTATAACCGTGATGGCGAACCTATGGCACACATGCCACAGGTGGCACGCGGAGCCATATCTGAGGGCACGCGAGGCGTTGCCCTATGTCAGCTCCAGTGTGCATGCGCACGCTGGCCAGCTGATTTTCGGCCTTGGGGAAGGCTGTTTTCATCCTCCGGAGGCTTCAGGAGGCTTCCCTGAAGCCTCCGGAGTGCGAAAAACGGCCCAACGGGCAAACCAGAAGTTCAAAAAAACCCCGGATTTCTGGTTTGCCTGTTGGGCCATTTTCGCCCTCTGGAGTGCGAAAAATGGCCCAACGGGCAAACCAGAAGTTCAGAAAAATGGACGTTTTTCCGAACTTCTGGTTTGCCTGTTGGGCCGTTTTTCGCACTCCGGAGGCTTCAGGGAAGCCTGAGGATAAAAAACGGCCCAACCGGGGGGGGGGCGCATGCACGGGGATGCGTGCATGCGCAGTGTGGCGGGCGTGGGGGGGTTGTGTGCTGGCACACGCGCGCGCTAGCACGCGCACCCTCCCATTTTTGACACACAAGAAGAAAAAGGTTCACCATCACTGTACTATAATATATTTGGCACATAACATAACTTATACTAGGTGGCTGTTGATATGATATTACAAGTAGTCCTCATCTTACAACCACAATTGAGCCCAAAATGTCTGTTGCTAAGCGAGACATTTGTTAACTGAGTTTTGCCTCATTTTATGACCTTTCTTGCCACAGTTGTTAAGTGAATCAAATTAGTAACATGATTGTTAATAGAACCTGGCTTCCCCATTGACTTTGCTTGTCAGAAAGTCACAAAAGGTGATCACATGACCCCAGGATACTGCAACCATCATAAATATGAGTCAGTTGCCAAGCATCTGAATTTTGATCATGTCAAAATTGATGCTGCAATAGTGATAAGTGTGAAAAATGGTCATAAATAATTTTTTTGGTGCCATTGTAACTTCGAATGGTCACTAGATGAACTGTTGGAAGTCAAGGACTACCTGTATTCAGTACAGAGATACTATCAATTTCAACCCCTGAGAAGTATGTTAGATTGTGGCAAGGTACAATTCTAATAAATCAATACATCTTAATAAGGAAACATGTCACTGATTTTGCAAATGTGTATCTATATGCAAGGAATCATATATGCAAATGTAGACATTTATCCATGGACCAGTACTTTCTATGCTCTTTTTCCACTGTAGCCACTGGTGCAATTTCACACTTCGTTCTGGAGGATCTTCTACCACTTAACAATATACTCTAAAAGTGCACTGTAAGATCCTAGGGCCGTGATGGCGAACCTATGGCACGCGTGCCACAGGTGGCATGCGGAGCCATATCTGAGGGCACGCGAGGCATTGCCCTATGTCAGCTCCAGTGCGCATGTGCGTGCTGGCCAGCTGATTTTTGGCCTTGGGGAAGGCCGTTTTCGCCCTCCGGAGGCTTCAGGAGGCTTCCCTGAAGCCTCTGGAGGGCGAAAAACGGCCCAAAGGGCAAACTGGAAGTTCGGAAAAACAGAGTTCTGGTTTGCCCGTTGGGCCATTTTTTGCCCTCCGGAGGCTTCAAGAGGCTTCCCTGAAGCCTCTGGAGTGCGAAAAACGGCCCAACGGGCAAACCGGAAGTTCGGAAAAACGGACTTCCGGTTTGCCTGTTGGGCCATTTTCACCCTCTGGAGGCTTCAGGAGGCTTCCCTGAAGCCTCCAGAGTGCGAAAAATGGCCCAACGGGCAAACCGGAAGTCCGTTTTTCCGAACGGAAATGGACTTTTTTCCGAACGGACGTTTTTCTGAACTTCTGGTTTGCCCGTTGGTCTGTTTTTCGCACTCCAGAGGCTTCAGGGAAGCCTGAGGATGAAAAATGGCCCAACGGGGGGCGCATGCGCGGGGATGTGTGCATGCGCAGTGTGGCACGCATGGGGGGGTTGTGTGCTGGCGCGCGCACTCCCATTTTTGGCATGCAAGAAGAAAAAGGTTCGCCATCACTGTCCTAGGGAAAGGACTCACCCCTTCTCCATTTTGCACATAAAGTTCAGTCAGCAAAAGTGAATCACTGAATTTTTTCTTTCAACTTTTATCATTATTATTTATAATTAATATGTTACTGTCCAATAAAAGTTTGGAAACATATTGGCTCTTGGATCTGCTGATCAACATTGATTTGGCAAATTCAAATAATATTCCTGATCTCTCTTGTCATTTGGGCCTGAAAAGGTCCATTTTTTGTTTTCATTCTCGTTGCCATATATTTTGACAGCTAGGATGGTCTACCGAGTGGTCTGGCTGCCACCAGTTGCTAATTTGTTTAATTCACGCTGTGGCATTATCCAGGGTGCACCACAAGGAGGCAAACTAGCTTCACACCCCACATCAAACTGTAGATCACATCATGACTGGCTGTAAGCTGAGGACATATACCAATTCAGTATCTGGGTTTTTTTAAATTTAAACCATGCTGCGCTTAAATGGTTAGATAGCCTAGACATTGGCATTTGAACATAAAACACATATTTTATTGTGTTTTACTAATTTAGGTGAAATGTTAATATATGTTGTAGTCCATGTATGATATGCCGTATGCCAAATAAATAAATAATAATCATTAATATACGGTATACTTTTTTAGGACTGCCATGCAGAATGCTGTAAAAAATGTTCCCTTTCTAATGGAGCTCATTGCAGTGATGGTCCATGTTGTAATGAAACCTGCCTTGTAAGTTATTTTAATTGCATCTTTACTAAGTGGCACTGAATTAGAAAATGTAATTACATAAGATAAAATAAAAAACAGAGCTACTATTAGGAACAAAGGGACCTGGGCAGAGAGGTACCACAACTTAACTGTGTCCACTGAAAATCATATCACCCCCCTTCCTTTCCTACCAATGAATGAAAATGATACTTATATATGATTTTTTCACCCAATAAAAGGCTAAGATTTTTTTTTAAAAGTCTTACATGCTTGGTTGTTCCTTGACTGTTTTTTAACTGAAAATCTTTTGACTTTCAGTTTTTTCCACGAGGCTTTGAGTGTCGCTATGCAGTGAATGAATGTGATATTACAGAAATCTGTACTGGTGACTCCGGCCAGGTAATGACATAATGTATTTTGAATATGTTACATATTGATTTATCAATCAGGTGACCTCCTTCCTTCTCACGTGTGTAACAATACTAAACTTATTTCATCTACGACCAAAATTTGATTTTGAGAAAGGTAGAAAAAAATGTACTTTCTATGTCTAAAACCTAAGCTGTGCTGATATACATATTCCCAAATGATTTAGGATCCATATTTAGGATTCATATATTTTCTTTAATGCTTGGGATTACGAATTCTTGTGGAAGGAACATAAGACAATTACAAGGACAGAAGGGGGAGTTTTTGCCTCTTCTTTTTTCTGCCCACTCCTCCAAAATTTGTTCCAGAAAGCTATGCCAGTAAGGGTTTGGGGAGGAAGCAGGAATAAGCAACAATTGGTACAGTAGAATGTAGACCTGTTTTGAATAGAAAGAATCCTTCCATTTGTGGAAAAGCAATTTGGGATCTCAGCAAAGAGCTTTCATTCAGATTGTTGATTTCAGTGTGTATAAATATTGAGCTCCCTCTTTAAGAAAGGCTTTAAAACAATTAGAGTACAGTATTCTTCTATTTAATATGTATACATTTCTCTTCAAATAAACACAATTATTCTATGGAGAAAGGCATGTGCTTTATCAGGCAATGTTTTGTAAGAAATGTTCCTGTTTTGATATTACATTTGTAGTTTAACTCACATTTAACATAATTAAGCATTTTTAAAATGGACATCTCTTGGAGGAATTTAATCAAATTAAGTAATCATCTACATACAGGAGCTATTTATTTATTTGTTTGTTTGTTTGTTTGTTTGTTTGTTGTATTTCTATGCCGCCCAACTCCCGAAGGACTCTGGGCGGCTTACAACCGGGGATAAAAAATACATTTAAAACATCATAAAATATTTTTTTTAAAAAAATCATCATTCAGATGTGCTGTCTGGATGGGAATAAAATATGATTAAAATGTATCAGTAGTAAAATGTGGCTTAATTAAAGACTCTTTCTAACAAAATAAAACATAAGGCAAAATCCTCAGATCTCAAATAAGATGCGTAATTATTTAATAGGGCCAGGTTTCACTGAAAAAGTGATCAAAGAGTACCAGCAGGTGCCTTTTTAATTAGAGTCTTCCCTAGAGTGATATCTGTAAGTACGATCCTTGCTAGTAACTACCTACACAATTATATTTGCTAATGGCTTACAGAAAGGACCTCCAAAGTTATCTTAAGTAAGCTCTAGATAAGTTATGCAGAAGTCCTAAATTGGCTATTAATCTATTCAACACTGAAATAATTTGATCAAATTATTATTAGAACAACAGAATTTCCTGGGGTGGCTCTAAAGGCAGACCTGTGTAAAGTAGACATAATAGCCTAATCAGGAGGCAATTACCAAAGCCAGGCTGTCTGAAAGATATATTGATAAGAGCGATGGTGGTGCAGTGGATAGAATGCAGAACTGCAGGCTAACTCTGCCCATAGCAGGAGTTCAATCCTGACCGGCTCAAGGTTGACTCAGCCTTCCATCCTTCCAAGATTGCTAAAATGAGGACCCAGATTGTTAGGGGCAATATGCTGACTCTGTAAACTGCTTAGAGAGGGCTGTAAAGCACTATGGAGCGGTATAGGTAAGTCTAAGGGCTATTGCTATTGCTATATATGATCTAAAACTGAAAGAAAAACAACAATTGAAGCTACAATGGTACAATGGTAGCTACAAAAACACCTTTAAATCAAGAAACTTTTAGGTTATGAAACTCTCCTTGTTATGTCCATTACAGAAGGGTTTAACCCTGCTGGCTGATAAATCACCTACGGTACTACAGGACTTCAGAACTATAAAGGCATTAGTGTGACCAAGCTCAGTTCAGAGTATCTGCACCTTTCCTGCTTTTGTTAGAAAATGAGCTTTAGTCAGATATCATCTGCTTTTTAGATAACTGTCTATCAATATGTGTAGATGGGTCACCACCCAGCAAAACCCTATGTGAACAGAAAACGCAAGTAAATTCTAAGGGATAATTCCACTGTTTTTAAAATAAAGAAATACTTTGCCTTTCAGTGCCCACCCAATCTTCATAAGCAAGATGGATTTGCTTGCGATTCAAATCAGGTAAGTTAAAACTGAGCCTGCATGAGCTTAGCCTATAAGTGTATATCAGGACAGTATTTCTGGAAGTTGCAATACTCTCAATTTCACTTCACAGGATGTCACTCACGGATGCTCACAAGAGTTATAGGAGCAGGCTGGATGGCTGTTAAGGAAGGGATTTTTTTTTTCAGATATGTAAGACTGAATAAACAATTGTTCAGAAATTTTGGTTTAAAAATAAAGGAGGGGGGGAGAATATGTAGCATCTGGACCCTAAAACCTAGTGCCATCAGGCACCAAAATGTGATATTTCCTCCTCCTCCTCCTTCCTCCTCCACAGTTATGAGGTATATGCCTCATGGTCACTTTTTGTATATTATTGATGCCTGTTGCATGATGCCATTGTTGTTCACCATTGTCAGAAAGGCTTCAGCATAGATCCTGCTTAAGTTATTAATACTTTTTACAGTGTTTTTCCCCTTCTTGCTTGATGGGTAATACTATTCTTTGGATGTTTTTTTCCCCTTTTTTGTTTTGATGGCTTATGCTGTTTTAATTGTTATTGGGTTATTAGCCACTTTAAGCTTTAAAATGCTTTATTTAAATGTAGGAACTATTTAAGTAAATAGTAATGCAAATTTCATGACACTAGTTTACTTTTGCCATTTCCTTGTGTAATTATTCTATCCAATATAATATTCACTGGGTACTGCATGTGTTATTTCTTCTCAGCAGTTACTAGGATAATGCTCTAAGCTCTATTTGATACCCTCTGAGTTTACTTCATTATGCTGGAAATTCTATTCTGCAACTTTTACCTTTTTTCAAATTCTACTTTGCAACTTGGGATGTATAGTTTCAGGCTCGAGGTTAAAAAGCAACGTAACTGCTTTTTATTCATATATTCTAATGTCTCTTTATTAAAGAGGAAACTCTCAAATCTCCTATCTTGCCTGGAAGCAAAATATAAAGTTATACTAACATTTTATTAGCCTGGTGAAAAGAAAATGATTTCGAGCATCCTAGCTACCTTGAAAGCAAAGCCAAGCAGTATTATTAGAATATTTTTTTTTGCTCCCTGCTAGTAAAAAGGACAAAGCTCATGGCAATTTCTGGCTTTTTACGGAGAAAGAAGAATGGTATGATGCTGACTACAATTTGTTCCTATTTAGGGACGTTGCTACAGTGGAGAGTGTAAGACAAGAGATAATCAATGCAAATACATCTGGGGCAATAGTAAGTTAATTTATACAAAAATATTTCTTAGCATATTCTATCAGCTTTTTACTGTGTTATGAATGAATTAAAAGGTAATGCTGTATAAAAATAATTTGTAAGGGCCTTTAATGCACTTTTGTTTGGAATTTATATGTGCAGACTTAGTACTGATTCTCCCTACCCTATTTTGATATTTAAAAAGCTTCTCTCTCTCTCTCTCTCTCTCTCTCTCTCTCTCTCTCTCTCTC
>QLTV01002419.1:493987-531957 GCA_003457575.1 Thermophis baileyi | reverse complement strand
TCCCTCCCTTTCTCTCTTTCTCTCAATATATGTGATTTATATTATCCTCTATTGTCTCTGGATGTTCAAGCATTTTGGGGAATAGGCCTTATTCTCAGAAATCAATGAAATTTGGCTGTATCATGTTTGAAAATAGGGGTGGGTGAATCTGAATGAAGAAGTGTTTTGCCCTGCAGAAATCTTCCACAGAACTTTGGCAGAATCGGAGGATAAAATCTCTTCTCCCCCATAAAATATTGCCAAATAAGTCCCCTCTTAGCTGCAAATTAAAAATAATAATAATTGCAAAGATACAAGATTTACTAAGATTTTTTGTCCTTGACAAAAGGAAGTATCTTCCAGACCTTCTGACTGTATTAGGAAAATAACTCTATCTTTTTTGTTGTTGTTTTTCTGCCTTCTTGTTCTTAATAGTCAATATATAGTTTTTTATAATCTTATATCCCAGACACAAGCAGTAAATTTTTTATGCACATGAAAATTGTTAGGGAAATCCTTTAAAAAGGAAATCATATAATACATTACTACTGATATCGGGTTCTTTGTTTTTAATTTATTTAAATGTACAGTGAGCAATAAAACACTGAAAAGAAAAAGAGAAAATAGTGGGGGGGGGGAACAAATTACAGAAAAGCAAAAACAAAAAAATCATTTGGAAGAATATAGAAAACTCTTAGCGAGTGAGAGAGAACATTTTAAACATCCCTGTTATGTTCATAGTATGTTCATAGCTAACTAATAGAATTATTTGTGGCATGATTAAACATTGGGACCAAGTGAATAAAACCATTTTGAGCATTATTGGAAATTACCTTATTTTCTTCTACAGAGGCTTCAGGGTCTCACAAACACTGTTATGAGAAGCTTAATACAGAAGGTACACAGAAAGGAAACTGTGGAAAAGATGGAGACAAATGGATTCCTTGCCACAAACAGTAAGTTTGAGAATGCTGGATTCAATTGTTCTTAAACTGACTTGCTTGTTGGCCTAAAAGATATAGGAGCAGAATTTTCCACTTTATTACAGATACCTTTGCTTCCCACAGAAGGTACTACTGAAGTTTTGGGACCCTCAAATAGCCTCAAAGATAACATGGGATACTGTATGATGGAAACTGGGGGAACAGAGAAGCATTTTTACACTCATTCAAGGCACTTTTTAAATTCACTTCATCATTTTCAGCTCAATAACAGCTTGAATAGTAACACCTTTTATCATGTGATACGTTATCCATATTTTTCAGGTTTCTAATGGCTTGTAGCCCTTGCTTATTTATTTTTGGTATTTATTTATTTATAGTGTTTGAACGTAATCTTTCATAAACCATAGCAATGCCTGATAATTTTTAGCATTTGGACAACTTGCATTCTAGAAGTGAATGTGTAGCGTGACTATTTCTCACAAAGTTTAGAAATAAATTCTTAAATGAAAGAAGAATTAAAATCATTTGGAATTCTGCTACAGTGCAGTCCGGATTGTATTTTTCCCTAGAGGCAAGTTTCCTAATTTGTCAAAATAGTCTTTCTCTTCCCATTCCAAAAATAGCTTGTTATGTATCTTGGCTTTGTCTTACAGCGACGTGTTCTGTGGATTATTGCTTTGTGCAAATCTTGATGGGGTTCCACGAATTGGTCACCTTCAGGGAGAAATTATTCCAACTTCTTTTTTCCACCAAGGTGTTGTAGTGAACTGCAGGTATGTAAAAATTTATTCAGTGTGCAAGACTGGCTTTTTCAGTTTATCTAAAAATTTGAACATCGAGCACATTCAAACAGATTGTTTCTCAATAAATTAAGTTAAAACCACATTTAATTAGTTGAGTTTAATTTCTTATGTTTTTTTTCATTGTACTGGCATCTGAATAGGTTGTTTAATACAGATGTAAAATTATTCTATTGTTTCATTGAGATAAATTGAAATTTCATTGTTTCAATGTTTCCAAATTAATTTTAATTTTTCTTTTATTTTAATATGTTTCTTATTTGGACACACAAAATTGTCCAAAACGGCAAACATCCATAAATAGAGTGGAAAAAATAACCATATTATTTTACTTCCTGGATTTTCAGGTTATGCATGCTATAAATATTTTACATCTATTTATTCTGATGAAGTTTAATAATGCTAGTAACATTTTAAAACTTCTTCTTGTAGTTGTGCACATGTACTTTTAGATGATGAAACAGATTTAGGATATGTAGAAGATGGGACTCCTTGTGGTCCTAATATGATGTGTATGGACCGAAGATGCCTCTCTATTCAGTCCTTGAACATAAGCAGCTGTCCTATGGATGCTAATGGAAAAGTTTGTTCGGGACATGGGGTAAGTCCCAGGTCAGCAGAATACGTGACACACCAATTTCATGGAAAACCATTTTTCTTACTTCTAATCTATATGGATATCTTTACACATGAAGACAGGAAGCATAAATTCCTGATAGGATGTACAAGAATTTGCCCTTTCATCTCATTGTTTAACTTTCATTAATTTAGCCAGTCTTGGAGATACTTTCTTCTACTACAGTGCTGTCAAACCCGCAGCCCACGGCCCAGATGCGTCACATGCTGGCCACACCCATGCCCGGTTTAGCGAAGGGGGAAAAAGTCCCGATACGTCACATGACACCGCCGTGATGACACGAGTTTGACACCCCTGTTCTACTATTACTACTATTTACTCCTGGGATATTTATTACTATTGTTTACGCCTGGAATAGAACAACATTGTTCTATAAAGACATAAAATAGAAATATTGTATGGAACCATAATTAACAGAGTTACATGCAGAACCCAATTTGGCACACTTATGCAAAGGATTGTCCTCAGTTGAAATACAGCTTTTTATCTGGTAGCCATCATTTATCCCCTTCCCCTCTGTGGGGCGTAGATTGTACCCCTTGGGTGAAACTAATAACCTAAAGAATAATGATGTTTCCTTCCCCTCCCTTCCATTCAATCATATCTGTTTCTTGAGACTGCCTGAAACATGTCCCTACATTTTTCTTGACAAAGTTTTTCAGAAGTAGTTTGCCATTTCCTTCTTCCTAGGGTTGAGAGAAAATGGCTGGCCCTAGGTCACCCAACTTACTTTTTTCCCAAGGCAGGACTAGAACTCATGGTCTCTTAGTTTCAAGTCTGATGCTTTACTACTGTGCCAAACTAGCTCTTGGCGTTTCCTTACTAGCATGTGAATGGTGCTTTTTTGTTGAAGATCTTGTTGAACTACCATCTCCTCTTCCTTTCCTAGCTAGAATATTCCCAGCTGCAGAATGGCAGCCATTCTGGTCACTTTTTGATACTCACACTGGAGTATCTAAAAATATTGAGCCAGTGGGAAGTATATCCTATTTCTTGAGCCTGGGTCCAAGTACTTGTGAAATGAGATGCTCTCTGAGCTTGGTTGTTTTCTTGCAAATGTTTCATTGCTTGAACTAGGGAACATTAATTAACTTCATTGAGCACTGACGATATTACCTGGTTTGAGTAATGAAAGCTTTGCAAAAAAACAACCAAACTCACAGAGCACCAAAGACCCCTCATTTCAACTCTGAGCTATAAATATCTATCAGTATTTGTGAGATATTACTGTGAGCCTTTGAGACTCGGGCAAGCATATACATTTAATGTTTTGTTGTTGTTATTACAATAAATTATTTTTGTTTCTTATGTGATTATCTGAATAGTTAATGGGTTAACATTTCACTTAAAACCATATTGAAATGTTACATTTTCTGATATGACAGAATGTTTTTCCTAAAATAATTTGTCTTTTTGCTTATGGAAATATACAGTGATTCTTCAGGCTACGTACAGTCAGTCAAAAATACACAAAGCTGTGAAACAGTTTTGTTTACCTAGTTTCAGCTGTGATTTCAGAAAAACACGGAGATTCTTTTTTATTCTAGAATGAACGCATTTTAACTTATAAGCTATTAATTGCTCATTGCTGTGCATTTCTATGCTAACTGGGCAACGTGTGCTTCTGAAGGAACACTGAGACAAGTCAGATTCTCCTGTGAGGATAAGATGACTTTGTTTCTCTGGTAGCATGTGGCTATCCAAAGACATCAGTGCAACATTCTCCAAACAGAAGCCCTTACTCTACTCCGTCTCCTCCAAGACACCATTTTAATGATACACTAATATATGCCAACTTTTTTTTTTTAGGTGTGCAGTAATGAAGCCACCTGCATTTGTAACACTACTTGGGCAGGTACAGATTGTAGCATGTTTGATCCTAGAAGGAAAGATGACTCAGAGAAACCAAGTGGACCAAAGGGTTTGTGTGATTTCAGTTCCTTTTACCACCATATAATTATATTATTAACAGGAACATTTGTAACAAAGCATTTGAAAACTATTAAGCTATTACATATATTTTATTTCTTTGTATACAAGTTTTACATCTATGGTTCAGGAGGTATTTCACAAAACGATATGAAAATATTTTGAATTTTGTTATTTTTCTAAAATATAGAAAATATATATTATCATAATTAATTCTAATAATAATTCTACCAATCGGTCTGACAAAATGTCTAACATTTTAAATGTATGAGTATGTTTATATAATAATAAAGATTACATTTTTATATTTTAACACCTAAAACCCTTTATTAAAATAATGTATATATAGAAGTAATCTAATATTCTTGGATACTTTCAGAGGTCATTTATAGCACAGTTCTCTGCATATAGAACTCCTGTTGAATTTAGTTGGATTGGAAGTGTATATAGGAAATAAAGCCTTGGATTGTTTAACATGAACCTAATAAAAAAGTTACAGGATATTAATATATATTTGTAAAATCCAATTTACTTATTTTTCATTTTTGCAACTTAATAGATTTTTTTTAACTGCAGCATGACTATTGATTTAAATATTCTAAATGCAAAAAAGCCTCTCTGTATCCATTATAGGATCCCAAATACACAGTTAAAAAATCTTACGTAATTTAATACATTGAGGAAAAATGCTCAAATATGACTGAGTAGCAGTTTGCATTTTTAAACTGGGCATCATTTGAATACTTGAATGATTTTGAATTTTATTACTGTATTTTCATGCCCATTCTTACTATCTAAGATTTTAGAATCCATTTAATTCCACCATAAATCCATAAATTAGCAGGTTGGAAGGAATATTGATTATAAGGACACAATCTACTGATAGTGGGGGACAGGGTTTCTGAATGGTATTATACTCTGTATTCATCATTATACAGAAATTAATCCTGATAGATATATTACTTATATGGAGTTTTAGTGCATTTAATGTATGTAAATTTTAGACTACCCTAATAAAAAGAATGGAATGTTACCGGTAGATTGTAAACATATTAAAATTTCAAGAGGAGCAAAGCTAATATAAATTAGAAATTCATGAAATTATGTAAAACTGATCAGAGATTCATAAATGGTAACAGGACAGAGCTAGAGGACCCCTGGGACTAGTTCTAGAAATAGGTACAAGGATGTTTTAAGGCTTTTCCAGTCCTGTATTGTGTCATTTTATAACAAAAAGCAAGCCTTAGTTGTAGCTTTTCTCTTCTCTCTCCAGCCTTATCCTTTTCCTAAATGAAAGCTTCAGTAATAAAAGACTCATTCTCCCATATTATATAATATAGGACCTGATGATCTCAGAGATCCCGTTTCTAGTGAGAGAAGGATTTCATTCCTCAAGATATAAAATTCACTGAAAATAAGTATTACTAAGGTTGTCCTTCTGTGGCAATATTTTGATGACCCTTTCTTACTTCTAAAGTAACAAAAACTCTTTGTGGAAAATAGAATTCTAATGGGTCTGAAGGAAGATTTGATTTGGAAAATCTTTTGAAACTCCTTTGGATAAACCCAGACTTGATAAAAAATAAGGCATTTCTAGAGTAGGAGACATGAAGAGCAAATGGGAACAAACTGGTATTGAAAGAACATTAAAGCCAGTTTCCAAAGAAAAGATTTGTGTTAACAGAAATAGAAGACAGCCATGCCTTTGCCTCCCAATTTTTCCAGTTCCTAGTTTTAAAATTTCCTAATTTTGCAATTCGTTTACATAATGCAGATTATAATTTCAATTTGGAAACAAAAATTCTGCCTACATATTCATAAGGGAGGCTATAATCCTAGCCCTGGTGTTGGGCCATAATCTAAAGATAATTTTAGTCATTAAAAGTCTGCAATATTTAAGAATGTTCTTTTTCTATCCAACCAACTAGTGACTATTTTAAAAACTTCCACAACTAAAAATATTTTCAGTGTTATACTATTCCCTATTTTCCCTATGCTCTGTAACTTTTAACATTCTCAAAGTGTAAAACTATTTCAATTGGCTTTCAATAGACTGTTTAGGTAAACAATACAGGTAAGTCCTCAACTTACAACCCGTCATTTAGTAACCGTTCAAAGTTACAAAGCACTGAAAAAGTGACTTATGACTCTTTTTCACACTTACAACTGTTTCAGCAGCCCCACAGTCACATGATCAGAATTTGGACAGTTGGCAACTGACTCATATTTATGATGGTTGCAGTGTCCCAGAGTCATGTGTTCACCTTTTGCAACCTTCTGACAAGCAAAGTCAATGGGGAAGCCAGATTCACTTAACAATCGTGTTACTAACTTAACTCCAGTGATTCACTTAACAACTGTGGCAAGAAAGGTCATAACATGAGGCAAAACTCACTTAACAACTTTCTTGCTTAGCAACAGAAATTTTGGGCTCAATTGTGGTCGTAAGTTGAGGATACCTGAAGCTCTGAGATTTTTATAAAACTTGAAAGTTGAAGATAATCATCATACTTTGCAAAAGTACCTATTATAACAAAAATTATACAAACCATCTTGTTGTTTTCACTGCATTTGCGTACTTCATTTCTTTCAGTCCTTTTACATATTTCAGGTTCTAAAGTCAGAGATAAACTTTGAAATGTAATATTAAGAGTTAGAACTGCAAGAGATTTTCATACAATCAATATTTAAACAACTTTTCCCAATAAAATAATTTCCAGGTGGATAGGATAATAAATCTCATTGTGAAGCTAGAGAGTCATTGGGAATTTAAAATACAGTTTGGTATTTATTTAGTAAAATAATATAACTGACCCAGAGAGGCTTCGGTGGAGGGTATTTTAGCATTAGTGAGATTCTGTGAGATCTGGAGGAAGACATCATCTGACATTCGGCCAAGACACCCTATATTGCTATTTATCCCGCAGAGACAGAAGCACATTTCTCATATTACTTTTATTTTCTCAAACAAGGATATTCCACACATCAAAAACCCAGAGCTTTCAGAAGGATATTTTTGAACTAATTCCTAAAGGAAATTCTATTCCCATAAAAGGTTAGGATGAACCTCAGTTGAATATTGATACTGTATGTATTACATCCCATTTTTCCTCCTGAATTCAAATTGCTTTTGATTCATACTCAGTATAGTCTATCTTCCAAATTAATTTTTATAAAGTTTATAAGATGTTGCCATAACATAAAGAAAAATAACCCCAACATGCACAACCAACAATCTTTATTATTCTGGTTAATAGATTAGAATATTTCTCTTTCCTTTCGTTAATCCTAAGTAGTTGCTAGTTGGAATATACCAGTTGTTTATTAGAAATAGTGCAGAATGTAAGGCTAGATTGGAAAGGAAATCCATTTTTATGTGGAGTTAAATTTTTAGACATTAGAAACAGTTAAAGTCTTTTGCGTTTATGTGTTTCTAATTGGGAAGGAAAATCCAATGTTATGGAAGCTGCCAGTCTTAGTTTTGAAGAATCAGGACAGATTCACATTACACCAGCATAAATGAATTTTATGTTGAACATGATATGATTTGTGCCTCATCATTAATAAGTGTATTGGTACATAACCATTAGTGGGGGCCCACTTACTGCATGAAATGTTAGGTTTGGTGGACAGGCAGCCATCCGGGACCCTCTGCTTGCCCAGCCAAACTATAGATGAACAGTTTGAATGATGTTGATTAGGAACTACTTCATCTGCCGATGGAAAGCTAGAGGAATCCTTCTAGAGAACCATTTGTAATAGTGGCTGATAGCTCAGACTTTGCACAGATTCATATCCATGTTTTTCCCCTCTAATTTTCTATACTTTCTACATTCCTAAAAATCCTGGAATGATTTGAGTAACATTTTTTCATATTTTAAAAAATCTTAAATAGTTGCCATATTTAGGGAATGCTTTTAAAATTTTGTAAAGACCATAATCAAAGTTTTCTTGGCTGTTTGACTCATTGATCATAATGCAACATATTCCCAATAGTACAGGAGTGTGTTGTTATTTGGTCATAGAATATGTGTTTTTAAACAGTCATCAGTACTGTATTCTCTAGAGCAATGTTTCTCCACCTTGGAGTCCACACATCTGAAGGCTGCCAAGGTTGAGAGACACAGTTCTAGCATTTATCATGAAGGCCGATCAAACCAATGTATCCCTCTGTGGGTACTGATATGTTTATGGGCTAGTATTAGTTGAGAGTTGAACAGAATATCCTCTTTTTCCTCTCTCCTTGGATGGTCCTTAGAATGTGGGCATCACTCATTATTTTCAGCAGGCAACTGATGCATATTTTCTATGTAAAGCTAGCCATTTGGTAAGGCCCTGAAAAAGGAGAATTCTAGTTGATTGCATAAACAGAAGAGAAGCACCATTTCAATGTACATCTTCTGCAGTGCATGCAAACTGCAAAGGAGCTACAAAACTACAGCCAATCCAGGCCTATTATCTTCCTTGTTACAGCTCCACCCATGAATGCATTACAGAACACTGATCAATTTTTAAAATAAATTGCACTTAAATATGCTGAATTATTTCTAGAACTGCTAAAATGAATTTTCTACAAAGTGAATGACAGAAAATGGTATATCATTTTGAGGTGCCATATGATTTTTCTTTTCAGATCTTTATGTATGTGATGACTGTCTTTTTAAAAGATCTTCCCTCTTCCCTCTATACAGTGAGCATGGCCACTAACAGGCTTATAGGTGCAGTGGCAGGGACCATTCTGGCACTGGGGGTGATATTTGGAGGCACAGGGTGGGGAATAGAGTAAGCATATTTATTAGTTTCAGAGTTTTATGTTTGGTGCCTACTGTGTGAGGTAACTGTACGCATCTGATCCCTCTGTAATCCAACTAGCTTTGTGTTCCGTGGTGACTGTATTTGTCATGTGATTTGAATATTTGTGTTGTGTGATATGCTCATGCAATGTTTAACTCTCTCCTGTCTGGGATAATGTGGGGCATAAAACAATAGTTTGTCAATTTTGTAGCACCATAATTAATACAATTCAATGTTTATATGTTTTCAATGCTCTAAATTATAAATAAAATTTCAAAAAATTATTATAGTTTAAAAAACTTGTGTAATAGATAACTTAGTGCACTTGATATAATTTGGTTTATTGCCAGAAGCATTCAGAGGAATAGTAAGTAAAAGTATATGATTTAAATAATTCAATAATTAAAAAGCAGAATTGTCCAAATCACTGTTTTTCAATCTTAGCCACTTTAAGATGTCTGGACTTCAGTCCCAGAATACCTCAGCCAGCATGTCTGAAGTCCAGACACCTTAAAGTGACTAAGGTTAAGAAACTCTGACCTGGATCAATAATGTTTGGCACTGTTGCACCTTAGCTGAGTAAGGGAGCTCTGTACATGGAAACAGTTTTCTTCATGCAGAGCCAGTGAGCATCCAAATATGCACTGGATGTGCATTCTCACCAGTGCTGGGAGGACCATGTACGTTTTCTTGGCCTAGCAAGAGGCTATTTTGATGATCATAGGGCTCCTCATCTGAGCTTATCTGTTGTGTGTGTTACTAAAATTGGATCAAGGCTATTATGAATATTTATATTAAATGAGATGAATCATTTTGAAATAGTTAACATGGGTATTATTGACATACATATTGATGTGTCAACCATATATTTGGTTAAAAATAAGTACAACCATTTAGGAACTTTATGGGAACATCATTAGATATTCTTTATAGCAATATCATTAGAATTAGTTGTCCTTTTTATTTGATTTCCTTTTAAATAATGCATGCTCCTATGTATTCTGCCTACTGAACTGTATTTATAAAATCAAGAAATTATTCTGCTGTTATTTATAGAATAGCAGATTTTTCAGATACTGTAACTGCACATTTTCCATAACACTGCATCTGTCCATCCATCCTGTTCTTCAACCTGATGGTGGCATTTCTGGTGTTAGGAAGATCGAGCTACCAAAGAAAGCAGAGCCAGCTTTAGTGGTCACTGGTGGCTGTAGAGAAAAGGAGAGGATCCTAATTTTCTTATGATGATTCATCTAAAATTAGATTTTCTTAAAATCAAAATTGCTTTGTAATTAGTAGTAGTGATACTATCATAACTAATGACTGCTTACTATTTTTTTTTTGCATCAGTGTGTGATCTGCCTACAATTTTGTTTTAAGAAATGATAAACATGTGCATGTTACAGAAAATTCATTATTAATCCAAACTATTACAATTTTTCAGTAAAATTTCTGTCTAGCAGCAGCTGAAACATTAAATGAGGAAACTATCATTCTTCATCAGGCTGGATAGTAAGATGCTTGTGGAGATCCTTTATAATAAAGGATCTGAAGGAAAGAAAAGTATGATGGCCCTCATTAGAGGAATTGATTTTCTATATTGCATTAGTCAGAATCTAATAGAAGAGAATGTTTTAACCTAGCAGTCACCCAGCAGATTAATTCCCTGATTGGCAAAGGGAATTAACTTGCTGCACGATGGGAATCCAGTTTGGATTATCAAATTTGTTATTCTCTAAATTGCCAAAAGCAATCTTTCTATATTTGCATGCCACCATTTTCATAAGAAAAGATGTTTGCAAATGTATATCTTGAATTCATTGTTAGATATTCATCCTAGTGCTACAAGGTTGACTCAAGTGAAGCTCTTCTATGGATAGATGGTTTAAAGTTGACCTTCAAGCCAAGAAGCACACCAGGCGTAAGAAATTCCTTGCCAGGAAGGAACATGGAGAATTTCCCATATTGTAAATACAAAGTGCTCTTCGTTTTAATAGCAGGAGGGCACTCCAGCCTTTCTGTTATTTACACTTACTAAAACTAGCTATCTCTCAGGTGAGCAGGGGAGCAAATAAAAAAAGATGGGCATGCTTCCAGGCATTAAAACTGGGATAAAATAAATAATTGCTTCCTGTATAAATAATCACAATTTCCAATAGCACTTGCACAAAATCTTGCTTTTTAAAATTTAAAAACAAACTGTTTTTAAATGTCCATATTAGTTTTAACTATGGATGTTTTTAACAGCGGTAGCACATGTTCAAAATCATCACTAATCTGTGTCTTGCTTTTTAAAAGACTATACTGTGAATCTAAGACAAAAGATTAAATCAGATCTGTATCATTTTGTTGTGATTGCATTTGAGAAGTAAAATAGTGATGGTGTTTGTTGTTTTAAGGGTCAGCTTTTATGGAAATACTCAAGTGCACAATGATTTACAATGCCACAGGAGACATTTACTTAAGTCATTAAACAAAAGTATTTTTCGGTGTACAGGGAATGTAAATAAAATTTGAAAGAATAGACCCAGGACTTAACTCTTCACTTCACCCACAGGTGATTGCATTTCCAGGTTTTGCACTTATTTTCATGGACAGATTTAGCTATTTAGTTATTGTTTTTTTTTGTTATTTTTAGTTGTCTTTGTAATTTTTCTATGTTTCTCCTGATGCTGCTTTTTTTTCTTTTTTGCTCTTCAAAATTCTTCCAAACTTCATCCAATAATTTAAAAAGTTAGTTGTCTATCAAGTAAAGAAACATACTATCTGACTTTTTTATTTAAAAATGTTTGAATACTGCAAAATTGTAAGATATTTGTGGCATTATAAATGTTTAGATAAGTTTAAACTGAAGTCCAAAGTTTCATTAGTAAGACTTACTCTAGGGAAGTGTTAGTTTGCATATGGAAGCATGATAGATAATTCATCTATCTTAAAAAAAATATTCTTCATATAGTTTTTAAATAACTTTGGCCCGTTTGAAAATGTTTCTTTCAAATAATTTAATAGCTCACTTATTTTAAATTGTTTTACTACATTTCCCTGGATGTGAATGAATTAAGTGGTTGGTTCTGATCTCTTTCTTCCCATCATCCTTTGTCACAGGTCCTAGCGCCACCAATCTTATAATAGGTTCCATCGCTGGTGCCATCCTGGTAGCAGCTATTGTCCTTGGGGGGACAGGATGGGGCTTTAAGTAAGCAATGCCGCATGTCTTTTTTTTCAGTGGCTATAGCACTTCTTCCTGCTTACATCACTAGATTTTGAGTTCCTGCTACAAGATCTCCAGTAGTGGTTTACTTTAAAAAAAATCCATATTTTGTAAAAGACCAAGTATCTTTTTAAGAAATCTCAGAAATGTCACCAGGGTGCAAAGTTGTAATATAGAGTATCTAATAGAGTCACCCAACATAGTCTGAAAGGCATCTTTGTAATGCAGCATCTGACTCCTTGGATAGTATTAGAGATCTTCAGCCTAAGGAAGCTTGTGAAATTGCTGTGGACATGACCAGTGCAAAAATGTTGCTCTAAAAAGAGTAGTTACTTACAAAATGCTACCTTGAGGGCTTCAGTAGGGCCCAGAAAGTCTGAATGCAAAACAGTTCAATTCCCAAATGTCAAAATTAATACTGTATTACATTCCAAGAACACAATAAAGAATTCATTTTGCAGAAGGAAAACCGATAAGGTCAGTGAAAATATGTAACTCACCCAAGTAGTATGAAACTGAAATCTGAACCAAATCTCAAAACTATTTTTTTCATCTTGGGAGAGCAAATCAAGCAGTATTATTGATAGACAGACCTCCTCTTGGCAGAAACCCCAATCTGTAAAATGTGTAAAATCTTTTGCATACACAGACTCATACTCATTTCATAACCTCATCTATCCCTCTGTACCTTGACTGGAACTATTTTGCAATGAGTTATTTCAGCACTTATGTATTTTAAGAATAAGTTGATTTATACAGCTGATTTCTCTATACCACACTTTAGTAGTTTTATCTATGTATTCCTAAAAGTAAACATATAATGATTTTGACTCTTTGAATTGGCAGTGGGGGAAAAAATGGCAGTGGAAATTTGAAAAATATCTAACAAAATGGCAGCATGGTAAATATGGCCCAACATAAAATGCAATTTTAAAAAAGACAACCTGATCTGTACAAGTCCAAGTGACTTCCAAGAATCTGACTTTGAAACTAAGAAGGAAATGTTTGTGAGTTCATGGCTGTTTCATTCTTTCTCCTTAAGCTAAATAAAGAAGGTGAGAGAAATCTAGGACTTTTGTATCTCCATATAAAATACTACACACAGAGATAGATACAGAGAGAGCACATACATTTTTCTGTTAATAGGGTGAAGTTTAAGACTTCTTTCTAGGGTAGAATGCTTAATGAAAATGGTTCGGCAAAAGCTTAATAGTAAACAGTTGCTTTAATGCAATTGCCTTATGTATGAATTAGTAAATGGGCCTAGGAAACCTTCATCCTCTAGTCATGTGTAAGCAGCTTTCACAATTTATCTGCACCGTTAGGGCATGGGGGGCGGGGGTGAGATAGAAAAAGTCAAGATGGCAACACACCTCAAAAATTCTATTATTTAGTTGCAACTGTTATCTTGATTGTTTTAAATCTCCCCCTATCCCATGGACACACTGCACCCAGTTCCTTATGACAGGTTTTTTTGTTTGTTTGTTATTAGGGGCTGAAAGAATGTATTGTGGGGAAATTAGAAGGAAGTATTTCTCTCATATCAGTTGATATAAATTATAAAACAAAAATAAGGTGTATTTTTATATAAAACTAAATAAACACAAATCTTACTAATTTTGCAATTAGTGTAGTTTATATATTATTTGGACATATGAAATATGCTTACTAATAACATGTCCTGCTTTTAATTCTGTTCAGATCATTGAGATAATAATTTACTTCTTAATGTCATGAAAACAAGATTCTACTCCCTTTCAGAGGGAATTGAGGTAAGGACATTAGTCCATTTCACATTATTCTCCACACATAAAAAGCAAATGTTTGTAGTTAGAGACTTGTTATTAGATCTGTAGCACAAGCGTAGCGTAATTAATTTCCTTTATAAGTCATGCACCAGAAACTGTCATTAATCAAAATCAATACAGTAAGCACTAATTATTAAAACTGTAATATCAAGTATGGAAAATCCTACTGTAGTGAATAGTACTCATATCATTCAATGTATTTGCAAGATTCTCTTACAAACTAATGAAAACAAAACCTTATTCTATGCGGAGATGGGAAACCGGTCTTTCAAATGTTCTTGAGCTACAGTTCTCAATATTCTTCACTACTAGCCACACTGATTGGAATCACTAGAAGTTGTAGTTATTGATTTGAATCACACACTTGTTTCATCCATAGTTTCTTGAATAACCTGAATTGGCTGGATTCATGCAATGTCCTAAGTTATAAACAAAGGATGTTGCCTTTTGTGATCTCAAGATTATGTCACCAAAATTCAGTAACACATTGGGCAAATTTTAGGAGCATATATATATATATATATATATTTTTACAAAATAAACCATCCGATGAGGAAGAGGAGGGGAAGGGCTCAGAAAAAAAAACAGCAAAAAAATTAGTTTAATGTCTAAGAAAAATGCCTCTTCCTGCAGATCTTTATATGTGACAGTATCTTACATTCAAAGAACTCCACTGAAATAGTACTTTGCATCTTGTGTGACATTTACATATACATTATATGAAATATTATGAATTGATATCTCTGTATGGATAGTCATGCAGTGTAAACATCTTAATAGTTCTCTTACTTTTTTTATAGAAAACTATTTTATTCTGTAGCAGAACCTCAAATATGATGGCCTCGCCTAGCTCTCAGCTTGAAGTGCATGTTTCTTTGGGGTAAAGTTGGGGGAAAAAAGGTAGATTTTCTCACTAGAATCTAGATAGGTCTTCTCATATTTTGCTGCTTCATTTCGTATGTATGAGAGGCTTAAGAGAACTCAGAATATTTATGTTATCTGCTAATAATATTACTGTATGCAACAACATCCAATTCTATAATTTAAGATTATATTTTAATTTTAAAAAGACAAAATATAGGTCTTCAAATGTCGAATGGAAAGCACACTTAAGGAATAATTCTATAGAAACAGCTAAATTTATTTTAGTGTGGCATCATAATACCTATCTGAGAATGTTCTTTTCTGAGTATTCTTAGTTTGGATCATGACTAAAACCCTTCACCCAGCTGGACTTTCCTGTCCCCTTATCCTCACTGCATCCTCTGAGGGCCAGGAGACCGTTCCACTTTGTGAAAAAACATCAAGATCTGCAGCAAGAGGAGAAAATGGATGAGATTCGTGAGAGTAGCTTGAGGGGGAAGAAGAGGGGGAAGGACAGTCCCTAATGAGCGATGTGACTTTTCATTCATGCACTTCTAGATCCAACTCATTATGTTCCTATTATAATACTATATTGTCTAATTAAAATTCTTCTTAGTACTTATGTGATAGTTTTTAACTTTCTTCAGACGCATGAAAAGTTGAATTCAAATATTTTTGGGGTAAACATTTTGTAAAGGTTCCTCAGTGAAGATAATAGATTTCTATACGATTTGATGTGTCTAAAAAAAATGAATTCTTATTTTCACAAATTTTGTGAAAGCTACATACGTGACTAAACCTAATGTTTGGTTAGAATCAGCACTATAATGGGGAATAAAACAATATTAGTGTTGTTTTATAGGGCTGCTGAGCTCTGAATTAAAATTGATCTTTCCCTCCTTTTTTGTATCCCAACTTGTTCTGGGTTCCTGTAAGCACTCTGAAATATGTATCCATGATCCAAAAGAATTTTAATTAAAATATATAATTCATAGTATACACTATTATGGTCATTTGACTGAGATGGGTGATTATAGAAATTGAATAAATAAATAATTGTATTGATATTGTGCATGATAAACTGATACATTTTAAAGCCATTTATTTCTTATAAGACACAGAGATGGATGGATGGATGGATGGATGGATACAAAGCAAGTTTTTTTAATGTTTTGTTAAAGTTTATTGTATGGCTGGAATTAAATTATTTTCTTGTTTAGCATAAAAAAAAGGAGTTGCCTACTGTTAGGCAATCTGTTTTTGCATTGTAGTGCATATTGTTTCTCCATACCAGAGACAGCCAATTTCACATTATTCCTCCAAGCCTTTTGCCAGAGAACTAGAACGATATATTGTCATTCTTTTTTCCCAATCACAATTGTATCCTTTTAGTCCTTATTCTGAATTTCCCCCAAAATTAAATAAAGGTTAATTAAATAAACTAAGTTAATTAATTAAATTAAATCAATTAAATAAAGTTGATAAATAAACAGCTTCTTTCTAAATAAGCAAGATGTGGTTACATCTTTTCAATTTGCTATACTGAAATACAGATTTTATGTGTATAACCATATTTCTTTTCTACTTAATTTGTTTTGAATAATGTATTTAACTGAAAAGAAAACTGGGATTTCCCCCAGCAATGATTTAAAACAGAAGATTCAGGTTTTTTGGTTTAATTTTCCTTAAACAAAACAAATTTCTCCCATTTGCCATTAGAATAATGCCCGTTTTTGTAGATTTATACAGTTTTCATAAAGCTTTTGCATCTTTTTAGTTCCCTACTCTAGAATGTTCCTTAATATCTAAAGAGGAAACTGGTTCCACCTCACCATTCAATGTGTCTCCTGAAGTGTGAGTCCCGTTGTTCCCTCAGATCCTTTTTGCCTGCCATTGTGCTCAAATTTGAGATAATTATTCCTTTGTCCAATTTGGAGAACTGTACATGGGATTCAAAGTGATGTTCTTTGATGTCATCTTCCTCTGTAGATGCTTTAATGAAAAATCAGTAATCTTAATCACATTAGTTCATGTACTGAACAGATGCCGAGGATTGCAAAATCCCTGTTATTACAAATTAAGAAACCGTAATTCCCAGCTTTCAGACTTCACTATCTGTCGGAGACTTTGGTGTTTATAGCTATTCCATTGTTGACAGATGTTTCAGGAATAGCAAAATAAGCTATCCCAAGTCCAGTAGGAAAGAAGTTTGTACAAACATCTAAAGGCAAATCATAAACTTATGAGCACGCAAAATATATATCATTCTCCTTTGACAGGCCATAAGAGCAGTAAGCTTAAATGTATTCAGTAGACTTTTTTTCTCTCTCATCTGCTACTACAACCTTTCTGATTTTAAAGACTTGTGCATACAATTTCATACAGCAGAGGAAAACAGGTCCCTTTTTTGAACCTCTGGCAAGGGGCAAAGATTTTAATATCATGCAATCACTCAATAAAAACAGTAAATTATCACTTTGAAACATGGGCTTCAGGGAGTGGTCCTCTATCACCATTCATGGCTTGGGTCATCTCATTTCATTCAAGAGTAAAATACTATATTGATGAGCTTCCCTTTAGTGGGAATGGCTAGTTTCAATTTAAAACAAAGCTACTCTGGACAAAGTCCAAAAGGTGAAAAGTAGAGCTTCTTGTATGAATAGCTTCTCGGCCTTTTGGCTAAGATCAAGTGTAGTGTGTATGAATAGCACAACTCATTAATAAACAAGGGAAGAGCAGCGTATCAACTGGAGGCTGCATATAGCCCAAAGCGAGGAGATATCTTACTCCTGAATTTCAGCAGATAACCAAAGAGAAGCAGGTGAAAAATATTAAAAGAAGTTTATACCTTCCTTTAGTCTTAACACACCAGAAGTAAAACCAAAACAAAACCAAAATCCAGGAACCTCCTCTCCTCCAAATGCCACCCTTGTCCATTTTGGTGTCTTAATTGCTTCACTACCCAATTATTGTAGGCCTAAACTATATATTTTTGGAAGAAATAGGGCTTACAGTCACCAAAGATTTTCTCCCCATCCTGCATAGCAACCAGTTTTTAAGCTATTTCAGAACAAAAATGTTTTCTTTTGGGAACTCCTGATCTTTTTCCAGCTTCCGGTTTTTACAGTCCTTCATGTTGAAGAGATGGTTGTTTGGTGATAGGCTGCTTTGCCTGCTGTGAAATAAAATGTCACAAAGAAACTCATGGTTGGGATGAGGCATTGCCTGGAGTGCTAGTTTTCTTTTTCCTCCATTGTGCAGCTGATGGCCATTCTTTCTCTCTTCCTCATTCACTAAGCTCCAGGTAGCAACCACGGTGACTCTCACACAGCAGGATAATGATACTGCATGGAAGGACCTTTAGATCTATGACATAAATTACTTTCTAATTTTGAAGAGCATTTGCTTCATTCCTACCATAGGCATTCTTTGCCTTCTTTATGGAAGGGTTGTTTTTTTATTACAATATCAAAGATGTATATTTTCATATTTTGATCTGGTCCAAGTATGTTTCATATTTTGCTTCGAGTTTCAACTTCTGTCTTTTTGGTGTTCATGGAATGTTTATCAAATTCTGCCTTTGAAACCACAACCATTACAAGATTATTCTAATGAAGTTGGTATAGCAAAATTATCTAGTAAGACATTGTAAGTAAACATAGTTCTGGTAGATTACTTCCTACAAGCGTATCTTAATTAGTTGTAATAAAATGAAAATAAAAACAGTTTTTATGAGGGCTGAATTCACATTAATAAACTATCCAAGAATGTTTAAAGAATTGCTGACCATGTGCGAATTTCATTTATGAGTTGATATAGTCATATTCTTCTTGTATTGATCAAACATAAACTGTAAAACTATAAAATGAGTATCGTAACCTTTGTCTATATTTTATGAAATCTGAACTCATGCAGTACATTTCTCTTCTTCCAACATGCACAGCTTTGTCTGGTATTTTTTCCTCTTTGGGAGAAGAGATTTTATTTCGTGTGAGATCAGTTACAAACTATTTAAAAGACTGCTAGATAAGGTAGATGATACTGGGGTTTTCAGTAGAGGTGGCAAGAATAATGGCTTAAAAAGTAAAGACACCTGCATGAACATAGAGATATAAATTCATGTTAATGGTATACTTCATTTTGTTATTATTTCCTAGAGAGGGATTTTATCAGATCAGTAGTTGAAGTAGACTACAACCCTATGCATACTTAGTTGAGGAAAAAAACTGGTGGAAATAAACAAGATTTAATTCTGATTAAATATGGAAGAATTGTGAGTAGGAATAGCCTTGCTGTCTATATTTAGTGCACAAAGTGTAGAATTCACAAATTCAACACTTAATTGGCCAAATAAATATGGTAACTTCCATAAGGCTAGTTTTCACATGAAAATAGTAGATGAGAGATGATACTATGGTGGGAAAAGAGCCCACAATATGGCCAATTTTTCCATGTATTATTGCATATTATATACACCGCCAAGTGCATAACTTTTTAAATTGTTGTTTTTAAGATACACTGTCACTCTAACTGATATTAGAATGTAAGATTAACTGTACTATATAATTGTAAATCTATAAAAAATTGTAGGTTTGGGCATTATTTTTAAGCTCTTCTCATACATCATTAAAACATTTTGGGGTATGAAAACATAGCAAAGACATAATGTTCAAATCTTCATTTTCATAAAGTCCACAGAGAGAACCATTTTAGTCTGTTTTAGTAAAAGCAGTGTTCTGTGATGTCTTTGAGGTAAAAAAAATTCATTGCAGCTTAAGATTTTGTAAACAAGATGCAAGAAATATCCTGAGTTGTAACATGAGAGTAGAAGAAAAATAACTGACCATAGGACGAATACTGTACACTATGAAAAGTAGCAAATTTGTAGAGTTGAAACAGCCACCTACTTCTGATAGCAGCAATTGTGATAATTAATGTCTTGGGATAGTTATATCAGATCTGCCAATACTTCATGGCATAAGTATTACTGTATTACACTGGAATATTCACTCACTGCGATGCAGTATATATTTGGAGATATATAGCATATACAAAAGCCAATGCAAATATTGTTATAAAAGAGCTGTAGCTGTAAACTGCATGTTTCAAATATATAGTACAGAAGTATATAGTACAAGTTTGTTCTTGTTAACGTTTGTTCTTTTGGCAATCATCTATACTTTACTAGCAAAGCAAGTACTAGCAATAAAAACAGCAAAATCTTTTTAATTTGAGCATGCAGTGGAAGAACTAAAGGCTTTTATGTTTCATAAAGTTAGGGAATTTGTGAAATCCTGTTCTATGTGTTACTGCATGATAAGGTGGTGGTGGAGCAGTGCACACGCACAGTGTTAAGACTAAATGCATGAATCCCTTGCTTGATGCCCCACATAAAGCCAGATTATGGGGAAGTTGCATCCAATTTTTGTGTTGCCTTGTAATGCCTTGCTGTTTATTTATATAGCATATTTATATAAGACAAGAGAATGGACGTTTATACTGAAAGCTTTTTTCTGTGCTAAAGACATCAACACAATTTCAGTCGTGCAATTAACACCTCTAGGTGTCCATTCTGCTTTAAGAGCCGTTTCTGTATGGAGAAAAAAAGTATGTGTTGCACATTGCAGTTATGGGCTGACACAAAAGACATACACTGCAGTCCGTTGGATATGTCAGCAGAGTTCTTCTCTATGATGTGTCCTTGATACTGTACAAAATGGTATGTAGGATTAAATTTTCATTTAAAAGTTGCTCTCAGAACTCTGCTTTGAAATCTTTTAAATATAAAACTTTTTCAAGGTTACATCTGGGAAGTCTGAATGTGAGCCCATACTCTAATGTGATGATTATGACTTGTGGTTCCCATATGCCTCACTGGTTTATTTCTTATTTCCTATCTCTCCTTTAATTGGAAGAAATGTAAAAAAGAGAAGATACGATCCAAGTCAACAAGGCATCTAAGGAATTCCCTGGAAGAATGTGGCTGTGCTTGAATGTGGACTCTGGCTATGGAGGCTCTTTGAAGCAGCTGGCTCTTCCTGCAGCAGAAGCATACCAGTCATTGTCTACCAGTGGCAAGCGGAGGCATTTATGAAAGGGCTGAAGGAAAACTGACCTTTACTGGAGATTTAAATTCAAGGACTTCCTCCACTCATTTCTGGGGGATGTTAGGGACAAAACAAACTTTGGGAAGGAACTATTTCACCTATTTCTTGTTCTAAACAAAAATGGAGCAAACAAACCAAGCGCAATAAGTAAACTCTTTCAAACTATTTAAATAGGTAAATAATTTCTTAATAATTTGAGTTCGCATGATGTTTTAATATTAACGGCAGACTCCAGTGGCATGATAATTTCTGAAATGGTGAACTGCATGGCATAAACACAGCAAACAAGCTAGCAAGAGGGTCCCGAATAAAACCTATTTACCAAGAACATGATAGAACAAAACACAGAAGAGCTGATTCTAGGTTTTACCTATGAAACAGAGGATAATTCCTTAATTCTACCTGATACAGGTATTCTTCTTTATTTTGTTTATTTATTGCTTTGGGGCAAGCCTCTTTGAGGAATGGCAAATCATACTACATTGAAATATATTTTTAAAAAAAGGCTTTGGGGGAAGTCTGATCAAACTCCATTATTACACATTTTTAAAATGATACGTGATCTTAAGCTGTACGCGTTCTTAAAATGTTGCTCCTATTTAATTTTGGAGTAGCACTTTATATTTTAGAGGTTTGGGCATAGTGCAGGGAAATTCCACAAATAAGAGATATGCTTTTTAAATATGTATGCTTGAAACCAAAAAAAAAAAAAAGTCCATCCAAAACCAATATGTGTAAATGCATATGTATACAATGATTTTTTTTCCTCTTCAAATGCATTATTTTCATCCATGCAGAAATTTTGTATATATTGTAAGAAGCTGACACCTTCTCAAATTAATCACAGAAGTGCCAAGCTTATGTCTTTTTCATTTTGCCATGTTGTTTTCCTTTCTCAGTCTCATATTGTATGACAGGAAAGAAGCCTAAATAAGCCTTAAGTACTTGTAAAATACTGAGAGCTTTTAACAGGTTAAGGCGTTAGGTGTATTGTTTTATAAAGCCTAGTCTCCTCTCACCCTCAGGACTCCTTTCATTTTTTTAAAAGTGCATAAACACCATCCAAATATCCTTGTCTTTTTGAATTTATTTCTGTAGTAATTATTTTTCAAAGCATAGCTTTGAACCTTCCTATTAGGCTACATGTGGTTACTGTCATGGAGGTCTGAATTAGAAAAAACGATGAGAATATTGCCATGTGCATAACCAGATAACATTGAATCCTGCTTAAACAGAGAAGTGGCATTCATGAAACAATAATTTAGCCTCTTCCCTTCTCCCAAGCATCCAAGCTCTGCCATAATCACGGCTTTTCATCACTTCTCTAATTAGCAAATGTGAAAAGCTGTAATGGCAAATTCCAGTAACTACCAAAGTGTAGTGGAAATAAAGCTTGCTTGTATGGATGCACTTCTGCTGGCCAACCGCAAGTTAATATTATGCCAATATACAAGGCAGCATCCCACTCTGGTTTTGTTAGCACAGGTGCTGCAGCTGCTGCTGCAGTTGTGCTTAGAAGTTTTCTACGCCTGTGTGCTGGGATGCAGTGCTAATTAAGCAATGAAGGTCATTAAAGCAGCCATAAGATAAACATATTGTTATCCTTTATTACAGTTGCTATGACATCAGAGCAGTGTAAACTCAACCTGCAATCATATCCAAAAAACTCCAAATGCTTGATCAGTCATTGCAATGGAAGACTGCTTTGGAATAAGCTTTAAGTGCATAATGAAAAAGCAACTTACTTTAAAAGCTTTTTCCCCAGTCACAGGTATTTGGGCATGAGCTATTCGGTTAATCATATAGAAATCATTTCAATCTGTATATAAATGTTTTATTCTTTTAAGATATATTACCCATTGTGTATTGGCATAAAAAAAAAAACAAAGCAAAGCAAAATCTGATACTTTTCAAGTTATGTTTGAATTTATTTTTAGATTTCCCTGGGTCACTTAACACTATACTAATGTTTTGGGATGCCTTTCATCAAGCTTTATTGACAATTGTGTGAAATCATAGTGGTTTGGCATGACAATCATTTTTAATTCCATTTGCGTTAACTCAGGGGTGGGCAACTTGTGGTCCTTGGGCCAACTGTAGCACCTGAATTTTTATTTATTTACTTTATTTGCTTATTTATTTAGACCCAGAACTATTAGAGATTATGCTGTTGAAATTCAGTGGAAATAAGAAAAATGATTCCTCTTTTTTTTTTAAATGGGAAATGTAAGAAATAAGGAGCATGAACTGTTTACCATACCTAAATAAGAAAAATATCCTTCCTGAAACTCCAGCTCCCATTCCTCATGTGACTTATTGTGCTTATAGTGCATCATTGGCCACAAAAATGTTAGGCACTTCCATTTAGCAGGTTGCTGTCTTTACATAATCCTTGCAATGTATTGAAGTTACTGTTCTACAGTGAGTGAAAAAAGCAGGGGAATGTCTGGAATGCAATTATACTGATATTTAAGGTTAATACTCTCCAAAGTCAGCAATGAATTTTATCTTTTCTTCCTGACCTGAAAAACAAATTGGAATAGATTCCAAATGTGATGTGCTCAAATCCTCTCTTTTCCAATATAAAATGGCCCTATAGAATATTCTATGTAATGCCACTTTGTGTTTAAGTATATTGGAGATTAAAATAAATAGGTGCTAAGTTTGGGTTTTGTTTTGGGAGAAGTGGTAACCACAGTAGACAGTGCCATTCAATATGGCTACAAAGGTCAGAGTCTGTTATATTAAGTAAAATCTTTATGTAATTCACAAAACATTGTAATGTGCGATGTGATTTTTTTTTTAAATCAGACCACACTGGTCCCCAATTATGTACATATGATAAAGAGTTGGGGTAACTTTTTGTTACACTAACAATTTCATAAGAAATATAATTTCTTTTCTAAATTTCTCCTCTGCTGTTCGGTTCTGTATAGATACATTTAAATACACAGATTATGTATAGACTATAAATGACCACACAACCACAAATCTCACAGAAATGAATTGTCACATTTTCAGTGGTCCTAGCCTTACATCATCAAACCTGCTAAGGTCTATACTTATTTTATAAGCATTCATTTACAATATTTTGTAAAGAACACATGCAACTTAGGTTTTTTTTTAACACAATATCATTGTAATGGTGTTCAACACAATAAAAAAATCATTTCAGTCATTATATTTTTGTTTCATTGATAGGATTCAACTCGACAGGAAATGTATGGAAATTTTATATTGCTTATATTGATATGCTGCATGATCCCACTGAATTAAACCAATTCTCAGAGAAGAAAGCTCCACTACGCAAATTAACAAGAATATATTCTAGGCGCATGTTAAAATAAATTACGTAGGACTGGAGTTGTACAAGATTTTCTTTACTATGCAATGATAGGTATTGCACAAACTTAAAATTCAAAGACAAATGTCTGAGGAACTTTACAAAATACTTGAATTATTTTTGATCTAAAAAGCTATCAGTCGCTTTCTATTCATTGTTGCTTTCATTACTAATATTCATCTAAAATAGTGATTATTTTTAAGGTGCACAATTTAACAAATTTATTTTGTCTGAAGCTAATATTCATATCTTGTTGGCTGCAGATGAATGGGAATTCAGTTATTGTTTTGCATCTTAGTAAATTAGTATTAAAGACGTCATAAACATGGAAATCGGCTTCTGTATTTTTCTTTCCTGTGCTGTTAGTAGATTAAATTTCACATCAGACCTAATTTTCAAGAAAATGAAGGCTGTTTGGTCTTTTTTATAGAACATTGGGAAAACAGTTTCCAAGTTCACTCTTGTTGGAGATGCTAATCTCCCCTGCATTGCAAACGTGTAATGTTCGATGTCCTTGTGACTGGGGGGGGGGACATTATGATTGTACAGTTCAGCATATAGTACATGGACCATTACACATGAAATGAATGTCCTATGGATTAATAATAACCTTTTGGGAGAATCTGAGGACTCATAATGATTCAGCCCTTCCAGAAACTCTAATCCTGCAATGGGATTACCTGGAAGTAGCCCCATTGAAAGCAATACTTATTTAAACTTGAAATATATAGATTGAAGTATGTTTTTAGAAACCAAAAGGGCCCATCTGGGATCATTTATTTGACTGCCTGACAGCATCCAGAATTTTGTGTGTAAAGTTGGGTATACATATTGCCACGCTATGCTCTTCTTGACCTCTCAGAAGCCTTCAATACGATCAACTATGATATCCTTTTGGGCCATTTGTGGGGCTTGAGGCTGGGAGTGCAGTGCAATTTTGCACTGGTTTGGCTTCTTTCTCCAAGGCCGGTCTAAATCGGTGTTGATAGGGAGTGAGAGGTTCAGCCCGCGGCCACTCCTTTGTGGTGTACCACAGGGCTCACTATTCTCTCCACTCCCTTGTAACATCTGCATGAAGCTACTGGGTGAGATCATTCGTCATCATGGGTTGAGGTATCATTCGTATGTCAACATCTCCACCCCTGGTGTTCCAAGCGGTGCTATGACTGCCCTTCCGCAGTACTTGGAGGCAGTGGGGACCTGGACGGAGGACAACAGGCTTTCATCTGAACTCTAGCAAGATCCCATCAGTCAAGGAATTTCGACTAGCAGAGTCCAGGAGAAAAGCATTCTCTGGCTCCTGCCCTTTGGAATATCTTACCCCATGACCAGCGGTGGGTTGCTCCCAGTTCGGCCCGGTTCTTAGAACTGGTAGCGGCGGCAGCGGGAGGCTCCACCCACCCGCCCAGGACGCTTCTGTGCATGCGCAGAAGTGTCGCACGTGCAAGCGCGCACGCGAACCGGTAGCAACGGGTTTTAGAACCCACTACTGCCCATGACGTGAGATTGACTTTCCATAGTAGCCTTAAGACCTGGTTCTGCCAGATGGCTTGGGCCGTAAGGGGGGAACCTCACACTGGAAATGGTTGATTAATTAAGAGCTAATCCCACTCCCTCCCCCAGGCATCCAGCTCCGTCCTCCTCCATCTTGTGTCATTTATTTCTTTTGTTTGTATTGTCATTTTGTAGTTGATAGTTTTAATGTTTTTTATAACTCTATAAGCAGCCCAGAGTTGCTTTGAGATGAGATGGGCAGCAAATAAATTTAATACATGAATAAATAATAAATACCCTAGCTAATTCATAGTGCTAATGCATTGTGGTAGCATCCTCAGCATCATTACACTGACATAAAAATGCCATGTCACCATTGTGACAACAGTCACTGATAAGGAGTTGCGGGATGAAGGCTTTTGGTGAAATATATGGAGAAGGATGATGATGGCCAAGGTGATATGGTGACTGAAGTGAAAAGCATTTTAATCATGGTGGAATCAGTTATATGGTTACATCGTAGCAAAACCACATTAGATACTTGTCTCCAGTAGCTGTCGTCATACTCTCACAAGTTATTCACTCAGCACCTTTACAAAAGTGCACAGCTGTGCATTTGACTGCCTGATTTAATGCTTTATTGTGTAATATTAAAGAAAATAATGAATCAGCTTTCTAAAAAAGCACAGCCTTTCTGTCAAAAGAATACTTATCCCCCCCCCCCCAATCATGAGGATAGAAAGCTTAAAGATGCTTTTGGAGCATCTTTAATACATTCCTTAATACATTTGACTTCTCCTTTGGGGTTTTAGGCTTCTGCCTGTAGATGCTCATAATGGGCTTGGTTATGCTCTGCTAAATATGAACATCAGTGAATGAACTGGAGCAACTGAGGGAATGAGAAGCTCCACATTTTTCTTTTTCTACCAGAGGGATATGGGCCAAGGAAATGAAAAAAAAAAAAAAAACCCTGTCCATGTAATTTAATAAGTTGTGAGGAAGAATATTCAGCATAGATACAGAACAGGTACACCAGGCCCTTGAGAAATTGAAATATTCCTGAATTTAATTGTGGTTCTTTAAAATGGAAGTGCTTCTCAGAAGCCAAAGAATCAATAGCATCTTGAAAGTCAGTGATAAGTAGATGAACAATGACCATAATGAACATGATGCACTTTGTTGTGAGGCTCTGTAATAAGATGATGAATGTTAGAATATATGCATATTAATTACATGCTAAAGATACCACAACGGCTAAAACTTTAAGGAACAGAGCTGTCTTAATTGTTTCAGAACATAGCAGAATGCTATGGAAATGAGGGAATTGGAACTTGTCATTTGTGCAGGTATCCTGATATCCATATGCTTATACTCCAATACAGTTGGCTACCAGTAAAAATAATTCTGGTTGTTTGACTTCTAATGAATCCACTGAAACAAGGTGAATCATAACTTCCATGGACATGTACTAGGAAATTTTCTCCTTTATTACTTGAAATGGAGAAGAATGGAAAAAAGCAGCACCCAATGACCTAATCTCATCATTACCTTTCCAGAAATTCTTAATTAGTCCAGCAGCAATAACATGTTCACTATGCAAATGATAGACTTGAAAGGTCCTGAATTTCATTAAAATTAAGTATAAAGTCTCTTTTAAGATTGCTGCAAATGGCCAGAATGAGGAGATGTGTCCGAAGGCCATGAACATAATTGCCAGTACCTTCATCATTATGCTATTTCCAGGAAGTTTTGAAAGTTGAGGCCAGGCCTCATTTATACACAAAAGTTCTACCATTATGACTAGTTCAAATCTCACCGGCTCAAGGTTGACTCAGCCTTCCATCCTTCTGAGGTCAGTAAAATGAGGAGCCAGATTGTTGGGGGCAATATGCTGACTCTGTAAAACCGCTTAGAGAGGGCTGTAAAGCACTGTAAAGCGGTATATAAGTCTAAGTGCTATTGCTATTATGTTTTTGATCAAGACAGGTCATTGCATATGTACCATGACTAATCAGAGAATTCTGAAGGGAGGCAAGGGTGTATCATTTTCTATATTACATTCTTAAGGAAGCAACTTTATCTCAATTTGATAACATTCCAGTTGCCTCAAGAGTATTATGCAGTATCTGCACTCTAATTGAAAGACAAATCCAGTAAAAAAAACTTGAATACCCTTTTCATTTTGCATTACAAAAATAATGTTTCCAGGATGCACTAAGCTAAGAAGCCTGGTTCATGAGTACATACTTCCATTTCAACTTCCACTCATGCCCTTTTTTTGGACCAGTCTTTAAAAAGTGCCTGATGATGGACCCAATTAGGTTTCAGAGGGAACTTGGGGAATTCCCTGAGGCTCTGCTGCACAATTCAGCTGAGGCCTCAGTCAGCCTTTGGCATAAGAGGACAATAATGGCTTTGAATTGGAACATATGGACGAAACTAAATTAAGGACTACATCTACTACGGTAGAAGCTGTCCAATCCAAGTTTATAAGAGCTATTCTTGCAATTCTGAAATACATCATGTAGGTTGCCTCTCCCTCCCTCCCTCCTGCCCTCTTATCTACATAGGCAAGTTAGGCTTTGGATTAAAGTTAACCCTAACCCAAAAGAATTGTGCAGAAAGCAGTAGCTATCCCAGACCCTGCATGAAATGTACTGACACGTCAATACTGACATTAAATATTTAGTATTAGGACAGCAGAATCAAACTTACTTTATTCTTGTGACCATGATTGTTACTGTATGCCATGATGTACAGATGTTTAAAATGCAAAAGAATTAAATTGACAAACTATCTTATGTCAGCATGGGTGGAGGATAACTTTAATCATCCTTATGGACTTTTGTTAGGCAAAAACTTGTTCGCAAGTGTGATCTAATAATAAACGACTATTTCAAACATATGCATTCCAGAGTGACTATGGGCCTCAGCTGCTTCTGCGTAACCATTCCTCCCCACCCCCCATGCCGCTGTAAAGCCGGAAAGGTTGGGGAACTCTGCCTTAGAGAAAGGGATTGGATTTCACTGAGGGGCAACATAATGAAGGCAAAAGTCACATCACTGGGGGGAAATTATTCAGTGGGGACATAGCCTTTAATGCAATAAATAGTTTGCAAATAGAGTTACTAGTTTTTTTAAAAAATGGAGGGGGAGCTGTATTCCAAGGGGCAGGAATTAATATTGTAGCAATGTATTAATCAGTATTCAACGGGGTGGGGGTGGAGTGGGGATGATGTGTGTATATGTGTTGGGTTGTTTTTTGTTCCTTTTTAAAAAGCACTTTTTAAATGTCTTATATGCTTTGGGTCTTTTCTTTGCTTTTTTATTGTTTTTAAATTTCTTGGAGTTTTGTATTTTAACTTTTTTTTTTTGAATGAAATAAAAATTGCAAAAAGAAAAGAAAATGAAAGAGAAAACAAAACAAAAGAAAAAGAGGGGTCCCTATTAATAACATTTCACTAGATCTTTCTGGCTGATTCAGCTTCCCAATAGGAAGACCAGAGCAGAAAACCAACTCCACAGGAAGACTAGAACTATGCCTTATTGCAATAGATGACAGAATCATACACATCTGGCTCAGGGGTGAAATGCTACCGGTTCCCACCGGTTCCTTAGAACTGGTGGTGGGTGGTGGTTCGGAGAACTGGTAGCGGCGGCAGCACGAGGCTCTGCCCACCCACCCAGTCTCTGCTTTCCACCATCCCAGCCGGCCTCCCCTACTCCCTTCCCCATGGGCCGTAGTCCTGCCATGCTTCCCTGCCTTCCATGCAGCCTTCCCGGTGTCCCTGTGGCCACCTTGCGAAGGCAGGCAAGCGGAAGGCCATGTGGAAGGCAGGCAAGCATGTCGGGGCTGGCCGGCTGAGGGGAAGGGAGCTAGCAGCCTTCCTGGCGGTCCCCCACGTCCACTTGCCTTCCGAGGTCAGCATCCAGCCCGGCCTGGCCAATGGGTGGGCGGGCGGCCCTTGGTGTAGATGCAGCTGCTGCTATGGGGCTGAGAGGGGTGGCGGCAGTGCTCTGGGACAGCAAGCGGATGTCCCGGGGCTGCACATGCGGTGTGCAGCAGGGGGAGGGCATGGGTGTCAGTGCACGCACGCACACACACCCTTTTGGCATGCAAGCCAAAAAAGGTTCACCATCACTGGGATAGAAAGACCTGCAGATGGGTTAGAGAACAAATGAAAGTACACAAAATCATCAAGAGAGTAAAAGAGTTGAAATGGAAATGCACTGGTCACACAGCAAGAAGAACTGATAGCTGGTGGACTAAGGCAGTCATAGAATGGATTCCACTTGATAAAAAGCATCCACGAAAGAGACCCAAAACAAGATGGATTGACGATGTCAGCAAGTATTGTGGGCTCAATTGGCAAAAGAAAGCTCAATACAGTTTTGCCTGGAAACATGCGGACGAGGCCTTCATACTACAATGGATATATGATGGCTAATATAGCAATGACAAATCTGAACGAAGACATTGGCCAACCATTGACATCTGTTGTGCAATCTTATTGGGCAGAGAAGAGGTTGCCTTTATGCATCTATGTCCATGATGGCGAACCTATGGCACGCGTGCCAGAGGTGGCACGCAGAGCCCTCTCTGCTGGCACGCACGCCATCGCCCCAGATCAGATCTCCGTGGCGTTTCTTTCGTGAGCTTCTGTTTCCCTGCAAACGATGAAACAGAAGCTCACGAAAGAAAAAGATCTTACCTCTTGCCGCACTGCTGGTGTTGGGATGCCCCGCCTCCTGCCGGCCAGCTGGTCTTCGGGTCTCTGCTGAGCATGCACGCATGTATGCATGCCTGCGCATGCACGCGTTTGTGCACACACCTCTCAGTTTGGGCATGCGCACGTGCGCAGTTTGGGCACAGTATCTAAAAGGTTCGCCATCACTGATCTATGTTATTGACCGTCTTAGACCTGGAAGCAGGCTGCACTCTGCACTCTTACCAATTGGCCATCAATAGATACACAGCCATAAACAACATCTACCTACTGTGCAAAAGAGACAATCAACAAGCCAAAAAGAGAACAACAAGATCAAAACACCTCCCCATCAGCAATCAACACTGAGATGCGCATAGCTTAACACCAAGATTAACATCAGACCAACAATCAAGAAATAAACAACACCCCAATGAAGGAACTGCCAAACAAGCTAACAGTAAACAACCCAACCAAAGAAGATCACACAAACTGACTACAAGCAATGACATAACAAAGGAGCATTGCAAGATCTTCAAGAAATATCATTTGCCTGCAAGCAATAACATAAAATAAAGACATAGAAAATGAAGAAGCTAAAGTGTTCTGGGACTTTAGAATTCAAACAGACAGACATCTGCCAACAACAAGTCAGTTGTCGATAAGAAAGATAAAAAAGTCTAGACTGGATGGGGCAGTACCTGGAGACAGTAGAAGAGGAGAAAAAGACTGAAGAAGATAACAAAATACAAAGACCTGCAACTAGAAATAGAACTGGGACAAAAGAAGGCAAAGGTAATACCAATAGTAAGAGACACCTTGGGTGCAATCCCAAAACATCTGGAGCAGGGGTGAAATGCTCCCGGTTCGCTCTTACCTGTCGGTCGCTGGAGAGACGGTCACCAAGGTAGCATGAGGCGCCGCCCACCCGCCCAGACGCCGCCCGGACGCCGCCATTTGGGTTCTTTTACCCTCTGCGCATGCGCAAAGCGTTTTGTGCATTCGCAGAGGGTAAAAGAACTCAAATGGCAGCGTCCGGGCGGCGTCCGGGCGGGTGGGTGGCACCTCACGCTACCTTGGCGACCTGCTCTACGGCGACAGGTAAGAACGAGCCAGGAGCATTTCACCCCTGATCTGGAGCATCACTTGGGCACCATTGGCATTGCCAAAATCACCATTGGTCAATTGCAAAAGGCAGCTTTACTCACAACAGTGGAAGAAAAAATGTTTCCCATTACAAAGAAACAACTATCTGTTATTCCACATCAAGCCCAACAAGAAGATTTGAAGCAAATATTCTTGTCCTGACCTCAGGTGCTTAGAAGAAACGGTTGACCTCCTCTTCTCTGTATCAACTCCTCAAGTAGTGGGAGAGACAGCATCACCACTAGATGGATTCATTACTTTTTAACACCTTCATAAATGATTTAGAAGTGGGAATAAAAGGGAACTCATCAAATTTGCAGACAACACCAAGCTGGGGAGAATAGCCAACACTTTAGAAGACAGACTTGAGATATAGAAGATCTTGACAGACTTGGAACACTGGGCCTTATCCAAGAAAATGCAATTCAGTGGTGAGAAAAGTAAAGTCTTACATTTAGGAACAAAAACCAAACGAACAAGTAAAAGAACAGGTGGTAGTTGGCTGAACAGTAGTAACAGTGATAGGAATCTAGGTGTCGTAATGGACAAGCACTTAAGTATGGTGTGTGCTGCAGCTGCCAAAAAAACCAAAGCAGTCCTAGACTGCATCCAGAGAGGAATATGATTAAGATCATGTGAAGTATTAGTACCACTTTATACTACACTGGAAAGAGTAGACCACACCATTTTGATCACCATGATGCAAAAAAGATGTTGAGAGAATTCAGAGAAGAGCAATAAAGATGATTAGGAGTCTGGAAGGCTAAGTCATATGACGGTCGGTTAAGGGTATTAGGTATGTCTAGCCCAGGGGTCGGCAACCCGCGGCTCTGGAGCAGCATGTGGCTCTTTTATCGTTCTGCTGTGGCTCCAAGCAGCCGGGGCTGATTCTCCAGCACCTCATCTCTTGCTGGGTCTCGCGGGTGCTTCTTCTGGCCTTTGTTGGTGCTGGGCACACCTCGGTCGCTCGGGGAGACGCGCAACCTGCTCTCCGCCCCGAGACACTGGCCTGACCTGGCCGCAGCCACTGCTGTTGCCGCCTCCATGGCCTGCCCGCTGCTCTTGCAGTGCCTTGCGCAGCACAGTGAAATTTAAAGTGCTTCACAATGGGGGAGATGGGGTCCCCTCCTCCTGGAGCCCATTATGACACGAAGCCACAATGCGACCCTGCCCCACTCGCCCCTGGCAACAGCAATGGCGTCGGCCGTGGTGCGGGTCGGGCCAGTGTCTCGGGATGGAGAGCAGGTTGTGCATCTCCCTGAGTGACTGAGATGCGCCCAGCACCAACAAGGGCCAGAAGTAGCTACCCGCCATTTCCTGCTACAGTCTGTTGGGCAGCAAGACCCAGCTAGAGATGAGGTGCCGGGGAATCAGAATCAGAGTGGCAGAGAGAGAGAGACAGAGAGAGAGAGAAAGAGACAGAGAGAGAGAGATACAGAGCGAGAGAGAGACACACACAGAGAGAGAGAGAGAGAGACAGAGACAGAGACAGAGACAGAGAGACAGAGACAGAGACAGAGACAGACAGACACACAGACACACACACACACACACACACACAGAGAGAGAGAGAGAGAGAGAGAGAGAGAGGGAGAGAGAGACAGAGACAGAGAGGGAGAGACTAGAGACACACAGAGAGACAGAGAGAGACAAAGAGAGAAAGAGAGAGACAGAGAGATACAGAGAGAGAGACACACACAGAGAGACAGACAGACAGACAGACACACACAGAGAGAGACAGAGAGACAAGAGACACAGAGAGAGAGAGACAGAGAGAGAGAGAGACAGAGACACAGAGAGAGAGAGAGACAGAGACACAGAGAGAGAGAGAGACAGAGACAAAGAGAGAGAGACAGAGACAAAGAGAGAGACATAGAGAGAGAAAGGTGAACAACACACCCAAGGCCGGGTGTGGCAAGAGGTGGCTGGAAGGGGAGGCGTGAGGCGGGGCCAGGAGTGGCAAATAATTTAACAACCGGTTCTCTGCCCTAATGACCGGCTGGGTAGGTGTGGCTGGGGGGTAATGTGACTGGGTGGGAAGGAGTGATGGTGAGTTGGCCATGCCCACCCAGACACACGGGTTGTTAAATTATTGGCTCCCGGTGTTTTTTCTCCCGGTTCTCTAGACGAAAATGTGAAGGGGGCAAATGTGGCTCACGTTAAGAAAAGGAGCCGGAGAGGCCGAAAGGAGCTGCTCTGTGGGCTCTGGGAAGAGAGCCTGCTCAGGTCTGCTGGCTGTCCCCGCCCTCCTCGTTCAACCTGCAGGACTCTCCGAGTCAGGTTTTCCAAGGTTTCTGCATCCAGAGCGGCTGGTTCTCTCCAGTTCAGGCTCAGCCTTGGAAAAGAGGAGTTCTGCCCTCCATCCTAGGTGGGGAGATGAGAATTGGATCTGCAGGAATTGAAAAACCGAGGATCTCTATTGCAGCAGAGGTTGAGCCAACGTCAGGCAGGAAGGGTTGCCTTATATACTGTAGGAAGTTAGCATCCACCCCTCTCCTAGGAAAATGAGATATTTTAGGAAATATTAAAAGGGTAGAATATTTCCCCTAAAAGGGAGGCAGAAACTCACCCCCCCCCACCTTTGTCAATGGGCCATTAAGGCCTGGGCCAGTCTATTCTACATAACAAAGATCTACCTCCTTCAGACAGAGCCATATTAGGAATTGCCCAAAGCCCTTTCATTACATCATCACCCAGGAAGGCTCAACCAAGCCTGGGACTCAGGACAGCCTACAGAGTTGCCCCTGCATGGCCCCATGGGAGTCTGACAACCAATCAGAACATAAGCTCAAATTCAAAACCCAACAGAGGGCATAAAACCCAGGCACTCCCAGCATCTCTCCCCCCCTTTTTTTGCCCAAGAACCATGTGATCCTGTTCATGAATAAACCATCTTTCCAAGCAGTCTTCATGTTTCCAGTGTCTTTCTCTCCACTTGGAACTGAACCCAGATGGGACTCCAAGCTAACCTAACCAATGGACCTGGCCCAGGTAAGCCTCCCTTGCCGGCACAGACCCATTGAGTCTGTGGGTGAGTTTTCCTGAACCTTGGCCATTTGGAACTAGGTTTAAAAGGAGTTTTGAGTGTTGAGCTCAAAGGCTTCTTGGAAAGAAGGTTAGTACCTCTAAATTTTGGAGAAATGTATGTATGCCTGCATGTGTGTGAGTACCTTCTCCCAATCACAGCTGGATCTTGCTTCCTCTGTGCATTTCCTAACCGCAGAAAGACTAACAGTCTGGAGAGCATGGGGGTTTTGCCAGAGCACATGACCTTTTGTTAGGGAAGGAGGAAGAGTGTGTGTGTGTGGTGTGAGAGTGCCTTCACCCTTGGACAGCAGCTGGATCTCATTTCTCTGTTTGATCTCTAGCCACACCCCTGCCTGTTGCTAGCTCCTCTGAGCCATGACCAACAGAACAGGGAAAGCAAGGGGGGTCATCAGAGTGTGGGACCTTCCGTATATAAGAGGGAAAGCCGAGCGGGCTGTGATTGAAGGGTGGGAAGAAAATTTTTGTTGTTTTTTTGTCCTGTGAAAACCCAAAAGCAAAGCCCCGTGCGTGTGTGTAGTGTTTGGAGGTGCCCGTACTCGACTGCAGGGGGCAGCAGGTCCTCCCGGATCCCTTTTTGATCCGAAAACCGACAGCTGAGTTCCCTAAAAGTGAAGGGGCCCGTACTCCGTGAGGGAACCGGAGTCCTTCCCAGATTTTTGTGTGTGTTTGTCTAAGTCTCTATGTGCCCTCGAGGTAATTGTAACTGTAAAATGTATCTGATCCCTAGAGACAAGAATTTTAAATTGTTAGGGGGGGGAAGGTTGAAGCAATGAAAAGGGGGGAGAGAGAGAGAGAGAGAGAGGGAGGGAGGGAGAGAGAAAGAAAAAGCCTTTGCCCTGTGTTTGTATGGCCAACAAGAACAGAGTAAAGAGAACTTTTCCTTTTATTTCTATTTTTTTTCTCCTTCCCTCTTCCCAAGTTTATGAGGAAACGTTTTAAGTTCATTTACAAGAAAATTTTTAGTCTTGCACTTACTGTATGTGTTTAAATGATTTCATCTGTCCATCCTTTTCCTGAAGCGTGTGAATCCAGTCCCCCCCCCATCTGTGATGTTATAACTGGTCTATCTGTTTAATAACTGCAGGACTGATTTCCCCCCTCTTCCTCAGACTCTGCCTGCAAGCTATCTATTCTTTCCCACTTGACACCCCCCCTCTAATCCTCCAATAATGCCTTTTCTGGGTGGGGGACCTTGTTCTCATGTCTTTCAGCCCTGCACAGATGACTCTGCAACCTGTGGAAGCAGAGCACAGGGATCCAGATGCTTCCTCCAGAGGAGACCTCCCATCCATTTGAGCCAGGAATTGGGTTTGGATCCAGCCCTCCACTAGAAAGTCATCACAGCAACCAGAGTGGAGCAGACCTTCCCAAGCCTGACTGACCAGCCTTACCACCAAGCATGCCACCTGGCAGACATGAAAGAAAGGACCCTGAGATGGACAAGTAAAGACCAAAAGACTCTTTTCAATCCCCAGAAGACAGCTAAGTAAAGACTAAAAGACCTTTTCAATCCCCAGAAGACAGCTGGAAAGACTATGGGGGGCGAGGGTGGAAGTTCATTGTAAAGTTTTCTTTCTTTGCTTCATTCACAATTGTAACTGATCAGTTAAATGGATTCTTGGAAAGATTGCATTTGGGAGTGGTTGACACAGCAAGTTCTTAACACCTTAGATTTCTGTCTGGTGGGAGGAAAATTTGTCCAGAATGTCTGTATTGCCTGTATTTTAGAAGTAGCTGCAGACACAAGCACACACACAGACACACACCATTCAGAATTAGACTGAAATTATCCCCTTCACCTACCGTGTTTCCCCGAAAATAAGACCCTGTCTTATATTTTTTTGAATCCTGAAATAAGCGCTTGGCCTTATTGCCATGCACTCAAAAGCCCGATTGGGCTTATTATCAGGGGATGTCTTATTTGGGGGGGGAAACAGGGTACCTCCACACAAAGCTGCTCCTAGCTTGCTGATTGTGTGTGTGTGTGTTGTTGTTGTTGTTGTTGTTGTTGTTGTTGTTGTTTTGCTCTGTGGCACTAAGACCCAAGCAGTCACTCCTTGCTAATCCCATGGGGGAGGAGGCAATTCCCCTCAGGCAATTCCCTCACTTGAAGAAATAGCAGAAAAGAGATCTCCAAAACCCAAGCCCTGACTGTGACTCACAAATGATGCTGCCCAGCTGCCCAGCTGCCCAGTAAAGCAGGATATGTTGCACTGGTGGTCTCATTAGTGGGAGTCCCAGGGCTCATTGTGTGTAATTTTAAAAATATTAAATAGTCTGGATTGCACACTGGCTAACCTCAATTTGGACTCACAAATCCTGGATGCACTAATGTAAGAGCTAGGGCAGGTTTAGTAACCATCCCTTGGAAAGGGGCAGCCTGTAATTTAATGGCTGTGAAGAATTTTGGTACTTGTACTTGCTTGAAACCTGACTGGAAGCTCACAGAAAGTGATATCTGACATCTGAAAATAATTGGCATGGAAAATTAGATACTGTAAATTTCTTTCCAGAACTTTTGCCCTGCTGCTAGACCTTCATGGTTGAAATGAAGGAGCCACTGAAGGAATCCTTCTTCTGCTGCCTCTATCAATGCCTTCCCCTTTGCATCAGAAAAATTAAAACCCATCGAGTCTCCCTGATCTGATCAATTTTTAATCTTTTGCATGTGTGTCCCACTCACATGTTTTTTTTGGGGGGGGGGAAGGGGGATTATAGGAAGTTAGCACCCATCCCTCTCCTAGGAAAATGAGATATTTTAGGAAATATTAAAAGGGCAGAATATTTCCCCTAAAAGGGAGGCAGAAACTCAGCCCCCCCCACCTTTGTCAATGGGCCATTAAGGCCTGGGCCAGTCTATTCTACATAACAAAGATCTACCTCCTTCAGACAGAGCCATATTAGGAATTGCCCAAAGCCCTTTCATTACATCATCACCCAGGAAGGCTCAACCAAGCCTGGGACTCAGGACAGCCTACAGAGTTGTCCCTGCATGGCCCCATGGGAGTCTGACAACCAATCAGAACATAAGCTCAAATTCAAAACCCAACAGAGGGCATAAAACCCAGGCACTCCCACCCATCTATGAGCCGAGGTGGCGCAGTGGTTAGAGTGCAGCACTGCAGGCTACTTCAGCTGACTGCTAGCTGCAGTTCGGCGG
>QLTV01002419.1:483438-493971 GCA_003457575.1 Thermophis baileyi | reverse complement strand
ATAAAGAGATTTGCAGGGAGATTCCCTTCCAATTCTGTTATTCTGTTAAGTACCTTCTGGAAGTCCATAGTCAAGAGATCAGGTACCTCTCTTAGAGTAAGATGTTCCAAAGTGTTGTGACCATCACAAAGAAGGTCCACTTTTAGGTCCACATCCCCTTCAATGTTTGTGTAGTTGGGATCCAAAGGATCCTGACCCTTGACGATCATCAAGTTTGGGCAGAGTCTCTTTGGAAGAGACAGCTCCGGAGGGTCTGCACCATGTAGGGCTTTTGTTCTGGCCTAGGCTTCCTTAGAAAGCATGAAGCAGAGTCTTAGTCCCAGCAAACCCCTTTTATTTACACAACTGTGAATTCCTTTCATTCACAGTCCGCAAGGCTTGGCAAACAGCCTTTCAGAGGAATGTTTATCAACACAAACCTTATCTCACTTGGAACGCTGCCAGAGAACTAGTTTCCAAATGCAGGGCAAGGCCAAACTTGGCACAGAGTCTATTAGAATCACAGACAGAACTTTCCACTCTTGAAATGACCGAACGAACTAATTGTTTCCTGCAAAAGCCCACGCCCTGTTCGTTCCTCTTTTGTTTCCTATGGGAGGGGCCAATCATCTCCAAGCCTTACTCCTGAATAGCCCTTTTCTTCCTTAACTGTTCTTGCCTTCTGGCAGCTCTGCGCATGCACGCATTGGGAACAGGCTCCCCCTGTTCCTCTGCCTCGCTGCTGTCAGCCTCTGGAGGCTCCGGAGTCAGCACAGAACTCCCAGATGGCCCGGGCCCCATCTCTGCCTCCGACACAGAGCCTTCTCCAGACTCCAGGACTGGCCCATGTTCCTCCCCAGCCTCCTCGCTGTCTGACTCTGCTGCCAGCTCCGCATGCCGCTGGCGGACCACAACAAAACTGACATGTTTCTTCTTGGATACGTTTTCTTATGTTCTTGCAAAGTTCAACGTACTCCAATATATTAGTGAAACGTCCAGTATTCTTCATTGTCTGTTGTTGTTTTTTCATTAAATCAATGGTTTCATGAGATATTTTTGACTGTACAAAGTGTTTTTACAGCGGTGCTATAGATATAGCAGATTCAAGGACATTTTAGACTATTTGTTCATTTTGGTCCGTAGTGTTCGTCTCTTCCAAATCTTGTAATAGAGCAAAGTGATTTGATAGATTAATCTCAAAATTGCTGTTCTCCTGTAATAGCTTTCCCTCTTTATTTTTGTTTTTTATGACATCCTTATCATTTTCATAGGCTCTTTTCGAAAGTCTATCTTCACTTTAGCTTGTACCATTTTATGGTCACTTCCAACATTAAAACGATGATGACACCCAGAATGGACTCTTCCATGTCCATTTTCTGTACATTTTTTTCTTTTAAAATGAGTTCATGATATAAAGTTCCTGTCCTTCAGCAAACTCTTCTAGTCTGTTGCCTCAATTATCTTGTTCACCACTTCCATACGGGCCAGCCGCTTTTTCTCCAGGTATTGTTCTTCCTATTCTTGCATTAAAGTCACCCATTAGTATTTTGTTTTGGCATTTTTCTTTGTCTTGAAGGTGGGCCACATCGTTGTAAAACTCTTCTACCTCATCATCACTATAGCTTATTGTTGGCGTGTAAGCTTGAATGATTTGAAGCTTCTATTGGATGTTCAATTCAATGATGCATTGGGCTCCTCTGTCCGATTTACTTTGGAATTTTACTACAGAGTCTTTCAGCTTTTGATTGATGAGAAAACCAACTCCACCACATCGTCCATCCTCCGTACCTCTAGTGTAGAGTAAATGCCCAGTCCTATCAACTAAGTTTTCACCTTTTTGTCATAATCCACTGATATCCCAATGCATATTGTTGAGTTCAATCAGCAGTTGTTCTAGTCGAGCGTCCGTTTTCATTGTCAAATGTTGACCATTCCTATGTCCAAAGTCCAGAGGCAGCCTGATTTAGCCTGGTGATTTTAGCACTCTCTGCCTTCGGGCAGGTCTCCCCGCTGCCATGGGTAGTTGCCCTAGGGCAGGGGTCTGCAACCTTAAACACTCAAAGAGCCACTTGGGCCGGTTTCCCACAGAAAAAAAAACAACAGGAGCCACAAAACCAGGATGGGCGTGGCCAACTCAATGTCACTCCCACCCAGTCACATGACACCCCCCCCCAGCCACACCTACCCAGGTTTTGTGGCTACTCTCTCATCTCTCTTTTTCTCTATCTCCTTCTCCCTCCCTCCCTCTCATCTTTCTCTTTCTCTCATCTCTGTCATTTTTTTCTCTCTATCCCCCTATCACCCTCTCTCTCATTTCTCTTTCTCTCTGTCTCTCTCTTTCTCTGTCTCATCTCTTTCTCTTTTTCTCTCTGTCTCCCACTCTCTCTGTGTGTTTCTGTGTGTGTGTGTGTGTGTGTGTGTGTGTGTGGCTCCCTGTCTCTGTGTCTCTTCTCTCTCTCTCAGAAAGCCCTGCATGCTCTCCTTGGAGCTTTTCGCTACCCAATTTTCTTTCTTCCTTTTGGAAATCCGGGCTGGCTGAGGAATGAGCGCAACCCACAATGGAGGCTTCCCTCCTCCTCTAGTGCGCACCCTCCCAGCCCCACCACAGCCGGCCAGGGGGTCACAAGACTGGCTCTTTCATCCCTCTACCGTGACAGGTTGACAGGGAGCCACAGCAGAGGGCCCAAAGAGCCACATGCGGCTCCGGAGCTGCAGGTTGCAGACCCCTGCCCTAGGGCCTCTGGGGAATGAGGGCCGTTTTTGAGGTTGTGTTGGCATATGGATGGAATAGACCATAATCTGCCATGCTGGTCCAGTGTGGGTTGGAAGATGCAATTGGTGTTAATCTGGGGTATCCATCATGGCCTGTTCGCCTTTGTTGACCCTTGTGGACATATATATGTCCGACGACATAGCCCATGATTTCATTTACCCACATGAGCCCCTTCGCCTCATCAAGGCCCCAATCATAGAAGGAGCTTTCAGATTTGTTTTGAGGAAGAAAAGAAGGCATTTCTGGAATATTACATTCCCAGGCTTTTCTTCAGATCTAGCATCGAAGCGTCTCTGGTATAGATTTTTTCCAGAATTTGTAATCTCAGCAAAAGAAAAGCTGGAAAAAAATCAGAGAAAAAACTTTTTTTTTTGCATGCTTTCTATGTAAATCTCCTATGAAACAACAGCCTCTCAGTGTGATTATTCCACGTTTGTCCAATAAAGGTGGCATCTCATCTTTGTCTATGTTGGTTAAACATTCTGGAGAGGTATACCTTGGAGCACATGTCTTCGACTTCCCCCTCCAATTCTTCTAGCTGGCGTTGCTTCCTCCTCTCTTCTATAGATTCTGTGACATCTGTATTCAGCTGGGCAAGCCCTGGCAAAAAAATAACAAAATAATTATCAATCACTTTGACTTTTAAAACAAAAATAATTAAAATGTATTAAGTTAAAATAATACTCACTTTCTTCAGTTTCCTGAAGTTTCTTCTGAAGTTTCTCCTATAGTTTACTGTTTTCCTGAACAACACTTGCCATATTGCTGGCTAGTTTTTTATTTTCTTCCTCCAACTAAGATACAGACATTATAACAAGCATCCGTCAGTCATAGAATAGAAATAAGCAGACAGAAAGAGAAGCTTAACACAGGATTGTAAGGGAAATGAATTACTTACAGCTGTAATTCTGGCATTTTTTTCCTCCAGCTCCTCCTGGTGTGTTGCCAGAAGTTCATTGATGTACTCCTTCTGTTGTTTTTGCCTCTCGTTGTATTTCCGGAGACAGACCTAAAAAATTAGATTTTTAGCAGCAACATTAAACAGTCAGTATAAATCAACTAGCTGATCCACGTTGCTCTAACCATAGCATGAAGACCCTCACTAACCATTGTTAAGCAACAATCCTCATGACATCGCCTGCTTTTGTCTCTAGCCAGCTGCAGGGCGAGCTGAAGCTGCCTTTAGTTGCTCTGCTATTAAAAGTGATGTTTTAATAGCACTCTTCTTCCAATATAAACCTTGAATTCAATCTCAGCTTGTTCATTTAGAGGCTAACAGTGCCCAAATATTAAAAAGATGAGCACCATATATAAAATTTACCAGAGGCAAGCGATGTTACAAATTAATTAGTAAGAGGGATTTGAGGGCTCCAACCAGCCACACGGCTACATACTTCTCTGTGCACCCCAAGCAAGGCCACAGAGCCGTGTTTCCCAGCCTTTCTGGATGTGGGTCCTGAGGATATGTTTAAATTGAAAATATTAACACAATTCACCAAGAAAGGGCCTGAAAGAAGATGTACAGATATTTTTTAAAATATTCAAATTCAACACGTATTCTAAAAATTATTCTAAAGCAATTTTTACTTCTTCCTAGATTCCTTTTATTTCTGCTTTATTTCATTATTATTCTTTATGTCATATTACCTATTACTTCTTTGAATCCTAAACTAATCCTAGACTCACACATGCAAGTTGACAAATAAATTAATAAATAAAATCAAGGATCTCTTACCTCAAACAGCAGTTTTCCTGCATAATACAGGAATGTGTCCATCATTAATTCAATATACTATATTTAACCAAACTAAACTAAGCTAATCCTAAATAAATAAATATGATAAGCAATGTGTGTAAACTAAAATAAGCTGAGTAAATAAGAATGATATTTAAGGGGCTAAGGGGCGTGCATAAGCGCACCAGCGTGCCTACCGTCCCTGTCCTAATGTTCCCTTTTATTCGTATCCATTTCATGTATTCATAATTATGTTTTTATATCTGTTATCTAATACATGCCTGATGAAATAAATAAATAAAATAAAATAAATATTAAATAATATAAATAAAGAAACCAATACTGTAAATAAACTAAGTCTAAGCTACATAAATACAGCTAAAATAAAAACAAAACCAAATCTAAGGAGAGGTACAGTAAGCGCGCTGACAGAGAAAAAGAGTCTCGGTGAATAGCTTTCCTTCAGGCAACCAACCAGTTTTATCTACTTCTGTTTTGTGAGCTCATGTACCTGCCACACTATTATGAAGCATGAAGAAACAAAGGAAAAGCAAAGCAAACTAATTGGCTGAATGAATGCTACCCAGAGTTTTACCTATTTTTCAATATTGGTAGAAATGTAAGTACAAAATCCTCTTGGTGCATTTGGTGGAATCAGAGGATAAGCTAACAAGAAAAATGCCATATAAAAATTAGTGTTGTTGAAGAATGTAGGGAGATCTCTGGAGAAACATGCACAATTTCTACCGAAAAAGTGGTGCAGAGGTGAGTGAGCAGAATTGGAGAGAGTAAATTACAGTATGGCTCTTGCTCTACCATACTGTACTTGCCCAGTTTTCTTTAAAGAATTTCAAGATGGCTACAGATCTAATTGCTGGGTCTCAGGACACGTGCCTTCTCAGTTGTGGCACCCTCCCTACAGAATGTTCTTCCCAAAATTAAGTCTGCCCTATCTAGCCCTTTTAATTTTCGAAAAAGCCCTTGAGAACGGATTAGGTGACCACGACTGAGTCTGATGGAATCTGTACCTGAAGGAGAGTGGGGAGAGAGTTTGGGCAAGACAGAGTTTTCCCAAAAAGATGCCTGTATGAAGAGATTGCACAGCCCTGAGCCAGGTGGGGGAACAGGGAAAAGGGTCAGGGTAGGGTAGTTGCACTCTAGACTCTCTCAGGATATATCTAGTAGTAAGAAGATTACAGCTCGAGTTTGGCAGGATTCTACCCATTAGGTGTGGCAAATAAAAGATTGAACTCAATTAGATTTTTTTTTATCTACTGTGTGCTGTCTAGAGTCACCTTGGGTGAGATGGGCAGCTATGTAAATTTGATAAATAATTAAGTAGGTAAATAGATAAATTGTTTATGTCCCTTGAAGTCCCATATAAGTTAGGACTTTTTCCTTTCCTTTTCCCTTTCCACTCCGTTCTTTTCTGATCTCATCACAGTACATTGTAATCCTGAGCCCTGTTTTTTGTTTGATTTTGGTTTTTGCTTGTTTTTGCTGTTGGCCTTGAATAGCTCTGGAACAGATACTCTAAATATTAAACCTGCTACATAACAACTGGTCACGCCTGGGCATAATGCCAACAGATGACAATATATGCAGCTCAAAGCTGAGCTGTGGAGTCCTTGGTGCTCTCTGAACTTGGCTATTTGCTTACAGATGGTTCTTTACCTAGGTAACGTCTTCCTTGCTAGAAGGGAGTGGGGTTTGCATACAGCAGCTTACCCTGCCAGTGTTGGTGGGGATGTAGTTTTGTCTCTGGTAGTTTCTTGATTAGGGTATTTCTTTTCTACTTGGATGTTTGTCAACCCAGGGCATATTAATAAACACTAGTAATTTGAAACTCTGTTCTCTCGTAAAAAGGGTTTCCTTTAAGAAAAGAACACTACAACATAATTCCTCTCATTTATAGAATAGTCTCGAAAAGGGATGTGGATCAGCAAAGAACTGGGGCACAGGTCATGATGCGTAACCACATGACATCCCTGAAGTTAAGCAGCAGATCGCTGACAGTGGCCCAATGGAGATCAGTCTAGATCCATGATGGCGAACCTATGGCACGCGTGCCAGAGGTGGCACGCAGAGCCCTCTCTGCTGGCACGCACGCCATCGCCCCAGATCAGATCTCCGTGGCGTTTCTTTCGTGAGCTTCTGTTTCCCTGCAAACGATGAAACAGAAGCTCACGAAAGAAAAAGATCTTACCTCTTGCCGCACTGCCGGTGTTGGGATGCCCTGCCTCCCACCGGCCAGCTGGTCTTCAGGTCTCTGCTGCACATGCACGCATGTGTGCATGCCTGCGCATGCACGCGTTTGTGCACACACCTCTCAGTTTGGGCATGCGCGCGTGCGCAGTTTGGGCACTCAGTATCTAAAAGGTTCGCCATCACTGGTCTAGATGCTTTCCCTCAAAAGACGTCAAAGGAGTCTGTCATGGCCAGTTGCAAGTGTGTGTGCACAAAATTTCCCAGGCCTAACAAATATAATCCTCAGGTACCTGCTAGCCATTGTTATCACAGGCAAGATGGTGGTGTCCATTGAGGGGGAAGCTGCTGGCATTCCCAGGTTCTCAACTTCACCCCAGGTTTCTGCCATGGTTTACCAGGGGCCTCTGTGATTTATCTATCATTCACCTACACTCGGATGTTGCCCTTCAGTCATGGCTGATGCTGCCTCGTGGTACCGGCAGTCATTGGGACGCGGATGCAGCACGTGCGGAATACGGGGACCATGGCAGATACAGAGTTTGACACGTTGAAATATGTCATTGTCATTGGTGGGGGCTCAAAGTGACCCAATAGACTATCGGTAGTCCTTGACATACCACCACAATTGAGCCCAAAATTTCTATTGTTAAGAGAGACATTTGTTAAGTGAGTTTTGCCCCATTTTATGACTTTTCTTGCCACAGTTGTTAAAATGAATCACTGCAGTTGATACATTAGTAACCCAGTTGTTAAGTGAACCTGGCTTCCCCATTGACTTTGACTGTGAGAAGGTCACAAAAGGTGGTCACATGATCTTGGGACACAGCAACAGTCATATATATGAACCAGTTGCCAAACTGAACATGGGGATGCTGCAAAGGTCATATCAGGGGTGGGTTCCTCCCGGTTCGGACTGGTTCTCCTGAACTGGTAGCAGCCCACTGGTGATGTCACGATGACATCACCGAACTGGATCTGTCAGTGCTGGTCCGTGGGGGCTGCCATCTTTTTTTTTTTTGAATTTTTTTTGAATTATTTTTTTTTTTGAATTTTTTTTTGAATTATTTTTTTTTGAATTTTTTTGAATTTTTTTTTCCTTCTGAGCATGCACAGAAGCCAACTTCCGGCACTGTGCATGCGGTCGCCATCTTTTTTTTGGCTTTTAAAAAAAAAAATTCAGATTTTTTGTTACTGCGCATGCGCATGCGCCCACGCGGCCCGGGAGGGAGCGAACCGGCAGCGAGGTAAGTTGGAACCCACCCCTGGGTCATATCTGTGAAAAACAGTCATAGGTCACATTTTTCAGTGCCGTTGAACTTAGAATGGTTCCTAAACGAACTGTTGTAAGTCGAGAATTGCCTGTATTCCCCCCCTGCTTAAAATGGGCATTTATAAATATATAGCATACATTTTATATCAGATATGTGTTTCATAAAAACACTTTGGTGTCCATATTACTAGCTATTACTGGCTGTATTCATATGATAAGCTGAGTCATGATGATGCCATTATTTAATTCATACAACACATTGAATCTTAATTACACAGAGTGCATTGATGCAACTGTCTACATTTGTATTTATTAGCTAGTTTGTGGGACAGCATCTAATACATATTCATTGTGGTGAGATCTCACAATAAAAATGCTGCCCAAGCAATACCAAATTAGGGAAGTCTCTATGACTCATGATTGCCTGAACTGGTTTTTAAAAATGAACTGAATGCCCAAAAAAAAAAAAAAACCAACAACAACCCCCCCCCCAAAGAAAATTATAAAAGGGAGAAAAAAGTAAAACAAAAACATTCAAGATACATATTTACAGACATACATATTTCATTTAATTGATGCCATAATTCATAGCAGACATTCATAGCTTTTCTATAATAATGAATTCTATGAATGGTTTGGAAGCACACCGTTTGTCTTCTTGGAACTGAACAGTAAGATATTTGATTCTAAGTCCCTTTTCTTTGTCCAAAAGTCAAAAGACATCTCTTGTCTTTAAAAAAAAAAACCTATTATCAGTTAAGACATGCAAGGAAAGCAAACAGAATAAATAATTGCATGTACGTATTTAAAGAATTTCTAAAAAAAAATAAACATCATATACTTGATCTTAATTACACTCAAATGTTGATGGAATGAAATTTAGGTGTTTATCCTGGCTGTTGCTGCTACTGTATTTCTTCAATATTGTGCCTAATACCCCATTCCAAGGCCAAGGCTGAAAAAAAATCACACGGCAGTAATGCAATTCTCCAGTAAATCCAGGAGTAAAATTAACTAGCTACACTACTGGGTTAAAGTGGTAATTCTGCCAGACAGGGAAGAGGAAGGGCTGCTATAACAGTAGGATAAGATTTTGTAAGAAGTGTTAATTTTATTTCAATAAGCCCCTGAACTTCTATTTTTGGCTTAAGGATTCGAATGAAGCAGAAATGACTGCTTTCTTCTAAAATCCCCCAAAGCAGTTCTCTGTTGGAGCTACTGCAAACATTTCATCTGTTATCTTAAACACAAAGTCTAGATTATTATCTTACAGTACAGTAGAACTTTGCCTATATATTTTTTTAGAATGATACTAATGCTAATGAATGATAAAGCTAATGAATGATATTTTTTGTTCTTTCTGCAGATAGGAATGGTCACTAGCCACTCCATCAAAGCAGCAATCACTTATTCTCACCTACATGCTCCTTCACACAATCATATCAGCAGGAACAAAGAGCCGAGGTGGCGCAGTGGTTAGAGTGCAGTACTGCAGGCTACTTCAGCTGACTGTTCAGCAGTTCAGCGGTTCAAATCTCACCGGCTCAAGGTTGACTCAGCCTTCCATCCTTCTGAGGTGGGTAAAATGAGGACCCAGATTGTTGGGGGCAATATGCTGACTCTGTGAACCGCTTAGAGAGGGCTGTAAAAGCACTGTGAAGCGGTATGTAAGTCTAAGTGCTATTGCTATTGCTACCATGCTGCTTTCTACATGCTCTCTCTCCCTGTACCCACTGTGTTCTTGATAACATATAAAAGCATAAGTAAATAAAGGCATGGTTTAAGTCCCAGGGTCTGATTTTGCTGCAGTCTTTAACAGTTGCTAATATGGGGAATAGATCCCTTCAACCCTTTGGGGCTCACATGCAGAAAATATATGTATAGGATTTTACTGCTAATCTCACCCATTGGTGAGAATATACATTCAAATGCACTGTTTCAAAAGGATAGAATTAAATAGTCCTGCATTCATGCGGTTCAGGTTAGTGATTGTTAATGCATCTTCTTCCATCACACTCCGGCTGCCAATAGGTCCTCCAACTTGATTATTTGCAGCAGATGCTAAAAAGCAAGAAATATCAGGTAGCTCTATGACTTCAGGCAGGTCTTCCTGAGTGGACTTTCAGGCGAGATATTTTTCTCAGTATTTGCAAAACAAACCATAAACCACAGGAGGGCCAGGAAATAGCCTGTTTCAGGAGTGGGAGTTTCCTCCTAGAGCTTTGATGCAAGACAGAGAAACGCCACCCACTCCCACATGTTTATAAAGGGGAAAGAAATGGAGGGTCCAGAATCTTAGATGTCTTCAGATTCTTAGAAGAAAGTAAGTTGCATAAAAGTACCATTCATTGCAAGAACAATTCATTTCAGCTTTCCAAAAGGACTTCCCTCAGTTGAGAGAGGTAAGTTTTTTCCTACAGTTGGGAGAGTGAAGTGGGATACAGTGAGTAACCCAGGTGCTCCTGCCAGCTGCAGCACCATGGACAGTTCTGCTCGCGCTCTCTCTCTCTCTCTCTCTCTCTCTCTCTCTCTCTCTCTCTCTCACACACACACACACACACACACACA
>QLTV01002419.1:433566-483381 GCA_003457575.1 Thermophis baileyi | reverse complement strand
ATTGAGACTTAGAGAGAGACAGAGAGAGAGAGAGAGAGAGAGAGAGAGAGAGAGACAGAGAGAGAGAGAGAGAGAGAGAAATCCCTGCTGAGTTAGGTGGATTTTTTGTTTGTTTGTTTGTTTCCCCTAGAGCTCTGGAATAAGTTACCTGTTACTTTAATCAGTGCTTTCAATTCGTGTTTTGCTGTCTCAACCATCTGGTCAAGATGAGGACAGAATAGAGAGAATAAGCTGTAAAGTAAGAAGGCAAAGGGGAGACTACAGACGTTTCAGTGATTTATATAGATAAATCCCCCGACATTCTTTGCTGAGTTTTAGATGTTAAATAAAGGTGACGTACTTTTCAGTGTTGTCTTATTATTGATATTATTATTCAATTGTTGCTCCAAGGAGCCAATATAAGATACATTGTTTCTCTTCTGTTTGTATAATCACAATAATTGTACAAGACAGTTAGGCAACATGGAATACAGGCAGAAGCTAAAATCACAATTTATTAACAGTCGTGCCAATTCATCTCTGTTGGTTCTTCCTTTGAGCAGCACAGCTAAGAAACTACCACCTACAATTTGTTTTAGGATTTCCAAGTTGCCCGCAAGATACCTCTGGGGGCAACTAATTTCTGAATAGTTTATACTCTGTAATTAATTGATAATAGATGCTCTTCCTATTCTAGTTCTCAGAATAAAACAACAAATAAGAAAGGAGTCCTTTACATCACAGAAAATACAGTGAAGCGTATAATTTTGTAATAACAAGAAGAGAGCAAATCTAGAGGTAAGAGCCCATTTTTTCATGTTTTATTTCAGTTTATTGTTTTAATTGCATGTACGTAATTTCTTATGTAGATGCTTGTCCACTAGTAAGTCTTCACTGTTAATTAGGGTATGGAATTTTTTTCCAACTATCTCTCATTTCATTACTTTCAGAAAAGCTGATTTGCCACTCACTTTTGCTGGACTCTCTGACTTATTTTCAACTGGACGTCAGTAGGCAAAGATGACTTAATTATGTTTGTTTTAAAAAAATTCTGCTTCTAGGGGCCAGGAATTATAAATGCATAATATATAAGTAACTGTTCACTGTTCTGGTTCTGCCTACGTAAGACAGATGATAAGGAGATGATGAAGGAGAAGGGAACATATTCTGATTCTAGAATATCATCTTCGGTAAAACTACAATAATCAAGCCATTGGACTCTTCTCCTCAATAAATATTAACATTCATGTTGATCTCCCCAAAGATTTTATTTTTATGACTGAATGCAAAAGACACAAAAGATGTGTTTTTTCCTTTTAAAGTGAATTTTTTGAGATGAGTATTCAATAAAACCACCTTAAAACTGGGTTAAAGCTTCTGTGATGTAAATCGTGAGTTTCTCTAGAACTGTGTAAATGTCTCAAAGTATAAAGAAATCTGTTTTGTTCCTTGCTTCACATTTTCTGTTAAATTGAATACATAGATTCAAACAAAACCACGGGGAGGTCCATACACATTCTAACGTTATGATGAGTTCCCATATTTCATTTCTATAGATCAGCTACCGCAGTGGTTCTCAACTTTTCTTCACCATGGACCCCCTTTAAATACCTTTTGTGGCCATGGACCATGGCTACGGACCCCTCAGGATTTGAATCATATTATTTCTTCAAGCCTTTGCGGAGCCCCTGTGATGACATGCAGACACACTCAGGGAGAACCATTGAGCGACAGTATTATATGTACCAAGTTTCATGTGCTTAATATATGTGCTTTTTAAAAGATATACGGTCAATAGAATAATTATTTGATTTTAAGAGAAACCAGAGTATGAACACCCAGAGAAAAATAGCAATAGCAATAGCAATAGCACTTAGACTTATATACCGCTTTATAGTGCTTTACAGCCCTCTCTAAGCGGTTCACAGAGTCAGCATATTGCCCCCAACAATCTGGGTCCTCATTTTACCCACCTCGGAAGGATGGAAGGCTGAGTCAACCTTGAGCCGGTGAGATTTGAACCGCTGAACTGCAGCTAGCAGTCAGCTGAAGTAGCCTGCAGTGCTGCACTCTAACCACTGCGCCACCTCGGCTCTTTTAAAAAGCAGAAGAAAGAATAGTGGAATGTAAAAGTTCATGCCAATTTCAATGTATGGACATTTTTTTAAAAAACGGCTATAATATACATGGTTATCTTCTTTTAACTTGGAAGATCAGACAGTCTGGAAAGGCTATTACCACCAACTTCAGTTTTCCTGGCTGGTGAGGCCACTTGAGTGATGAGATTAGAGAAAGACTTGCAAAGATGCTCAGCACTGAGCAGCAACTGTTCAGAGGGGTAACCTGGAAGAACAAAAACAAAAATTGTTATGTGGAATCAGTATAGGTTTGAACTGATACGGTACAGTAAATGTTCTACAAGCTTGGCTCATAGAAAGCAAAATATTTTCAGTCCAGTAAAAAGCTGCATACATGATTGTGATCAAAGTTATTTGATACAAATCTGAAAGCTCCTCAAACATAAAAGATTACTAGATGCAAGAAAGCAGAGACTTCTAAACACTATTGCCTCCTTCTGTATGTGTGCATGTGTGCGTGTGCATGTGTGCGCGTGTTCATTGAGAAAGCAGATAAAAGTTTACCTACTTCTTCAAAATGTCATTCATTAGGGCCTTTCTAACAGAATATTTTATTTACTAGGGTCATAAGGACATGTCAGCTATAATTGTATAAAATAGGCCTAGACATTCTCTGCACTTTGGCCCAATTACAATTGCCTGGATTTTGAAGGGAGAATCCATCATAGGAAATTGATAATAGAAACAATCCAGCTGAACCATCTTGCTGCAATTAGTTCTTATAGTTTCAGTGATTTTAAGCATTTAGCAGGTTCCAATCCAGTTACTCTACTTACTCCTGCTTTTCCGGTCTTTTTAACTCTTCAACAATCAGCAGCAATGCATATCTGCTAAGTAGTTGTCATAGGAAGGGCAGGATCCTATTTAATTTTTCTAAGTTGAACTTCTGCAAATTCAGGGTGGCCATAAACCTTCTTATATCACCACTTGGACTGTTTTGCATCCATTAAAATCCAAATCCAGAGAATGAATTTGCCATGGGTCTATAGCAAGAGATATGCAACCTTTCCATTCCTTTTTACGCAACCCCTCCATAAGTTCATGCCATCAAGTTTCACTGGGAAAAGATTAAAATACGCATATGAAGCCTCTGGTAATTCCAACTTTGACCATTTCAAGGAATCTCATTGCATTACCTCCATACCCACTATTGGTGGGTTAAAATACTTTTACAAAGGGATGGTCCACATTTGTGCTGCAGCTGCCAAAAAAGCCAATGCAGTCCTAGGCTGCATCAACAAAGGGATAGTATCAAGACCACACGAAGTGTTAGAACCACTTTATACTGCACCGGTAAGATCACACTTGGTATACTGCATCAAGTTTTGGTCACCATGATACAAAAAAGATATTGAGATTCTAGATAGAAAGAGTTCAGCAAAGAGCAATGGAGATGATTAGGCTAAATTGTATTATGAATGGTTGTGGGAACTGAGAATGTCTAGTCTAATGAAGGGAAGGACTAGGGATGACATGATAGTAGTCTTCCAATATTTCAGGGGCTGTCACAGAGAGGAGCGAGTCAACATATTCTTCAAAGCACCTGAGGGCAGGACAAGAAGTAATGGATGGAAGCTTATCAAGGAGAGATCCAATATAAAGGAGAAATTTCCTGACAGTGACAACAATTAATCAGTGGAATGGCTTACCTTCAGAAATTGTGTGTGCTCCATCATTGGAGATTTCAAGAAGAGAGTGGACAGCTCTTTGTCTGGAATGGTATAGGGTCACCTGCTTGAGCAGGGAACTGGACTAGAAGACCTCTAAGGGCCCTTCCAACTTTATTATTCTGTATTCTATTCTGTTTTCTGTATATATAAAGATAAAGGTTTCCCTGTCCAATCATTTCTGACTCTAGGGGATGGCGCTTGGCTCATCTCTGTTTCTTAGCCAAGGTAGCCAGCATTGTCTGAAGACAATTCCATGGTCATGTGGCCAGCGTAACTATAACTATAAGCTGAGGTGCACGGAATGCTGATACCTTCCCACTGAAGTGCTACCTATTTATCTACTCACATTTGCATGCTTTCAAACTGCTAGGTGAGCAGGAACTGGGGCAAGGAACAGGAGGTCACCCCATCATGCAGTGGAAACTGGACTGTCAGCTTTCTAGCTGACAAGCTCAGTGTGTTTAACCTTTGAGCCATCACGCCCCCATTTTGTATATATAGGATAGTATTATTGACAATATGGCTTAAAACATACAACTGTGTTGCAAAGTAGTTCCCTAATCCAACAATTTGGGGACTTCGATGGGACCATACAAGAAAAAGTGGCTACCCTTTCCTTCATTATTACTTCCTGAATCATGGAACTCATTAGCACCAGCACTAAAAATTAGTAACCCCCATGTCAAATCCCAGCAAGACTGGGATTGGTTTTTTTTTTTTTGTTTTGTTACCTGGCTTCACTTGGAGACTTAGTTTTTTCTTCAGTTCTATTATCAACTGTTGCAGCTCCTCCTTCTCCTCTATCCATTTCTCACTAAGGGGTTGCTCTGATGCCGTAGAACAGTGGGAGCTTCTGAACTTAATCCCCTTGCTGAAGTGGTCCCTGTTAGTTTCAGGTTTTATATTTTGAGAGTTGGTTGTTAAAGGTACAATTCCCTCCCTAGGGGTTTCATTATGTGTAACTTCAGGATAGGTGTTTTGGAAGAAATCTGACTTTGATGTGATCTCTGATGATCCTGTATTCCTGGTGAGGAAATAAGCCTGTGGCTCTATCAGCCATTTTTTTTCAGCACAAAATGAGTGCAAATTTGAACATCCCACATGGTTGAGCTCTAATGATGGGTAGCCAGTTCCATTCTGAATATTCCTTTTCTTCAAGGTTTTTTGGTGACTTGTAGTGATATTCTAAATACATGATAAATGAATAAAATGTTAAATTAGAATTAAAATGTTGCTTAAAACTCCATGTATCTATATATATAAAAGCGAAAACCACTCACGCATTAATCACGAAATCTCCAGAACTGTTAAAGCCTACAAACTTGAAATTTGCCACATATGTTCCTCTTGGCTTCTAGGTGCTCACTAAGAAAGGATTTTCGAAATGACCATCACAGCATGAGTATTTCTTATATTAATATTAACAAGCTCTGATGCTAAGGAGTTCTACTCCCCCCTCTCCACCTGAAAAAAAATCTGATCCAAATGCAAAACACAAGCAGAGGAGTTAAAAAAAAAAAAAAATGGAGGAAAAGGTTTACAGGTGCGATTAGGAAAACACAAGTAAGGGAAGCTGCCTGTTTCTCCCGTGACCAGTTCTATGTGGCATGCTCCAGAGTCAGTTCACCTGACAGCCTGGTCATCCTCCAGCCAGAGAGCAAAACCAGGAATGTTGTTTACAGGGAGGTCCTGAGCAATTCATCTGAGGGACGAATTTAAAGTCTATGCTATGCAAATAATGTCTTCATCTGTAACAGAAACATAGCTTACCATCTCTAACGAAATAATACAGTCCCTTTTTTAACTACTTATTAATTTTCAAGCTTTACATGTCAATTTATCAAGCCCCATCACATAGTTTCGTAGCGAAGCATGGGTATCAGCTAGTATAGATACAGGTATATAAATATACATATTCAAACAAGGATTCAGCTAAAGAAATAATATGGTTGCTGATTGCTACTGGATCTTCATTTTCAGTTTCTAATTTGTATGAAAATTTGGCCAATTTTGAAGATTTGAAGTAGTCAACTCATGAAGGGTTTCAGTCATTTATGGCCAATGTTCTGCACAGAACATTGTCAAGCATGGTACCTACATGCTAGTAATAGCCAAAATATCAGAAAACACTTAGGAACTAGGAGTGGTTATTGATCCAATTATTTGATCAAGTATTGATACACATGAATGAATATTATTAAAACATTTTAATGGAAGAAATTGATGATTACATGTAGTATATCAATGCTTATTTTGGGTTTCAGAGGCATATGACTCTTTTGCAGCCATCTCTTCCCATACCAGGCTGAACCTTTCAGTAAGAATTTTCAGGGTTTAAATAAATAAGGAGCCTGGTAGCACCTTTTCAAACTAACACATTTTATTAAGAAGCATATGCTTTCATGAACTGCAGCTTACTTCATCAGATGCTACAAGAATTAAAACCAAATGAAAAGATCAAGCTTTCACAGAACACTAAGGAACAAAAAGGGTTCTCCAGGCAACTATTTTACTTTATGGATAATTACCATACTATAATATTGAGCCGAGGTGGCGCAGTGGTTAGAGTGCAGCACTGCAGGCTACTTCAGCTGACTGCTAGCTGCAGTTCGGCGGTTCAAATCTCACCGGCTCAAGGTTGACTCAGCCTTCCATCCTTCTGAGGTGGGTAAAATGAGGACCCAGATTGTTGGGGGCAATATGCTGACTCTGTAAACCGCTTAAAGAGGGCTGTAAAGCACTATGAAGCGGTATATAAGTCTAAGTGCTATTGCTATTGCTAATATTAAAATATGATTGAATACTGGCTTTGAGCAAAACAGCTCCCATGCAATATATTCAAATTTGCCTCTCTACTTGCCACCTTCCCCCCATTCCAGAAGTCTACAAGAAGCAGCTTATCAAAAGATTATGTATATTTGCAATGTTCTCAGCAGCACAATCATTTAAAAAAAGAAAGAAAGAAGGCAGGTCCTTCTACATTTAACTGTAGCCAAATTATTTGTGATTGGATTCAACAAATTAATTTGTGCATGTTAATGCAAAAGCTTTCATTAGAAAGAAATCAGATTCTGGGATGGGGAAAATATAAACATTTTGCATCCTCTCATCCAAATTTTTATGAGAATACTCTTGCAGAACATTTAAAAAAAGAGAAAGGGATAGAAAACTGCCAATAAATCACAACATATTTATTTAATGGAGGATCTTCTTGATCTCAGAACTACAGTATTTTACATGGCAAATCCAATTCAAAAGTATGATTAATAGTTGACGCTTTTTAAATGTGTCAGTATGATTGACATTATGAATTGTCAGTTTGCTGACATTTTGATGTTAAAATCATTTCACATTTTCTTATAATATTTTATCTTTAAATAAGCTTATGATTTAAATTAGTTTAGCAATCATAATTGGTACCAGATAAGGGTGTACATCCCTTCCTCTAAAGTAGATGTCTAAAACCTACTTAGTCACTTTATCCCTTTTTGTGGAGAGTACCAAGGTCTCCTCAGCAGCCTATTTTTGAAATTTCCTTTGATGTGCTGTGCCACCTGGCAGGGAGGTGTTTCTGAATGCAAAGAGGAGGTTTCAAAACTTTCTTTGATTCAGCAAATTACTTGCTATTTCTTGCATCCTGTTCTGAACTTCACCTTATTTCATTGCCTACTTTTGCTCATTAGGCTTGCCATTTTTGCATGCCTTTTTACCATAAGGTATGGCTTCCATTTATGGGATAATTTGTGAGACAAGTCACTTATTATATTTATTGTGACTGGATGTTTGATTGTGGACCATAGCAACTGATGGGACTTTCTTTTTTGTGGGTTTTTTTTTACCCTGAAGAAATGATTGTGCGTAATTTTCTGTTTTGCTACTTCGACTCTGTCTTGCTTTCAAAAAGGAAAAAAGGGAAAAGGGAAGTCCAGTTCCATCATATGCAATTTTTCATTTTCTGTGTTATTTAATTGTTTAAATGACATAGAATTTAGTTTTTTGCATTCTTTTAAAATGGATAATGAAGAAATGAAAATAATAATTGTTATATACAGATATTCCAATCTTAATAAACAATCTTACTATGCTGTTTAAAAAAGAGGTAATTAGACGATGGTATTGAAGAAAGCAATTTATATTTAATTTAGAATATAGAAAATGATGGCTGGCTTTTGCAGTATACTATACTCTAATTGTCTATAATTCATGTTGGAATTGGGAAACCAAGAAATTTAAATAAATAAATACAAATAAAAAATAAAATATCAATGAAAAAATATATTAAACATCCAAAACCATTATTTTAAAAGTTAGAACCTATAAGCAGTAGCTTCTTTCTTTAATAAAACGAATATGTCATCCCCATCTGGCAAATTAACACAAGAGTTCATTCATACACATTATCCCAAACTGGATGAGAAGTGAGATTTACAAATGATACTATTTAAAAATGTCTCCACAGGGCAATGTCTATCACTTAGCCAATGGTACAAGGATTGACAGGCAAACATCCTTTCTGGTGATCTAGAACTGGTCTCTCAGTCCAATTCCCACCAAGGCAGCATCTAGGCCTTTCAGAAAGCACTGTGTGGGAGCAATATATATTTACTGTATTCTCTCTCTACCTGGAGTTTCTGTATTTTTAATTTTAATTAGTTTCCTTTTTTTAATGTTGACTTTTCTACTTTTTAAATGCTCGGTTTGTGTGTATATTATTTTTTTTATTTGATTGTTGTATGCCCAGAATCACTTTTCTTGAGATGGGTGGCTATATACTGTATATATCCTTCTGCAAAAGAAACACATAGAAAACTAATATATATCAAGGAGAAGATAGACTAAAATCTCTTTCCCCCTCCCAAAAGCTATCTTCCTGTAATGAGGGGTGGATTTCTTTATTCATTGGAAGGTGTGGGAGTATTCTGACTTGCAAGCCCCTAGGGTAGAGTTTCAACAACAGGGTTGCCATCTGAGAAAGATTTAGCCTTTAGAGAGCAGCCACATTCTTCCTCACATATTAGTTCCTGAGAATGACATGTAGCTCAAAAACTCAAAGCATGTGTCTTTTACAACTTGCCAGTCTGTATTAGAAGAGCTTATTAAGTGAGTTCCAAATGTATTATTGCATTGAATATGACTGACAGTTATTCATACCTGAACGTCCAGTCTCATTTTCTGAACTTGCATCTTGAGATTCTCATGCCTTGCTATTAAGTCATGACAATTCATTTCTAGGATACAGTTTCTGTCCCTCGTTTCCTGAAGCTGAGATTTGAGATTCTCCTGGCTTGTTTTTAGCTCATGCCCCTTTGTTTCCAGTACAGAGTTTCTGGCTTCTTGAGCAGAGTGAAGAAGTTGCATTTTGTCTTTCCATTTGTTCATCTGTTTCCTGAGGTACCTACAAGATACAAAAATGATATCATGGCATTACTAAATTCATGAAGTACAGGGAGTCTTTGATGTTTAAATATTCCAACAGAATATGATTATACAAGTCTTTTAAAGTAAAATAAATAAATATAGCCTCCAACCCTGGGACTTCCTAATGGTCTCCCATCCAAACACTAACCAGGTTTGCCTTAGATGGAAGGGATGGGGAAAAGATCTCTCCAGGCTCCAACACTTGTTCACCATTAATCATTATCCTGCTGCACTCCAATAAACAGAATTACACCAAACTCACTTTTCCTACAGATGTTGCACTCAAAGACAAATTCATTGAATCCTAGTGTCAGAAGAGGCCATTTAGGATCTTGAGTGTAGTCCCCTATTCAGTTCAGGAACCCCACCTTAAAACATTCCTGATAGGCTGCTAACTAGCTTCTGCTTGAATACATCTAGGGAAGAGGAATCCGCCACCTCTCTGAGTCTCTTCATTCCAATAGATTTTCAATCTTCACCACATTGTCCCTTTGTGTTGCAATGACTTCCACAGTTGCAGCAATCTATGTTTAGACAGATGTTATTGATTTGTTATTTGAAAGCTTGAGCTGCTATCTTTGCTTGCTTGTGAGGCTTTTACTGTTTTATGCTGTTAGCTGTCCTGAAATTGGATGGTGTATCATACAATTATTTTTTAAAATACATAGGTAGGTTGATGAATACAATAAATATGCTGTATGTGAGCATTTCTATTATGGTGGGCTTCTGCACCTGTGTTTTGTGAATGTATGGACATTCATGCACATGGAACCTTTTATATATTAAGTTAAATTCATGGCTCCGTAAGATATAAGATTTTGTTATGAATTTGCTGGTGTTTGCATGGCTGTATGAATGTATAGCAATTCACAACAATTGCATGCTGCATTTATATGGTTATATTGGGGCAGGGAATAGGAAGTATGCATAAGCATGCATTTTCTGATGTATTTTTTGCTCTCTCTAAATTGATTGCAGCTCTCCTAATAGGATGATATTTCAAGATCCATTTAATAAGATCCTATTAAATAATAATTTTAATAATATCAGTTAATAATTTCATTGTAATGTTTTAAAAGAAATTAGGGCAAGCAGACATGTTGTAATCTATAAACTAATAACTCTTAAGCAATAGCAACAAAATGTAAATTAGAACAGCTTATGTTACACATTACATAATAATTGTATGCATAATTTACTCCCAGTATTGATAAATACTATCAGGAAAGCTTAGTGATCAATTATATGAGGTTCTTAACTATCAACCTCCATAAACTTCTTTCTAGTGATGGCACACTCTTTTCCAAAAATTGCTCATTCAGCATATTTCAGTTCCTTTAAGATGTTTAGGTCAGGGAGTCTGGAAGACAGCATTGCTATTGTGCCTAAGAAAGATCACATATCAAAAATGAAAAACTGCATTATGCCATTTCAAACATATACTTTTCTTTTACTGGCACCAGCCTTAATACATACATTTTCCTTAAATGAAAGCCTTACCTCTATGCTAACAAGCTATTGAAGATCTCCAGAACTGGGAAGGGAATCAAATCAATCTGCCCTTGTTATATTAGGGCATCCCAAGAAAAGCTCTCTGTTTTAAAATACTACCTCATAATAATGCCCTATTTAATTCTAGCCATTAGGCCCTCCTCACTACCATAAAAACCTCAAGTACATTAATTTATAATAACTATTCTGAATAATTGAAGAGTGCCTTTGATCTGGCTCTCTAAAGGTTATTTCCAGCAAATTCACTTTCTGCTTTTCTAGAATGTGAGAACAAGCATTTACTGGTTGCTGAGAAACACAGCACTACTATGGCGACAGAAAGCAAGAGGAAGCGTGTGTCATTAATATCTTAAAAAGAAAATTACATGGTTTGGTTCATTATAATTTCTTTTAAAAAAGCTGGATCTGAAGTTTATTTTTAAAGCTCTCAAGATTATATATTACAAGAGCTCAGCAAAGGATTTTCTAATATTATTACAAAACTGAATATTTCGTATCGACCCCTGACTTGGGCAGAGGTTGGACTAGAAGACCTCCAAAGTCCCTTTCAACTCTATGATTCTATTTCTATCAGATATGGCTTAAAATGCAGAAGCATTCCTACTATCTGAGTTATATGTAGCCATTCAATGTTTCCTTCTCCAGAAGAATTAAAAACCTGCCAACCATGATAGCCAACATTTACATAGCACTTGATCAGAATAATGGGCTTATTCCCAGGTGATTGCATCTCCCCCCAAGTGTCCCCAATTATCAGTGGAAGAGAACATGTCCAGAGCAACCTATTATCTTTTTCAAGGGCAAAAAATAGAGGATATATGCAACATTATGCAAATAGTTTCAAACACAGATGTGCAATACCTGCTTTCCTCACTCTCCTCTCCCCAAACCTCTGTAAATATATTCAGAAGATATCTCAGTGGAAAAGGGCTGGTATTAGGATGCTTGGCTTGGCTGGTGGGAAACAATCCATGATGTTCGTGTGTATTCTTCCATCCATAGACATATAGGACAACATACAGATTTTTTACAGTTTTTTAAAGAAATATTTTACAGTATTTTAATTCACCCCAACCTGGATTAAGTCAAAGCATTTAAAGTCAATATATAAAATACTGATATTTATAGAACATTAAATACATATAAAGTAATGGCATCAGTAAACAACTGATAAACACCATCCCATAAATGTCTATGACGATTTTCAATCATCCAGGTCATGGTTTTCCAAAAGGTGCTTTCCAAAAAGGCAACTGGACTTTCTTGGGGTTTTTTTCCCTTGAAGATATTTCGTTTCTCATCCAAGAAGCTTCTTCAGTTCAGTTTTTCAACAGAACTGAAGAAGCTTCTTGGATGAGAAGCAAAACATCTTCTCGGGGGTGGGGACCAAGAAAGTCCAGTTGTCTCTTGGAAAAGCACCTAATTTTCAGTTTTACAGATTTTTGCAACAAAATTAATTCTGTAGACTTCAGTGTTTTTCTGTCCGTTACTTTGAAGTGTTTATACTCCAGCTTTTGGAGTAGCAGGTACATTCTAATCATATGGTATCCTGACATTTTGCCCAGCAACTGTGGCTGGCATCTTCAGAGGTAAAAGCTTTGTAATCTGGTTAGAACAACCTGAAAAACCCGAAGTAGCTGAAAACATAATGGGCACAAAAATCAGTTTAAAGACAGACAAGTACTAGCAATCATATCAAATCATCATGCACAACTCCAAACAGAAGCTATTGAGATTTATAAACTGACATGGAGTACAGTCTGAACATTAACAAATGTTTTGTTTTCAACTTGCTAAAGTAATGCTAAAATAAAACAGCCCTAACAAACACCATATAGCAATCTCACTTGAGTCATTCAGTCATTCAGCAGTCACTGAAAAATAATAAACATCAGCAAGATTCAAAGACAGAAACTAAAAAATTAGCTGGATTCACCAAATTCACCTGGATGAAGAACCAATCAGAAACTAGCTTTCCAGAATTCCAATGACACAGTCTAATTAGAAATTAATTCAGTTACAAACACAAGAAGTCCATTCTGGCTCAGTTCCCTGTGAGCTGCCAAGTAGTACACTACAGAGCAGATCACTTTCACTGCTCTAGGTCCCAGCCACAGTTGCTGACAAAACAACATGATATCAAATAATTAAAATATGACCTATTAGCCTTGAAGCTCTTTGCCACCAGATTGATGATGGCTAGGAAAGCCTTCATTGATACATTGCTTGTACTGTTATAATTATCTCCAACCACAGAATGTTTCTATGGTCACTGAATTACAGCACATTAAGACATAGCTAATTAAGAAATAGCTAATTACTGTTATGGAAAAAATCCCAAAGCCATAGTATCTTAGTATTTTTATTAGGTCTAAATAAAGCATTATAGAACAGAGGCTGGCAGTCAGACTGGAAAAGTCTGCAGTCTTCATTTGGAATGCTGAAGAGGTACAGGCTGGATTGGAGGTGAAATTGATTTTAGACAGCATTGCAGATGGAATAGAAGTCTGCCCATAGCAGGGTAGTTTTGAATTTAACACTTCTAGCACACCTTGAATTTATAAGCCTTTTCCAGCCTAGAACATTACCTTTCATTTAATGTTACTGCAATAAAATAGGGCTAAGCTTGTTAATCCAAATATTCTGACTCCTTTACCACATGAATTTGGCTAAAGCTAATACATTTAACACATAATAAAAGAAAAAAAAGCTTATGTTTTTATATAGCTACATACTCCATTACACACAGAATGAAAAAGCAGTGTTTCATGCACTAAATCTATTATTGTTAAGTTGTAGAAATCAATTCATCCAGGAATGCTTTCAGTTGAAACTGATAGGATAAATTATTAATTTTATTCACTCTGCACAAATTTAATCTCTACTTAAAACAAACCATTATACTGATGAAGTATCACAAGCTATAGAATAAAAATAAATAAGAAGCTAGTGGGTTTTGCTGTTCTTCTTTTTCAGTAAGATACTTGATTTAGTACTCTTCCAACTGAAGAGTTATCTTATGTTTATGGATCCCTGTGTAAACATGCACAAGTGTACATTTTTTCCACATACAAAAATGCCTTCTAAAAAAATAAAAATAATAGTCCATATCAAAGAAAATAAAACCAAATACACATCTGAACTGTATACCTTCGGCCACATTTTCTCACAATTTATCTTGCATCACTATTCTGGTCGCTTAAATAACCATGAACAAAAGGATGCTTTTCAATTAGTTTTATTGTTTTTATATGGGGTTTTATACTCTGTAAGCTGCCTTGAGTCGCCATGTGCGAATAGGCGGCAATATAAATTCATAAATAAATAAATAAATAAATAAATAAATAAATAAATAAATAAATAAATAAATAAATAAATAAATAAATAAATAAATTTGTGTGGTAACACATCAAAATTACATGCACACAGGAATGTTAGTTATGACTTTACAGATATTGTAGTACCATAAATCCCAGGAGTCTCATTTACTATATCTACTGTTCATCAACATCTAGATGGCCACAGATTCCATAGTGTTGTTCTAATGTCTGCAGGAATAAGTTGAGAAACATTCCAAGAAGTATTATAGCATACACCCATAAATGCAGACATGAGTGCTGCCATCTTCACTTTATTTATTTAACACAACTAACACAAATTGCATTCACATATCACACAAATCCATAAGGTTAGCTTAGTGAGAAATAGTGCACCTGCAGATACTGGATTAGCCAAAATGATAAAATCACAGAATGCTTGAGTTGGAAGGGACCTTATAGAACATCTAACCCAAACTCTACACAAGAAACAATTAAACCATCCCTAGTTTATGTAGTTAGTGTGATATGTACTCCCAGGACTCAGGCTTCATTCACTTATGAAGAAACCAGAGAACAAAATCATAATTTGTTCTTATCTTTCTTATTCTAGGAGAATAAAAACAGATAGATAAAGCCTAAATCTTGTTTGCAAATTAAGCTAGGCTACTGGTGGTTTGTTTGTTGTGACTGGTCATGGTTTGCCCTAGAATCAAATTCAAATTGCCCTCCTCAAATCTCAATTCATCAATTCAAATCAAGTATATTTTACACAGTTCATTCAAGTTGTATAATTTAAGATGTTTGGGTCAGGCACATTTTTACTTTTATTTTTGCATATTCACATTTTGCCAGCTTTATAGTTTTGGGTGATATAAAAACTAGAAATACAATTCAGTAAAAATTATGACTAACAAGAGGTCTAACTGAATGCTTAACTCAGTGGGAGTCAAAATTCAAGCTTTGAGAAAATGCCAGGCATCAGTAAATATCAAAATAACTTTAAATTGTAAATTAAATTTGACAAAGTAAAACAGTATTCCTGATTTACATTATATTTCTTGAAGTACATCATACAGTTTTTCTGCATTCACTAATAAAGCAATACAACTTTCATTACACATTAAAGAACTGTTTTGCATTTAGCTTCTTAATCATCTTCAGCTTCAATGTTTTCTTCTTCAATATTTTTGGACTCATTTAATTCATCAGAATCTTCCATTTCTGTAATTGACAGAACTGTTAGTTTTACACATGCTCATTTACAAAGTGCTCATCTTTTTTTACTTCAAGAAAAGTGTGTGTGTGTGTGTGGTGTTCTGTATGAATACTGAATGCATAATGGATACTTGTGAATCAAAGAATAATTCAGAATGAGAAAGAAAAAAAGTCATTGGACGCCAGGAGAAATAATGTTAGTTATCAGATGTGGTAGAGGTGAATTTAAATCAAGGATTGAATAAGGACTCATGTTAGTTTTAGTAATGTGATCTTTTTTCCACGTTTGTATTTGTAAAAAATGGCTTGTTACAGGTTATCTGCAATCAATTTCCTGTCATACAGGTAGACTTAGATGCGAACAAATACTTATGTACATGAAGTTGTATTTTTGTCTTTTTAACACTGTTTCTAATGCTACTTTACTAATGCTAATGATCAAGCGCCTCACAGTGTACTCATTTGTGTGACTAATCGTGATACACGAACATTGAACAAACTGGAGACAGTATAGTTTAATAGAGCTACACAAAAGATAAGGCACTCCTGCCAGCTTCTTAATGTTTCACTTTAGAGTTAATTTATATAAGTACCTTTACAATTTCATCCTTTCAAATTAAATAATAGATCATTTATTACATTATACATACAGTATATCTCCTCAGCTACCTAAAAGGAAATGCTTTTCAAAAAGGTCAGTTCTCTAGATTAGCTACAGTCAGCAAACCTGACTTAAACTCACTGCTTTTTCCAGTTATAATAGTCAGCCAACTACTAACTCTCCCAACCAAAAGGGAAGAAAAGTGGGGTGAGAGTGTGATTCTTTGCCTGGAATTAAGCCACAGAGAAATGGATTGCTTTTTCCTACTTGTCATTTATCTGCCTTGACTAGCGCCATGCTCAAACTAATTTTGGGGGGGGGGGGAAGCATGTAGAAACAGATTTACCTTCAGCAACAGTTTGATCTTCACTTTCCAAGGCTCTTTCTTGGTCAATTAAGGAAGCTCTGGGTTCTAAAAGAACCAAAATCAAAGATCAACCAATCCCACAAGCTTTTTGCAACATGCATTGCAACTCCAAGAGTGAAAGATGGCTATAAAGACATCTATCAAGCACTATACAGGTTTTCCCCCTTCATCTATGTATACTGATTTGTAATGATTTTTAAATATAAATTTAAGGTATTACTATTAACATTCCTTAAAAAAAACTTAGTTGTTGGTTTGTAATTTTATATATAAGCTAAATAGCAATTAACTATATAACTAAATTGGTAAATTACTATTTTTAGACTATACACTTACAAAAAAAGAAACATCTATTCTATAAAAAAATTAGTGAGACAAGAAAAAAAAGAAAAAAATCCAATGCCGATGGTCCTCACTGATGGTAACTGGGGACTGCTGGAACTTCTGTTGCTAAGCAGCATGGTCACATGATCTTGGCCTTTATGAACGCATTGCTTAGCCATGGAGATTCCACTCCCAATCACCATAGTTAAACAAGGACTACCTGCAAAGGCCTTTTCCGGCACACCCAAGGCTCCTGGATTTCAGAGGAAATAAGGGTAATGGAGCCAAACAATGTACCAAACAAGCATTTTATCAGTACAATATGCATTGCCGTTCAGTCTAAGGTAAACTGTATTCCTTTTGTAAAATCTCATTGTTACTTATCATTGACCACAATACATTTATAGAAAAGTATAATTTTGCTCTCGATGATGAGACGGGCAGCGTATAAATTTAATAAATACACAGTTAATAAGGTAACAATCATATTATGAGCCCAAGTTTACAACAACAAAAGCAGGAAAGTTTATTAGCCATTTTAAAATGTGAATTGCTTCAATTTCTAATGAGAGGAAAAATCAAATTTATTTCTTAAGGCCAAAATATACCCAATTCCTTCTCTGTTAAAACAGGAACTAAATTCCTTCTCTAATTAGAACCAATAACCTGCCAGGATTGCAAGAGTCCTAAATAGGAACTCTCAAACTGAGTCCACGATGGTAGGTATTCAATAATGTTTCCATTTCAATAAATGATTAACAAGCCTAATGATGTTTAAAAATCAAAATTGAAACTATTGTCAACATAAGACATATCTTTAACAAGGAAATCCTTGATATTTTGTTAAAAGTTTTGTCACTAACTTATCAATCATTTTAAAACATTTAAGTGGAACCAGTATAAGCACTCCTGTATATCTGGGAAATACATTTTGAAATATTATTATCCGCAAAACTGGAAATTTCCTGAAGATATTATAAATTTATATGATGTCATAACATGTCTGATGTCATTTATTCTCCAGCTCTTATTTTTGAGAGTTTTTATGGAAAATGTATCAAAGAAATCCAATAATATTAGTGGTACTGCTGTTATGCACCATATACATGCTCCCAAATTAATACAATAAAAAGTCCTGAAATCTCTTATAATTTAATCAAATTTGACAATCATTTATCAATTGCCTAACTGAACCTGGCTGATTAAAAAAAACACTAAGCAAGTTCAAACCTTGTTATTAGTAGATGAGATCACAAGGAAATCCCAGGATTATAGGTTAGATTGGGGAACAACAACAAAAAAAACTTCCTGGAAGAAGATAATGGCAAATCATTTCCTAGTGCTGAGAATAAAATTATATATCTGGTCCATGAAATCATCAGGAGTGTGATTTGAAGACTTTATATTTACATTGTCTCCTAATACATTCTGTACATTTGCCTATCCAAAATTTGTTGTGGACAAAAATACTAAATAAGGCTATGTAAATGGTAAGATAATACCTGTCCATCCTAAACAAGTTCAATTAACCAGTACCAGATGGATTACACTCTAAGGTTCTGAAGGAACTGGCAGACATGATCTCAGAACTACTGAACCGTATCTTTCAAAGATCCTGGAGCACTGAGGAACTACCTGAAGACTGGAAAAGAGCTGATGTGGGTCCTGTCTTCAAAAAAGGGGGGGAAATGGATCCAGAAAACTACAGATCTATCAGCCTGACATCAATACCTGGGAAGATTCTGGAAAAGATAATCAGGAAATGAATCTGCAAACATTCAGAGGCAAACAAAGTCATAACCAGAAGCCTACACAGGTTTGTCAAAAACAGATCATACCAGATAATTATTGAATTCTTTGAGAAAGTGACAAAATTAGTGGATCAGAGAAATGCTGTGGATATAATTTACTTGAACTTCTGTAAGGCATTTGATAAAGTAGACCAAAACTGACTACTTGGCAAGCTAGTAAAATGTGGAATAGACAGCACCACCACCAGGTGGGTTTGTTAACTGGTTGACAAATCATATTCAACGTGTAGTGCTCAACAGAGTACATCCACATGGAGGGAAGTAAGCAGTGGGGTACCCAAGGCTCTTCTTAGGCCCAGTACTCTTCAATTTCTTCATCAATGATTTAGATGAGGGGATAGAAGGGGAACTCATCAAATTTGCATATGGCACCAAGCTGGCATGAATAGCCAACACACCAGTAGATAGACTCAAGATACAGAAGCATCTTGACAGACTTGAACACTGGGCCCTATCTAACAAAATGAAATTCAATGGTGAAAAAATAAGGTTCTACATTTAGGCAAGAAAAATCAAATGCACAGGTACAGTATAGGTGGTATCTGGCTCAATAGTACGGTAATAACTGTGAGAGGAATCTTGGGAGTCCTAGCACATAGTCACTTAAATATGAGCCAGCAGTATGCTGCAGCTGCCAAAAAAGCCGGCACAGTCCTAGGCTGCATTAACAGAGAGATAAAATCAAGATCACATGAAGTGTTATCACTTTATAATGCCTTGGTAAGACCACACTTGGAATATTGTATCCAGTTTTGGTTGCCATGATATAAAAAAGATGTTGAGACTCTACAAAGTGTCCAGCGAAGAGCAACAAAGATGATTAGGAGAATGAAGGCTAAAACATATGAAGAACGGTTGCAAGAATTGGGTATGTCTAGTTTAATGAAAAGAAGGACTAGGGGTGACATGATAGCAGTCTCCCAATATCTAAGAAGATGGGGCCAACCTATTCTCCAAAGCACCTGAAGGAAGGATAAGAAGCAATGGATGGAAACTAATCAAGGAGAGAAACAACCTAGAACTAAGGAGAAATTTCCTGACAGTTAGAACAATTAATCAGCTTGCCTTCAAAAGTTGTGAATACTCCATCACTGGAGGCTTTTAAGAAGAGATTGCTATACCATTTATCTGAAATGGTATAGGGCAATGATGGCGAACCTTTTAGACACCGAGTGCCCAAACTGCGCGCATGCATGCCCAAACTGAGAGGTGCGTGCACAAATGCACGCATGCGCAGGCATGCACGCATGTGCGCATGCGCAGCAGAGACCCAAAGACCAGCTGGCTCCCAACACCGGCAGCGTGGCAAGAGGTAAGATCTTTTTCTTTTGTGAGCTTCTGTTTCGTTGTTTGCAGGGAAACAGAAGCTCACGAAAGAAACGCCACGGAGATCTGACCTGGGGCGACAGCGTGTGTGCCAGCAGAGAGGGCTCTGCGTGCCGCCTCTGGCACGCGTGCCATAGGTTCACCATCACGGGTATAGAGTTTCCTGCTTGAATAGGGGGTTGGAGTAGATTTCCAAGGTCCCTTCCAACAGCTATTCTGTTAAAAGTACACCTGCATTGCATGTGTGTGCGCGCGCACACACACAGAGTAATTTGCAGCCAACCTCATGTAAAGTTAATAAAGTTATTAATTGCAGGATGCATAAAACTGAACCCTTTAAATGGGAAGGTACACAAACAGAAGTATAGATTATGTGAAGAAATAGAGAAACTTTCTTCATAAGAGACTTGCTGCCTCTATGTTACCTAAATTCAGCCTTAGAGATTAGGAAGATGTGGGTAGGAGAACAAGTAGTGGATGGAAAGAGTTTAGCTGGGAGAAGGCAAAGTGAGACACAGCTCAGAGAGATATGTACAAGAAGAAAAGAGGAAGAGAAAGATTTCTAACCTTACCTAGGATTCGGAGCAAGAGCAAGAGCAAGACAGGGAGTTAATTCTCCAGTTTGGTCTTTTGTTACAGCCCAGGAGATACACATACAAACTCCATGTACACATTCCAAATTAACATTTAACATTCTCCCTCTTTTTAAAAATGCTCTTGGTTTAGTCTGAGGTATCGTTTCTTTAAAACTCTGTATTATTAATATTTTTGCTATTTCATTTTTGTTATAATTTTGTAAAAATAAAAGAATGTTTTGGGAATGGTAATAATTATTTTAATTGCAGTTTTTAATTATAATAAAACATTTCTTTTCCTTACCATCATTTACTTTAAAGTCTTCCTCTTCTTCTGCTACATCACGATATATTGCATGGATGTCTGTAAGAAACAATATTTGTGTTGTCCATTTAACTATACTCATTCTATTATTATGAAGAAGAATAAAACACACATTGTCAATTGGCCATAACAAACTGAGTTGTCATGTCTATATTTTGAAGTCTGGCAGAATCCAAAGAAAATAATAAGCTAGTTAAAATGTTATTGTTATTACTGTTTGAAGTTAAAACTGCCTTATTATATCCATGTGTCTGGTGGTTAGCTCCGTGAAATTTGATTTGTATAGACATCTATAGATTTATATTGTAAATTAGGGATGTATAAATTCAAAATGTCAAGTGCTAAAGTCCAAAGGTAGCAGAGCTGTTTTATTTATTTCTATTTTTTTTCCACAGAAACAAATTGCCAAACTCTCCAATTTAGGAACATAGCTGCAATTTTTTTAAAAGAATCAAGACAAAGCCAAGGAACAAACTCTTATTTCAAGCAGGACAGCAGTCAGATGAAGCAGCTTGCATAACACTGATTGATACAGTAACACTCTTGATATATAAAAATATTAAAAATGATGATGGTTGAATGGAATTAATCCCTCCAATGCTCCATGTCACCAACAGAAGGCATATGGACATGCTGGAAGCTCTGACATGTTCTTTAGCATCTGTTTTTTTTCACTTCAAATGGCTATCAGAAAACATCATGTTGCTATTGTTCATGAAATGGAAGCCTGCAGTGACTACTTGTTAGAGCACCTTAAGCAACATTGAATTGTTCACTGCTGAAGGAATCCCTCCAATTGAAATTCACTGCTGAATGCAGATTATGATAACTACATTGATGTGAGTACTGTGCATCATTGGGCCAAAAACTGTTAAGACTGTGAACTGGAAGAGTTGATTTATGTGAACAAGAATAAACTGCATGACAAACCATAATAGCAATCAGCAAATTCCATGTGACAAAGACTAATGAATTGATTAAGGACAATCCACTGATCAAGTTTGAAATTTCACAGGAACATGTGAGTCATATTACTGATATTCTTCAGTATTGGAAGGTTTCTATAACATGGGTTCCTTGCATGCTCATGATAGAGATGAAATCTTCAAGAGCTGAAATGTACAAGCAACTACTGCCAAGCTATGCAAATGAAGGTAAGGACATTCTTTATAGTTTGGTGACAGTTGACAAATCTTTATGAGCCAAAAACAAAGGGTCTGCTCATGTAATATCATCAAAAGGTTTCACCTACTGTACAACAAAAAGTCAAAGCCCAGACTTGGGCAAGTAAATTTATTGTTATAGATTTTGTGATGCAGATGGTTATTTTTTTTTTAATGAAATTTATTTGCCACCTATCTCATAACCAATGATTCTGGGTGACATGTTCAAATGGATTTTTTGAACCTGACACCACTTCATAGCACTAGATTGCAACACTCAGCATTTTGGAACAATGATTAAGCAGAGTTCAGAAGCACAAAAGGGCTGTTCTGCTGTAACACAACAGGTCTCATACATTACAAGCCACCCAAGAAGTGATTGCATAGTCTTACACCATCCCCATACAGTACAGGCTTAGTACCATATGACTTCCATCTTTCCCCAAAATTGAAAGAATGTCTATAGCAGGGCTGTCAAACCTGCGGCCCATGGGCTGGATGTGTCATGCGCTGGCCACGCCCATGCCCGGTTTAGTGAAGGGGGAAAAAGTCCCGATATGTCATGTGATGCCGCGAGTTTGACACCTCTGGTCTATAGGGACATTAGTTTGACTCAAATGAAGAGGTGGAAAATATGTCAGCGCAAAGTTGAAGAGACTATGAAGTATAAAGTTCTTTCATGATGACTTTGAAAAGTTTGTTATTGTTGATAGAATTTTCTGACAGTTAAAAGAATTAATCAGTAGAACAACTTGCCTTCAGAAGGAGGTTTTTAAGAAGAGATTTTAAGAAGAAACCCTATACCAGTGATGGCAAACCTTTTCGGCACCGAGTGCCGAAAAGGTCGTGCGGAAATGTCACACACGCGCGTGCTTGTGCATGCGTGCGTTCGTTGCTGCCGCGCTCCGGAAAAGCTGAACTTCTGGGTTCTAGCGCGGACACGCACCCGACAATCAGCTGGCCGGTGTGCATGTGCATGCCGGTTTTCGGCACTGCCGCACATACGAAGGACAGCTGATCGTCACGTGTGCATACGTGCCAGAAACCCAGAAGACAAACAGGCAAGGCTGCGCGTGCCAGGCGACATGGCTTCACATGCCACTTCGCCATCACGGCCCTATACCATTTGTCTAAAATGGTATAGGGTCTCCTGCTTGAACAGGGGGTTGGACTAGAAGACCTCCTCGGTCCCGTCCAACTCTGTTATTCTGTTAAGTACATGAGTATGTGGAGAACTATATACAGGTATTCCCTGTTTCACTTATTAAAATATCTCTATTTAAAGTTAAGTGAAGACATTATTTTTCATTCTACCATTGTATGCTTCCCCTTTCCTTGCCCTGTCATCTGACCAATCTGAATCTAGTTTTCCAATTCACTACAAAAGGCAAATGGTCTATGGCCTTTTTCACAATAAACTAAGACAACACCATGTCTTTGAAGGGAAAATCTCCTTTCCCAAAGCCCTGACATGGCCGTGTACATTTTATAACTTCGTTTATCTCAATCACGTAGCAATCCCACCTGTGTAACAAAAAGAAAAACAGAAAGCTGATGCAAATTATTTCTTTACTGGAAAATATGCTCCAGCACAGTCCTCTGACAAGGCATCAACACTAAGAGTCTGTGCTTTTCTTATTTTGTTATGAGAAAAGAAAGGATGTTTTCATTTTATTCTGAAAGAAATTAAAATTTAGCCTTTTCTGCTTTTTCTTCTTTGTAAAAGGAGTGTTCAATGAGAACATTTTCTATTAATGCCCAAAACTGCTGCAACATCTTTTGGAACTGAGAAAAAACAGGTAGCATGGAGATGGTGGATTAGGAAAAAATGGGCAGGAGCTGAAGAAAGGCATTCTGGGGAGGCTGGGAAGAACTAGGACATAGAGTAGCATGAGGAAGAAAGAGTGGAGAGACGGAAGAAAATATGGTTGAGAATAGGTAGGTAGGAAATGTAGCAGCAACTGAGCATAACAAAAAGAAAAGCTGCTGGGGGAAGGGTGGAATGGAGTGGGGAAGGTATGTAGAGTGCCTCACCCAATCAGGATTTATGAAGCCCAGAGGCGGCATGTTTTGCAGTCCTATGGTAGTCAGTAGTAATAACTACTGATAAGCAGAGGTGGGTTTCTCCCGGTTCGCACCAGTTCTATAGAACTGGTAGTAAACCGGTGGTGACGTCACGGAGCCAGTTCTGTTGGTGCTGGTCCGTGGACACCGCCATCTTTTTTTTGGATATTTTTTTGGGGGGGAATTTTTTTGGGGAGGGAATTTTTTGCTGGTTTTTGCTTCTGCGCATGCGCAGAAGCCGAGTTTTCAGCACTGCGCATGCGCCGCCATCTTGTTTTTGGCTTTTTTTGCTATTTTTTGCTTCTTTCGGCACCGCGCATGCACACACGTGTGAAGTGCGTGCGCATCCACATGGTGTGGCCACATGGCGCGCAATGCGCATGCAGCCACACGGCGCGGGAGGAAGCGAACCGGCGGCGAGGTAACTTAGAACTCACCCCTGCTGATAACCATACAAAATGGTATGTGAGGAGGTCTTGAGGCCTCAACTATGAGGACAAATAAACACCTATACCACTCTAGTCTGACAGTTGAAGCAGCTAAAATGTAAACATATTTATTTCATCACTTTTATTCAGTTTAAAAATTTGGTGATAGAATATTTATTTTTAAATTTGTATGTACTCTGTGATCTTATGCACTGGAGACAAATTCCTTGTGTGTCCAATCACACTTGACTAATAAAGTATTCTATTCTATTCTATTCTATTCTATTCTATTCTATTCTATTCTATTCTATTCTATTCTATTCTATTCTATTCTATTCTATTCTATTCTATTCTATTCTAAATGTCATTTGTACTGTTTGAGTACTAATAACTTGTTACTGATATTTACCTCTTCTCTGTGGATTCAGTTCTGCTACTTCACCTAAGGCAACTTGTTTTTCCTGAATAGAAAAAAAGCTGTATCAATTGGAGGTGATTTATAATAGCATTTATAATGACTTTATTAAGAATTTTTTTCATTAATAAAAGATGTGTCTCACATAAAAATAATGTGCTTCTCCTAAACAATTAATCTGTTAATCTCATAAGAGTGGATTTGATTTTAACGGAAATTATAATTTCCACAGAATAATGTAATTTGTTATTTTTCAAATAATTTTTGCTAATTTTTATGTTTACAGAAATATTTTACAGATATACCACATGTTGCCATTGACCACAGATTATTTAAAAACCTTCAGCTTGTCTTTTTGAATTCACATTACAATAAATTTATAAGATCTGTCAATTATTTCATGTATCATGTCCTATTATGTACGTATTTTTTCTGTTGTCCACAATAAGCAGCTAACAAACCATCTAGAAAATAATTTTAATATAATAATTTAATACTTTTCAAATTAATTTTAATGTTTAAATTGCAATTTCAATGATATAAAAGAACTGGACACTAGACTCTAAATGACTGTGTCTTAGCTGGTTTTCTGATAAGGTTCACTTTGTAGAACAGCTATAATATCTTGATGAAAGCTTTCTAGATTATCCAAACTAAAAAAACAAATTATACGAATAATTTGATATGAAAAAAATGAATATGAAAAAATAAATATATATACATAAACAATATGATTTTACCCGAATGAGATCACAAGCCAGGATTAGAAGATATGATTGAGTTTTTTCATTAATTTCTATTTCTGTAGAGACCTCCCAGCTGCCATTCTCAAACCTTACGGGCATTGAATAGACAATCCCCTCAGGCAGTCCAAATTGACCTAAGAAACAGAAATAATTGACTTCAAAAGCATAAAATACACAAATAACAAATGCATAATTAATACACAGATACTTTTTCTATGCCATTTGAGCATCACAAGAATACGATGCACATCCCTCCATTCGGATTCTAAGAAAATAAAACAGAATGACTAGAACTGACTTTTAGCAATAAATACTCCTCTCTGGTCTAGGAATTACTACTCCCACTATAACCTAGGTTTAATCTACGTTTTCTAGACATAGCCACTAGTAGAAGTATAATCTAGAACAGGAGTGTCAAACTGGTGGCCCACAGGCCGGATGTGTCACGCGTAGGTCACGCCCACCCCAGCTCCGCGAAGGGAAAAAACATCACAATACGTCACGTGATGGCAACGTGACGCGGCAAGTTTGACACACGTGATCTAGAAGGTATTATAATATTTTACAGATCTAAAGAAGTTATTAATTTGATAATAAAACCTTGTATTAAATCTTACTGATGCATGATTTGTTAGAAATCCATCTATAGAATCGGAAGAAACCCAACAGAGCACCATTATTATTGTTAATAACAATAATAGTCAATTATTATTATTTCTGACTGTACCAAGTTGTTCATTAAAAAAAACCCTCTTAAATTACTTCACGTTCTATTTTGCTTGAGGATCTCACATAATACTACCCCAAAATAGGGACTGATTATAAGTGCTGGGAGCAGACTGATTGTTATAATAAATATTATAAATAGGTTATAGATAAATGAACAAATATGAAATATGCATGTGGGTCAGAGAGCCAGATTAATCTGATGCCAGAACTATATGCAGATCCATAGAACAATTCTTAGATATCCAAAAATATAACATCTGAGAAGAAGTTGCCATATTAAACAAAGAAGGAAGAGTAGATGTAGACTTCATGCATATGTCTACTTTTATCTAAAATAAGGTGAACAATGGATAGAGACAGAAACATTCATGTGGATTACATCTAATGTTCCTATTTCAGTTAGATTTCTAAATTGAGATTCAGAGAATTGGCTCATGCTTAAAGTAGAACCTGTATAATCACAGGATAAAACCAGTTTAGTGTTGCAGAGGTTGTGAGTCCTAGGCCTGCCTTGGACACAAAGCCAGTTGGATGCTCAGCCCTAAGGAAGCAGGCAATGGCAAATCACTTCTGAAAAACCTTGGTAAGAAAACTGCAGGAACTAGACTAGGTAATTTCCAGGAGTCATAACTGACTCGAAGGCACAAAATCATCACCATCATCACATTAATTATCAGTCTAATCCAAGAGGCCGGATTGGCGGCACCACTGGTATATGTATGGCTTCCCATCTGCAGCCCCTGCATCCGGATCACATGGCTAAAATGGCTGTGTATTTTACAGGTGCAGGGCTTTAAAAACACAGTCATATCTGCCATCTTGACTTTTTTGATCCCCCTACAAGAATCCCCTGTTGAAAATATTCAGCTTTGGTGAAAAGGCTTTTAGTGACACCAAAAGAAGTGGGTCAGAAAAGCTTTTCAAGACATTTACCTTCGCTAATTACTCCCAAGGACATCATTTCTCCAGGAGGGGATCCTTGGTACCAGTATCTCAGGGCAGTAGCGATTGTATGTGCAGATGCCATTCCTAAACCACGAGCTCCCCAAGAAGTTAATGAACTCAGTGAAGCCACAAAATCAATTTGCATCCAATCACTGTTAACAAGAAATTACAGCTTTTTAAAAACATAATACAGAAAACAAATGTAAAAATGTCCTCTGACAAGATGACTGTCAATCAAGAAATTTAAATTAACAGGAGGGGTCCTGGAGACAAGCTTCTGTGCTGGAGTCTCCTCCTGTATAAACAGCTATCCTTAAAAATAAAAATGCACCTTGTTATTATATTTAGAAAGCTGTTAAAACATTATTATTCAGGCAGTCATTTTGGTATCAGAGACACAATAATTACGGTATTATGGAGTTAACTAAATATTATGACTTTAGAAACTGTATTGTCATGTGTTTTATTATACTTCTAAGCCACTTATATTTGCCCAATACAGATATCTGTACAAGATAAAAATTCAGGGAAACAGTATTCAGAAACCATTTTGGTAGCAAAATGTGTCTTAAAATCAATGAAGTAGGACTTTAAAAGAACATTAGATTAAAGCTGGACAACCATTTCTGGAATGTTATAGGGTTTCCTGCCTGAGCAGGGGGTTGGACTAGAAGACCTCCAAGGTCCCTTCCAACTCTGTTATTCTGTATTCTGTAAAGCTGTTAATTACCAGAGCAGCCCATTTATTTACTTTTTAATACGATAATCTTAATTATTTTAAAGGAAAATACCAAGTTTTAGCTCATGACTTTCTTTAATAATACAGCATTACATACAGGGTTAGAAATATCACAGAAATTTTAATTTGTATCAAAGTTCTAGAACTCTGTTGGTAGAAGTAAAGACATAGGAACGTGCCTAATATAAAAACATGTTTACATACTTTTACTGCTAATCATTTTGGGTGTTGAACATAAACAAAAATATTGAGGTTACAAGGCAATTTTAAATTTAGGTAGACAGCAATCTTAACACTTTAATGTCAGTCACAAAATATCTAGAAAATTAAATGTAGGAAATCTAAAGATAATTGTGAAAAGACTCAGACATATACAGTATTTCTTAAAGACAGTAGTGCATAGGCAGATATACTTTAGTACAGCGAAAGGCCAGCAGTTCCATAGCACATAATTTTTTATTATCTCATTTTTCAAGTTCTTCAGTTAAATGCTGCTTTTCTTTTCCGACTGCAACAAAGGGCCAAAAAAAGAAGTTTAAAGGACTAAAGCAGGGGTGGGTTCTAACTTACCTCGCTGCCGGTTCGCTTCCTCCCGCGCCACGTGGCTGCACCTCGTGGGCATGCGCGTGCATGCGCAGTGCCAAAAAATAAAAAAAAAATTCCCCCCCCCCAAAAAAGCCAAAAACAAGATGGCGACGCATGCACAGTGCCGGAAACTCGGCTTCTGCACATGCGCAGAAGAAAAAAAAACTGGAAAAAAATTCCCCCCCCAAAATTAAAAAAAATCCCAAAAAAAGACAGAACCGGTTCCGTGATGTCACCAGCGGGTCGCTACCGGTTCGGGCGAACCAGTCCAAACCGGGAGGAACACACCTCTGGACTAAAGGAATGTGAAATAGGTTAAGGACTGAAGCAGATTTATATGGCACAAACATTTTATACATTTTCTATGTTTCTATAATGTTTCAAGAACTGTATAATACCAATTTTAAAAAAAATCAGAAAGAATACCGATCAAATAGCACATCCAACAAAGGACGAAAAAAACTTGGTGGGCCCCAGATGGCACTGTCATATCTATATAGCTCTGTTTTACTCAGATCAACGAAGCTATTGCCACTGATGTTCCCCCAAACAATGAGGTTTTTTATTCCTGTTGAAGACAACAATGGAAAATTGAAAAAAAACAGACTAACAAAATGAAAGATTAACCTATTCCAGCACCCTATTTGGCACTAAAATGCCTCAAACCCATAAGCAGTCAATAATGGTCCCAGTAACTGTTCCCCAGCATATAGTTCTTCTAATTTGGAGGTACCATGTAGTCAACATGGTCACCAGCATAAATAACAACTATCATTTGTATGGCCTTTATTTGAGTCCTTCACATTCTCTTCCCTAAAGCACCAGAATTCTTTTACATTGATGCATAATATTGAACAACTTGCCTTCTGTTTATATCTAATCCCTCAAAATGTATAGCCTTGTGAAATCATACTATTACTATCTAGAATCCATTTATCACCTCATGAATTAGGATCTTTCCATATGCCTTTAGAGAGAATAAAGGATGACCTAGGACAGGGGTCAGCAACCCACGGCTCTGGAGCCGCATGTGGCTCTTTCATCCCTCTGCTGCGGCTCTCTGTTGCCAGTCGGCTCCACTATTGATAGGGCTTTCGGTTAGGACAGGTAGAGGAAAAAGGATGCAGCGCTAGGAGGAGACTTTATGGTGGGGGAACCGGACTGCTGGTCGGCAGAGGAAAAAGGACGCCATGCTAGGAGGAGACTCTATGGCAGGGGAAGTGGACTTCCGGTTGGCTCCAGAATTGAACAAGGGGTTTCCGGTTAGGACCTTTGTGGCTCTTTGAGTGTTTAAGGTTGCCGACCCCTGACCTAGGAGGGGAGCAACACATCTGCACTTCATTCCCATGGCCCTGACTCCAATTTTCCTGGGAATATGTAGAGAGGGATTTTACAAAAAGACTCAGACTAGCTCTATCCCATTCCCCTAGAGTGTAAGAGGAAGAGACATGGACTGATCTGCAAGATTTTATTATAGACTATCTCAATGAAGTATGACTCTAATCTTCTTGTGGAATCTCTTTCCTGATCTGTCTGTCCAGGAAGGGGGACATTAACATTGCAAGTCTTCCCAATTTCCCTTTTCTCCCTCTTATACCCAGGGAGCCAGCAGGAGAGGACCAGGTGGAAATAGTCTAGGTCTCTTTGTAACACTCTTCTGGCTCTCCAGATTTAACATGTTTCTTTTGCCCCTAGTGTTTACCTAATAGTCTCTTCTCCGAGGTCATCTCCCTGGACCTCTACATATATGCTTTAATTTTCATTTATAGTTTGTCTTTGTTACAGTTTTAAACATGAGACAAAAATAGTCCAAACTAATTCAATGATTAAGCATCAATTTGTTACATACCTGCTGGGTGCATTTGCATTTTTCTTGCTACCATAGCTTTGGCTTCACTTTCCAACAGCATGGCAAGAGTGATAATATTTCTAGGATTTATAGAGGGTGCGTATGTCATAAGCATTAATGACTTAAGGTTGGTAAAGGTTTTTCCCATCACAATAATTTTGACATTGCTTTTGGCATTCTGCTCTATCAAAGGGCCATATGTTTTACATTGATCAGTGACTTGGTGGATACAGAGTTCGAGTGTTGGGAGTGTTGTTTCCTGTAGGATGTCATCAAACAAAATGATGATATCAGCATCAAGGAAAATCTCCTCCAGTTCAGTATGTAAAGTGACACTACGAAGGACTGGGGATGCTAAATCTTGAGTCTCCATAACAATACCCTGAAGAATGTCTTTGAAAATACTTCTGTCAAACAAATGAAGGCTTATCTCAGTTTCCATTCCAAATATTTCTCCATTAGTTAATAACGGGATCAGATGATAACAGGCAGGACTGCATGCTCTGATTAAGAAAAAAGCAATCAGGAAAACCATTAGTTCTGAAGCATTTGGTATTTTTCAGTTCACTGTGGGCAGGTTGGTGGTAGTGGTGAAATTTTGCAAAGCAAGTGGCAAGAAAGGGAGACCAAAGCCTCCTTAAATCAATCAAATCCCTCACAATATATTAGTATGTACCGTATGTATGTATGTATGTATGTATGTATGTATGTATGTATGTATGTGTATATATTGAAAGGATAACTGCATATTACATAGCAAATACCCCATGTGCTGCTGCTCTTCTGGTTTAGTCCATGCTACCATAAGCATCTGGAATGGGGGTGAAATAATTCTGAGAAAAACAACTGCACTGGCAGAGACTTTCCTCCCAACTTTATGTAAAGTACTTTCCTCCTTTTTTAAAGAGAAATTTTGAAAGATAACTGGGGAGATTTTTATCCTATCTTTCAAATAAAACCAAGCTTTCATGTAGTTTTCTTGGTAACAATATGGAAATGGCTTGCATTGCCTTCTTCCAGCAATTTTTTTGAATTTGCTATTCTAACCCATAGCCTAGAATCTAGATTTCCTGGTGATTTTCCATCCAAATGCCAACCAAGCTTAGCTTTTTTTTAATTTAAGTTTTTTATTTTTTACAAACATATCAATGCGTGAACAGTGTGGCACCTGAATGTCATACATTTTAATACAAATAAAATAGTATTAATCATATTTGTTTCATTTAACAAGCTTAATAATATACATATTTTTATTAAATTATAATCTTTCATTATTTAATCATTCAATATTTCAATGTGTCATTTCTATGCCAATCACCCTATTCTAAGTGTCATACCTTTTAATACAAATAGAATATTATTAATCATATTTATTACTTTTAACAAGCTTATTTAATTCTAATAAAAATAAAAACATTTATGCTAAATTGAAATTTTCCGTTATTTGCTTGTTCAACTAATATCCTTCATTATTTGGTTATTCAATATTTCAATATGTTATTTTTATATCAATCACCATATTCTGCATGTCATATATTTTAATACAAATAAAGTATTTTTGATCATACTTGTTACATTTAGTAAACATATACCTATTCATATTGAATTATAATCTTTCATTATTTATTTAATCAATAGTTCAATATATTGTTTTTATGCCAGTCACCATATTATTTAAGTATACTTAGTAATACCATCATTCAAATTCTAATTTCCCCTCTTACTATTACTTCTCATTATATAAAAATGTGTATTTTATAAATCCCCCCCTCTAGTTTCCATCCCTATTCTAACTTTGATTGTGCCACTACTATATTTAAACATACTCCCTTTTTAACCATCATCTCTTACCCACTTTAAAGCTTTAATTGTTCGTTTCTTAGCTTGCCTCCCATATTGCTCTCTTGGATCTTTATTTCTGTCTGTTTCCACATCTTGGCTATTCATTTTAAACATTTCTCCCTTCTCTTGACCTTCTCTATTGTCTAGTTTCCAAAGTATCTACTCTTACCCCTATCTCTCTCCCATAAGAATCTTCCTGGTTCTCCAGTTCCTTTTTTAATTCCCTTAGAATACTCTCCCCTTGGCTTGTGTCATCAATCCTTATTATTTTTGTTATTATCTCCTCCTTATCATCTTGTTTCATTTGTTTTGTCTGTTCCATTTTTTCATCTACTCTTTCAGTTAGTTCCTTCTCTTCCTGGGCATCTTGATCACTCTCTATTCGATTTATTATTTCCTTAAAATGCCTTGCAAGTGTCTCCCTTGTACTTTGGATTACCGACGCCATCTCTTCCCAAGTTCCACTCCTTTCTCCTTGATGAAGCATCTCGTTAAATTTTATTGCATCCCTCTTCTGTCCAATAATCCAAAGACCATATATTCAAATCTATAGTCACTTTTCAAAAGAATTCAATATTCTTAATTCTTTGTATCCCAAAATTAATCAATCTGTTCCTCTGGATAGTCCCATAAGTTTTCCAGAACCTCCTTAGGTCCTCTATAAATTCAGTCTTGTATTGTAATCTTCAGGGATCATTTTAATGATAATGTCTTCCGTATTATCACATTTAAATCCCAAACAATCGAATAGTTACAGGATTTGGGGAGTATGTTGTTCTTCCTTTTGTCAGCAGGTGGCGCTCTTAGATTGGATTTCAATATTAACCAGTTTTTTATTTTCCCACAATGTAAAAATAACGTTGATTTTTAAGTAGATAATTCCAGCATTTCAAAATAAAGCAGTGCCTATCCAGTTTGAAAGTGCAATTTTCTGTATTTTAGTGATTTTTCTGCCTCTTTCCCTTTAATTTTAATTCTTTCCTTCAATTTTAAAGTTTTTTTTTTTTTTTTTTTTTTTTGTTACTTAAATAATTTTGGGCTTGTTTTCCTGGATATTCTTGGGCCAGCCTGAGGGAGAGAAGGGGATAAGATAGGAGAGGCCTCTGTGGGGCAAGCCTGAGGGAGAGAAGGGATAAGATAGGAGAGGCTTCTGTGGGGCAAGCCTGAGGGAGAGAAGGGCGATAGGAGAGGAGAGGCTTCTGTGGGGCAAGCCTGAGGGAGAGAAGGGGAGAGGAGAGGCTTCTGTGGAGCAAGCCTGAGGAGAGAAGGGGACAAGCCTGACCACAGAGTTTCGTAGCGGAGCACTGGTATTCAGCTAGTGTAAAAATAACGTTGATTTTTAAGTAGACAATTCCAGCATTTCAAAATGCCTATCCAAAACGGTGCCTTTCCAGTTTAAAAGTCCAATTTTCTGTATTTTAGCGGTTTTTCTGCCTTTTTCCCTTTAACTCTTTCCTTCAATTTTAAAAATTTTTCAGAGTGGTATATCGCTGCTACTTTAAAAATAATTGTGAACCTCTCTTTTCCTGGAAATTTTTTTGGGGTTACAATTTGAATAAAAAGAATTCTTCTCACCCAGTTCACACACTGTTCACCAAATTCCACCCCTGCACTTTGCTTAGATGGTCATCTGCTTCCCCAGCTTCTTGGCAGCCATCTTAGACTGCCTCTTCTCCACATCGTGGCATAGAGGGAAAAAAGCCCCGGGGTTCAGCAGGAGAGTTGCGATCTCTCCTGCGACCTCACAGGGCGCCCATCCTTAGCTTCGCCGCCCCTACAAGGCGGCTTTGGCTCCTTTCGGAGCCCACAAACAAGGAGAAGCTAGCACAGGAACAGACAGCTCCGTTCTCTGTGACTTATAATGCTGCGAAACTCCACCCCTCTCCAAGCTTAGCTTTTTGATAGTAACCAAATTCAGTTATATGATCTGACAACAATTAACCCCTCCACCAAACATTTGCACCTATGGGTTTAGCATAGTTGAACATATATTTGCCTTAGGAGATTATATACAAACATGTAAGAAACATATGATAAATATCTGGGAATTTCCCCATTTTCTTCAATCACACACACAAAAAAATGATAGAACAAAAGAAAACCAATTCAATGGCAATAACACATCCTGGAGTCAGCAAAAATTTACAGATTCCTATTTTGAGCCAACTAAGCAGCATGGTCAGATAGATGGCAAGGACCATTCTGCTGCTTTCCTATAGCTAACTGACAGTCGCAATCTGCAGTTGGACACTAAAGTGGAATTATCCAAATTCTTGAATGCCAATTTGGCAATCTTAGAATCACAACAAAAGAATGGTCTCACTGGTATATATGCTTCCAGTTCAGCAAATATGACTCTGTAACCGTTATATTAATAAGAAAAATGAATTAAAGTTTTTCAGACTCTGTTGTTTCTTTTTCACCTTCTCACCTATTAAGCCAAATGTGCAAGGGATTGATAAGATTTTTAAGTTCTTTCTCTTCTGCTTCAATTTCTATACAAGTCTGCAAGTTCTCATTAGCTATTAGTAACATTTCTTCAGTCATCATATCTGATGTGATGTTATAGTATTGCTGAAGATCAAAAAGGTTCATCAATAAATATCAAGTTATCTCAAATTCTGAAGACCAAAACACATTTGATTACAAAAATATAGAAATAGTAATAACAACAGAATAGGGAGAGCAACTTAAATTTATGACATTTTATGAAGAGCAAAGACATATTCTTGCAGTTTAACAATATGGTGCCTCTGAACATTTCTTGATCTATGGATTTGTTTTAAATCCAGATTTGAACTTACTTCAGAGTTCCCACAAAAAATCTAGTAACTCCATGGACATGCATACAGTTTTACCAGGGGAAGTGCAGAAGTGTTTTGTTTTCTTCCCAATTTAATCTACAGCTCTGGGATTTTCTGATGGTTTTCCTTTCAAGTCCTAATTCTGCATAGCTTTTCAAGATTGGTCATATTGCCGGAATGTTGTTCCTAATAAATGACTGTATTTCTTTTGAAGCTTGGCTCGTGGCTCATGAATTAATTAGGGCATCTTTTGGAAACTTCACAATTGGTTAGCTGCTACCACCATATTGGCAGTTTACTTCCTCAAAATCCAGTCATCATTGTACTTAGTTTTTTTCATTTCAACATCTTTACATTCTGTTATTGCTATTTTTAATTAACTGGGAAACAAAAACTCTTATCCACTACATATCACCCATTAGTCTAGATCAACGGTATATAGGGTTCCACCACCAATTATCTTGGTGAATGGCAAGATTCTTTAGAATTATTTTATCTAGTGAATAAAGTTCTACAATTACCGTATATACTTGTTACAAATATTTTGCTGATTACCAAAATTGATTCATTAATTTTTCAAATAACTTCCTGTTTACTGCCCTTTTCATTTACTTTAACAAACTGTTCTATCCCTTTATATCTGGGGTGTCAAACTCAAGGCCCGTGGGCTGGATGCGGCCCGCGGGTTGCTTAGATCTGGCCCACAGGGCCACCCTGGAAACAGCAAAGGACTGGCCTCTGCCAGCGAAAGGTGCCTCTGCCAGCGAAAACGGAGCTTGGGAGGGCCCTCCCAAGCTCCGTTTTCTCTGGCAGAGGGCTGCAGGAGGCTGTCGCAACCAAAAACGGATCCCAGGAGGGCCGCACGTGCCCCTCCTGAGCTCCGTTTTTGCTGGCAGAGTGCTACCGTAGCAAAACAAACAACTAGCAAAAGTGGCATTCAATCACACGAGTGATGTTGAGCTGGCCATGCCCACCCTGACCATGCCTCCTCCCCTCCCCCCCGAGGTCAAACACAACCCTGATGCGGCCCTCAATGAAATTGAGTTTGATACCCCTGCTTTATATTATTTGTTTCAAATGTCCTTCTATGAGATTCAAATATTTTACTGATATATTTAAATTCCCATTCACTAATTCCCTAACAGTTTTAATTAAGCTGACTGAAGCATTGTGTGGTTAAACATACTGTATATTGAAATTTGGTCAGTCTGAAAATTAAAAAAAAACAGATTGATGAGTAAGGAAAAGAAGCTAGCAGAAAAATCAATATGCAACAAGTCAATATGCAAATTTTTACCTGAGCATGTTCTAGAAATTCATTGAATCCGCCTAGAAGAAGGCCCTTTCCGCCACGGTCCAACAGTTCTCTCCAAATAATTGGGGAACGTTTGTGTTTCCAGCCATTCTCATTACAGATCTCCTGAAGCCACTTCTAAAGATAAATGCCCTCAAATTAAGCATAACATGCAATGCTAATATTTACACATCCATAAATGGCTTTAACTGCCTTTTTGAAATAATCCTTACATTTCCTACAATTATCCAAACATTCTCCCTTCATACAGTACAAGAGGCTAGTGTTAAGAATATATTTCTGAATAGAATCTATGAATGTGGATACTAGCAAACTCATCGGGATGGAAGAAAGCTCACATACTAGCAAAGCAACTTGCCTACCTCGTAACATTTGGCACCCATGTCTCAAAGGTACTTTTTCAAGAGGTAACTGGACTTTCCGGTTTTTCTTTGAAGACATTTCATTTCTCATCCAAGAAGCTACTTCAGCTCTGACAAGATGGTGGGAAATGGAAGGATTTATATTCCATTCTCCATTATCCTGTCAGAGCTGAAGAAGCTTCTTGGATGAGAAGTGAAAGAAAAACAAGAAAGTCCAGTTGCCTCTTGAAAAAGCACCTTTGGGACAACCATGAATCCTGGATGACTGAGAATCTCCATAGACATTTGGCACCCTTATTTGAACGACCAGAGTCAGCTCAGTCTGCAGATGAAATACATTCACCATTTTTTATTTACATAGTTATGAAGTGGGAAGAGACATTTTCATCATTTGGTCCAATTCCCTGCTCACTAAAGAATCCACATTATTCCTTGGGGGGGGGGGGGAACCTATACATCTTTGCTGAAAATACTTTCAGTGAAAGACACCTTATCCCTAACCCTAAGGTATTGTTTTCCTGCAATTTCTACCAACTAATTTTACCTAAGAACTCTGGAGTTAATTGCATTTTATTCAAAAAATTATTTCCCCTTAAACTTCCCTTTTTAGGCTAAACCTTGACATACACATATTAATGTGGTTATGTTAGGCAATGCTAATATAACCACATTAATAGAACTGGAACCATACAAAATAAAGGAAAACAGAGTCTGGTTAAATACTGTATATGTGCACCTAAGTATCTTAATCAATAATTGTTCACTTTCAGTATTTTAGCAGAAAAACACAAAATATATTCTATGATAATCTATTAATACCTCAGTTAACTGCTTTAATCGACATCCAATTATAAATAGGTTCTAGACAAATGTAGCAACATCCACTAGTGGACAATATTTTCACTTCATTTCGCCACTAATTTGTGGAGTGTTTTTTTTTAAATCTCTGACTTGTTATCTAAATTATGCCATTCTTTCTAAAGAAACAAAAATCTAATTTGTCTGTTTAAACTGAAGCAAAACAGATGAAGCTTTTGTGTATCATGTCACTTTTATCCATCAATAAATATTAAAGCTATAAAAAGCTATTGTAGATTTCCCAAACTTTATTTATGCCCCTAAACCATCATACATTTGATGTTACAAATAACCAAACTCAAAGGTTAGCAGAGTTCATTAGCTTTCTTCATCATTGTTTCCATATAACTATCTTTCTGCACTGTACATTTATCCCATCTCTCTCTTCTGCTACCTGTAAAGATACTTCTTTTGGTTAATGGATTCCAAAAGTAGAGAATCTCATTAGCAAACCAGACTGAAATAATGTTACCTCCCAGTTGTCAGGATGTTGAACTATCTTGTGTATCCTGAAGTTAGGCAAATTTTTCACCAGATAGTCAGCTAGGAGTTCTGCCTTAGCATAGTAGGGGCAATCTGCTCTACCTGGAAATTAAGTAGTTAATAAAAATTGTACACAATTATAAACATGTGATTTCTTTATTGGATTTACTGTATATCCCAGCTTTCATTCAAGAGCCCAAAACAGTATGTAGAATGCCGCTTCTTCCTATTTTTCCCCATAGTAACCATCCAGTGGGGGAGGTTGGGCTGAAAGAGAAGGACTGATCCAAAGTCATTAGAAACTTCTATGGCTGAGGGTGGATTAGAACTTGGGTCCTCCACATCCTAATCCAAACCTTGACCAACGCAGAGCCATGGTAATGTTGAAGTAATTTGATATTAAAAATTAAAGAACATCAGAGTGTAATGATGATCAAACTACACCAACAACACATTATTTCAAGACACAATATTCATATACAACTTTATAATTTATAAAGTATTTCAATAGACAATTCATGGAATTTGTTTGATAGAAGACACTGAAAACAAACCAGAAAACAGGTTAAAGTTAGTTTATATAATTGCTCCTACTGTATTTAAGCAGCAAAACATTCAGAAGATTTTAACAAATATTTAAAAGTGTATGTCTCTCTTTGCTGCTATCTAGCAGTTGAATGGATTTTGGTGCCCAGATATAGCAGGCCTAATATTGTACAATGTTTCTGACAAAGAAGCATAATGTTAAGCGGTGATTTGTTTAATCAAGATTTACTGAATAATCCACAACAGGCTGAATTCATACAATGTTAAATCATTTCAATGGCTGGTTCATACAACCTGGAATGCTACAACCAAAAAACCCAAATTAGATTTTAAGCCTGAACCCCTAAATTTTGTTTCCTTAAATTATTTTGTCTTGGTAAATTACTTTAGCTTAGGTAAGATCCCAGTCAATTACTGTTGCTTTGCACTATCTACAGTATTTATGGATTTGGGTTTTTCCCTTGCAATTTGACAAGTCTCTTGGAGGCTTACAAATATAATGAAAAATAAAAATAAAAATAAAAAAGAGCCAGTTTGGTATAGTGATTAAGGCATTAATCTAGAAATCAGGAGACAATGAGTTCTAGACCCACTCCCACCTTAGGCAGAAACCAAACTGGGTGACTTTGGGCCAGTCACTCTCTCTCAGCCCTAGAAAGGAGGCAATGGCAAACTGAAATCTTGCCAAGAAAGCTGCAGGGACTCTAGGCAGTCTCTGAGAGTCGAACACGACTGAATGGAAGAAAAAAAATACTTTGTTCTAGATAAGAACTACTAGATTATTCTCGCCTTGCACCGTCTGTGTTGCAGATACTTATTTATAGTATCCGCAAGCCGCCCCCATCAGTCTGGGCGATCTACAAAGAAGCATGAAACCAACAGGAATTCAAGGGAAAAAAGGCGACGCCAGTTTAGTCCAAAAGTATTCAATCATCCCCAACCAACGGGGGTGGTGGTGACTAAGAGTCGCCTTAGAGGGGGTTTCGGAAACCCGGTTTCCCCTTCACCTGCCAGCACGAACTTCGCCATTGACCAAGAGCCGCGGCCAGAAACCCGCTAATCTGAGGCGCTGCGGAGGTCGCCTAGCAACTAGGCGCGCACAGTCCGAAGGGAGGCGAAATCGTGAGGTCTCGGCGACTGACTCATTTTGTCCGCTTCAGGCAACCGTATCTCGAGGAAGGAATCCTCGCGTCGCGTGTGAATTTGCGTCACCCGGCTTCTTGGTTTGAGCATCTCGCGTGGCGAGGCAAGTAAGTGGGATAGAGCGCTGAACAGTCTGGCAGGGTGGAGATCAAACAACAAGGAACAAACGAGAAACAAAGAGCAAGGAGGGAACAAGGGATTTGGTAACAAGGAGGGCGGCGGCGTGGCAAAGGCGCCTTGTCCTTTTCTCTGTCCTTAGTGCAAATTCTCAGCCCTGGAAAAGTTGCGTGGCTTTGACAGTGGTTTCGATATATTTGAAACAGTCAGTCTGCTGAGAATTCAGTAAGGAGAGAGTAACGTTGCTTCTATTGGTCCCTTATCCCCTAGCTTATATTCCTCCATCTTCATAGCCTTATCTTCTGGCTATGAACTCTGAAGCTTAGTCTTGTGGACAATTTTGTTTTGCCTTTCTTCCTCCATTATTGTTTAATGCCTTGGGAATCTTCCAGTTTTCGGAGAAACGAACACGTTTATTTGCTACTGTAATTCTTGCATGGCCCTGTAAATGTATAAAATTGGAGAAGTGAATTAAAACGCGATTTAAAAAAAAGACTAGTAACCTTTATTTTAAAAATGACTTATGAAATCTAGTAGATTAAAAAAAAAACATTTAACCGAGCAAGAAACCTCTTCATTTTCTTTATGATTACAGAAGTTTATTCAAGAAATTTCCCAACTGAGACAAAACTGAACACTTAGAGGCCAAACTACATTTAATATTTTGGATAGCTTTCAGAATTTGTAGTCATATTTACTTAGATGAAAGTGCAAATTCTGAAAGCCAACCTAAATACTGTACTGAATTTAAGTGTTCACAGTTTTGTCTCATTTGGGAAATTTCGGCCCAAGTTGGCTCAGTCTTGCAGTACTCAGACCTCTCATTATTATTTTAGATTTAGTTAGGTTAGCACTTCATTTGGAAAACAGATGACTCTACTAATTGCAGCAAAAAAACCACCACCTTAAACTGATTGAAGTTGATTTCATGTACTGTACTGGTTAATTAATTCACTTAACGTTATGTTAACAGCTTTGTTCTGATTTTCTTCTTTAGGTTCAAATAAGTTTTTCCAAGCAAAATATTGTAAAGAAACTGCAAGATGAACAGCAAACTGGAGTATTTTATAAGGTCAATAAGAAGGCTACGGGCATGTCACAATGCAGGGAGATCTTTTCCTAGAAAAGAAATCAAAACAACTGCATTTGGGATTAGTGGTTATAAAAATTCTGCACAAAGTATTCAATGTCCATTGTATGTCCCTTCTTGCTGGCTTCATTCTTCAATTTCAACTAGTTCTCAAAATACTTTTGTTTATGTTGGGAGCAGTGATGCAAATGAGCAGAAAATAACTAATGATCTTGACCATGAGCAGAACTTCAAACCCGTTCAGTTGAACTCCTCAGAGGAAGTTAGAAATACCATTGAAGAAAGGGATAAATTTGACATTTCCCGGAAATTTTTCAGTGACCTTCAAAAATGTGTATCTCCTTGTGATGTACTAGACTTTGCTGCAAGAAGTCAAGTCTCTTCAAAGTATGTCAGTAACTGTTTTTCAACTATGTGGATGCTTAAAAAAAAAACACTTAAGAGTCAGAAATATGATGAGACAAAGATGATGCTTGAACACCCTCAATTTCGACAGCTCTGTCAGCATGTGATGGATGAAGCAAAGTACATGGATAGCAATGATTTGGCACACACACTACTTTCTGTGGTAAAATTAGGAGTTCCACAAAATACCTTATTAGTTCAGACATTACTGAGGACTTGCCAGGTAAGCAAAAAAACAAACCCCAATCTGGACAAAATTTAAGGATACTTTAAAATAAGGAACAGTTCTGGCTTAAAAAGTTAAATTTATTATTTAGAATCTTTTGTCTTAAAAAAAATAACCTAAGACATTTCAGTTTCATTATCTATGCATTGAAAAAGTTACTATTGATTTATGATTTAGTCTGTACTCCTTTAACTGAAAATGGAACTGAATTTAGGACTTATTTCCAAACTGATATGCATCACTGGCCAGATGCATCACTTAGTCAATCAGAATTGGACCTAGTTCCAGAAACTATCAGGCCTGGAATCTAGACTAGAAAGGGTATTTTTTAAAGAATAAGGTCCCAGAAAAAGGTTGAATTTTAGGGAAGCCCTAGAACAAGAAGGCCATGTATGTGGGTGGATAAGAAGATACAAAAGGGTTGAAGGGAGCTTCCTTTTGTTTTGTTTGATGTCTTTATGGCAGCTAATAGACAACAAAAATGGCAGAACCCTTTTACTTGGACTCTAGCAATCATTCATTGCAGGTGCCCAAGAGAAATTTTTACTGTGGAAGAACAGCTGATTTGGTTAGCTGGGATATGTAAGCATGGGTGATAATTTAGCATGTTTGAACTATCCTGTAGCACATGAGTGGGCAATTTGTTAACTGAAGATGATTGAGGATAACATGCCTTCTTTATCCCAGTTTCAAAATGAGCTGTATGCAGGAGATTTGTTTAGAATAGGAAAGAACTCACAGTCCTATTCCTTACTTCTTGTTTGTCTCTGGCCTTACCTACTACTAGTTTCAGCCTGCCTACAATGCAACTCAAAACAGATTATCACCGAGGGAATTGGGACCTTAACAAAATGTGGCTTATCCTATTACAATATATTAAGCACTCGGGTTAAATTTCCTGGACTGGCTATATATTTCTTCTGTATCTGATTCACAAGTTGATGGTTGCTACTTTATAACTATTATGACTAATACTAATTAGGCCCTTATTTGATTTACTTTCCAGAAACAACATATTTAGGCAAATGTTTACATGTTCTAATTTTTGAGACAAAGAGAAAAGAAAAAAGCTATTGGGCAATCTCATTTTTAAAGTAGTCTCATTGACATTAATAGGATTCAAATGAACTATTCAAAGTCATTTAAATTGATCTACAGTGTGATTATAATTCCAACCCTCCCTCTTAGGTTGTCAATTTAGGTATTGCTTTAAGTCATCCCTGTTATTTGTAGTGAGTAATGGTTTCATTTGGGTTGAAAGAGTCAGAGAAAACGGGAACAGAGTTCCAGAAATGTCCCTCTTATCACTGTCTTCAGTAGTGTTGCCAGGTTGGAATGGTTAGCAGCAGCAATGAGCAGCACAGTTGGAATTGCCACTTTTATTAGCTCCATTAACATTATCCCTTTCCCTGTATGACATTTCTGCAAAGCAGCCCGAACGCTGATTCCACTCCCAGCTCTTGGGTTTATAGCTAGAAAAGAAATGGAAACGCTTTTGCGCTATGAGCTTACTGCATGGAACCCTATATTGAGCAGGGCTGTGCAGTGGAACACGTGTTCTTTTTTAACCTTAGAGAAACCGAGAGAAGGAGAATGCTCACTGTATAATTAATAAAGCACTTATAAATGTGGTACTGTACATTGTGGCTCGTTGCCCATAACCTTGTCCCGCTAGGACAAGCCCATCGTACTTGTGCTAGCAGAGAGGACCTACTTCAGATCCCGTTGGTCGAAGAACTCCGACTGCTGGGATCCAGAAGAAGAGCTTCTGTGCTGCAGTGCCCGCCCTTTGGGACATTTTATCTGCTTCCACCCTCCTATCATTCTGCAGAGAGCCTGAAGACCTGGCACTGCCAGTTGGCCTGGGCACCAAATGGAGGAGTTCCACATTGGAGGTGGCTGCTGGATTGATGGCAGAATTCACCTCCCCCCTTGCTCTCTGCTCTCTGCCCATCCATCTTTTTGTTATCATATTGATATAGTCTCATGTTCTGTTTCATTTTTTTCAATTTTCTTCCTTTTTATTATTTTAAGCTGCCTAGAGAAGCCCCATGGCAAGATAGGCAGCAAATGAATTTAATAAATAAATAAATAGTAGGAATTTGCTTTGTTAATTTTTCCTCTGGCCTATAATTTTATCTTTCCATGAAAATCTTCTAAAATGACTTGAATTTTTCAATAGGAACGTGTCAATGAATTTAATGCTCGGTGTGTCTCAATTATTGCAAATGCTTTGAAAGTCATGGAAAAATGCAAGAATGTGGAAGCTCTTCAACTTGGACTACAGTAAGAAAAGACTTTAAGTTTGTACATTGGTACTCATCAGTTATTGGGCACACTTGTGGGAGAAGTTTCTTCCTAGTTAAATAGTTGTAGCTTATTCCAGTGTATATCTGAACCCAAACATCTTGAGCTTAGTCTTAATTCCAGTTCAAATTAGAGGTTTCTTTAGTAAACTAAAGTTTAAGACTAATTATAATTTAGCATTTGGATGAAATACTCATTAGATTTTCATTGGAACTGGGAACTTTTTTCTCCTTGTGATAGTGCAAGAAGAAAGGGAATTGGTGGCAGAGTTGGATATGAGGTTGAATTTAGGGATGCATCCAAAATGTGGCCATAATTAAAAAGAAAGAACTGTAAATTTAAATTGATTAAATATTCAATAGGATACTTGAAAATTAAATTAAGGAGGTTGAATATGAATTGAAACTTTGTATAAAATTGCTTCAGAATGTAAAATGGAATATATAGAAAATGTATACATTTATTTAAAACAAGCCACATTGAGCTCATAGAGAATTACTGACAAAAAAAAGATCAAATTTTATTTTCCTGGACCAAATTCAGATTCAGACTAAGATATTAATGAAATATTTAACAGGACACTTTTCCATTTATCTGATGTTAACCTCTGGTGTAGTTCTTGGGAAACTACCATATCCAGGCTGTCCACTTATATTTGTTTCTGGATATTTGTTTAATTTTTTTTCAATAATAAAGGCATCTTACAGTATTAGAGAACATATCTATATTTGTCTGTCAATCTATTGCGTACAACTAAAATCAGAATTGAAAATGAATAATTAATACGTTTGGTGGAAAAGCTTAATTTTCCTAAGAATTGGCTGAGTGGAGGCCAAATACATCTCCTTAGGGTGCCCATTCCAGAGCTTGGGGCCCATGCAAAATAAGGCCTTTCTGACCTTCTAGATCAGTGGTTTTCAACCTTTCTAATGCCGCCACCCGCCCCGCCGCCGCGACCCCCCCGCCGCCGTGACAATGCTCCCGGTACGGGCGTGCCTGCCTGCCGGTGGTCGGAGAATCAGAAGCGGCGGCAGCGCAAGGCTTTGACCGCCCGGATGCCGCCCATTTGGGTTCTTTTACCCTCTGCGCATGTGCAAAGCGTTCTGGGCGGGTGGGCGAAGTCTCCCACTTCTGTAGCTACCGGCTGTCTGGGCAGGTGGGCGAAGTCTCCCACTTCTGTAGCTACCGGCTGTCCGGCGACCCGCAGGCACGGCCGAACCGGGAGCATTTCACCCCTGCAAGTGACGGTGGCACCAAGATGGCAGGCTAACGTGCGTGGCGACCTCTGTGAAATGGTCGTTCGACCCCCAAAGGGGTAGCGACCCACAGGTTGAGAACCGCTGCACTAGATAATCAAATTCTATTAAAACGTGATCTGAAGATATTTTTTTCTACTGGTCAAAGAAGGCATGTTCATAGTTGGATGTATAGTTCCCACTATAGCCCGGCACTAACTAAAGTGTTAAGGACTTTGAAGACTTTGAAGTTTAACTGTTTTTAACTCTTTTTATTATGTTTTCTTTTAATAGTTTTTTATATTGTTGTGAGCCGCCCAGAGTCCCTTGGGAGTTGGGTGGCATACAAATTTAATAAATAATAATAATAATACCAAACAACTTGAATTAGATCAGAAAACCGTTAGCCAGTGCAGTTCTTTCAGTATGCATCTTATGGATAATTTGATCCGTGCAACAGGTAGCATCCTGGCCCCTGCATTTTGCATCAGTTGCAGATTCTGGCAGTTTTTGAAGGTAACCCCATGTACACCGGATTGCAGTATAAGTAGTCCTTAATTTATGACCATAATTGAAACGAGTTGTTGAGCGAAGCGGTTGTTAAGCAAGATGTGCATGTGATCATTTCGCTCGACAACTGTAAACCTGGCACTCCCAGTTGTGGGTCTTAAGTGATCACAGGGCTCATTAGGTGGACAGAGTCTCAGGTAAGTGCGGGATGCCTCAGGGGGTTGGGGGGACGACCCTGGGAGACTACGTAGGAGCTGAAAATCCTCTCTGGCAAAATTCAAGCAGAATTTTCAGCTCCTGAGTGGAGAGACAGTCACACCCAGCCTGCACTGGGCCTCTCCAACCTCCTTTGAAGCACCTCACACTTCTTTCCTTACCACCCTACCTCTCCACTCAGGAGTTGAAAATCCTGTGACCGAGAAGGCAGCTTCCTTGGTCCCACAAGATGACATTTTTAATGGAGTGCATCCAGGGGTGAAATGCTCCCGGTTCGGGTGTGCCTGCCGGTCGTCGGAGAGCCGGTAGCGACGGCAGCGCAAGGCTTCGCCCACCCGCCATTTGGGTTCTTTTACCCTCTGCGCATGCACAAAGCGTTCTGCGCATGTGCAGAGGGTAAAAGAACCCAAATGGCGGCGTCCGGGCAGGTGGGTGAAGCCTCGCGCTGCTGTCGCTACCGGCTCTCCGATGGCCGGCAGGCACGCCCGAACCGGGAGCATTTCACCCCGAGTGCATCACTGGCTGAACACATTGGAGCAAGGAAAAAGATGAGACACTGGAACTGAGTTAAGGCTTGCTGTTGGAGAGTGCTCCTCCATCTCCAGTTGTCACAAGAGTTTAGAGGTTCCAGCTGTAGTGAGAAGTACATTTGCAACAGTTACAGCCAGTACATCAAATGTAACCCTCCTGAGCCAGCTGGACTTAGCAACTGTTACCTGTGCCATGGTTATAACCCATGTAATTACAGATAGTCCTCAAATTACCTTTTGTTTAACAATTTTTGGAATCGGAACAAAGATTGAGTCGACCTTATATCTGAAAGTACACTACTTCAGATGTGGGTGAGTGCTATAATGAAGATTTGTGGCTGGGGAATCTTACAATGTATTTCTTTCCTTCTGGATCTTAACAAGGGAGGCAGAATTTTCTCAGAAAATCACCTTGCCCAGGAATGAAATATGTGAGACCAAAGCAATATAAGGTTGTCTCAGAATAATTATTGAAGACCCAGCAGAAGAATAATTATTGAAGACTTATTTCAGGACATATTAATGATCTGGTTTTGAGTGTAAGATAGATTAGTTGTAAATTCTTCGTTGATGGGGTTTAGCTGTGCCTCAATTCTCTTGTTAGGATGAAGGATCAATCAACATGGCCTACCCTTGGCAGCTAATAGAGTAAGAAATTTCTAAATGCTTATAGAGGGCTTTTTTTTCTACAGTGGTTGGTAGTGTTCTTGACACCCTAGTTTTAGTTTAGAAGATTAAAATGAGAAAGGCTGTTGATAGTATCTGGAATGCCAATATCAGTTGTGAGGATCCTGGAAAGCGTATTGATTTACCGAGCAGCTGTAGGTGATGCAGCTAACTAATATATCATTAGAACATAGGTGGTGTAAATCTTTCCATGAGTTTAACCAAGTGTAGGTCAAAATGCACAATCCTATCTGCCTAATACCATCCAGCTCATGCTTTCGGATCAGCTTCAAGGGCTTCCTTGTGGATCCAACACTGGATTTTGTTTATAGTTCATTGGCAAGCAGTAAATCCTTCTCAATGACAAATGGTTGTCCTGATGTCTTCATAAAATAATTAGAGATCTGCTGTTCATCCAGACCTTTAAAATACCTACTATTTTATTTCTCTTTTTTAAAAGAATGAACCTTGTTTTAATTTTGGAATTTTTTTTAACATTCTTGATTTTACTATAAAGTACTATGGGCTCCTCTGAAAGGAAGATTAGGATATAAATAGTTAATTTTTTTTGTCTCATGCCTTCCTTTTTTGCTCAAATAGAGCTTAATGGAAAAGTTTCAGGTTTCAAAATACCTTAGCATAACTTCTGACTTGGGAAGAATTAAGGAAATAGGAGAAGGTGGCAAAACCATTCCAGTGATTTAGATTTGAAACAGTTCTTGGATTTTCCTTGACCCGAATAATTTCAATTAAAAAAAAGATTAGGAATTTAAAATATATAGACGGTATATACAATTTTGTGAAAATGTACTTAACTGCTGTTCAGATTTCTTAAACTTGTGCATATCTCTGCAAGTAAATATTATCAGAGATTCATGTGGGACAAAGTACCATCAGACTGAAAACTAATACCATAGTTGGTATTTATTTCATAATGTTTAGCGACAATATTTTTAAAATCAAAAACAAAAATATTTTCCCCCAAACTCTAGGCAGACGTATTAACTCTATAGAACTTTCACGGAATGAAAAATGAAATCATGCTTGTCTAAACCGGGCATATGACACAAAAGTAATTGAAGGAAATTTATGACACTGGTAACTTATCCAAGTGTGACAGACAGGTTTAGGAGATGCTGTGGAAATTTCCAATCCACAATTGTGTATAGTAAATCTAGAAAATTAGCTGTACTTTTAATTTAATCTTCCTAATGCTTAACATGTATGTTGTTTCAATTGGAAGATGGATAGTGTCAGTCTTTCTGTGTGAGTGTAGGCGCATGCGTACAATGATACCTGCTCCAATAGTTTATGTCCATTACATACTCTTTTTCTGAGTTTTTTTTCTTAATAGGTTACTTTTACAAGACAAAGTCCACAAAATATCAAATGTGTTTGTATTGCAAACCATAATGCGCAGTATCGGGAAGGATGTACCACTGACACTTAAGAAAAATTTGGAGGTAAAAAATTGATATTGTTCTTTCATCTGTGTTTTCAATTGTTGCATTAAGTTTGTATGAGTATACATGCCGGTATCATCGCTTTTATCATCACAGAAGAAAAAGTCATTTATTTTAAGAGCTATGAATGTCAAGAATCATGAAATATAGTGAAGAGCCTGATTAATTACCTATCATTGATTATTTCTGCCTTTCTAGAAAAATCAGGTATGCAAGAGGTATTCCAGGTCTCCGGATACTGCTCTATCAAGAAGTCTGTCTTTGTCGTAGCACCTGCTCTCTAGAACAGCATTCCCACCCTGCAAAATATGTAGTGGCTCCCACATGGATAATTTTCCAGAACTCTTTTAACATTTAGCTATTCTCACAGGCATTAGAACAGGGTGTGTGTTGAATCCTACAGTTTTCTTGTTTTACTTAATATTTATGGTTTTTCTTTTGGGTGACCATGATCTGTTTTTTAATTTTATTTCTTGCTTTTTTATGTAAGCTGCCCAGACTGGGTTTGGAGTAGGTTGGACTCTATATAAAATAAATAAATAAATATTACGTATTAATCCTTACAGTTGTGGTACAACAGAAGTGATTTCATTATTTCTGTGTTCCTTTTTTACAAGAACTTTGATAGAAGAAACGTATTTTCATTTATTTGATTTATATGGCTGTCCATCTCATCACAGCAATTTCAAAACCATATATAAAAACATAATACAAATAAACATCAAAATAACAGCATAAGTAAGTTTAAAGACAACCAGACTAAAACAACATAATTATGAAATCACCATAACTATAGAGAAAGTGAGAAATCAAAAATAGGTATTCAGGTGTAAATGGAATTTTAAACAACAAAAATGATTACTTTTTCAAAACTTGAAATCTTCAAAGCAAAAGTAGGAGAAAGACATTTGTTAACTCTCTGTGATAACAAACAATAATTTTATAATCCTTGTCTTGTAAGCCAATGATATTTCTGGCTAATTTGAAATTTATTTCAATTTAGAACAAGATGTTGAATCTGATGGGTCATTTTACAGTTCCGAATGCTTTTCAAATGTTCAGAGTATTGGGTGAAATGGACTATCTCTCTGTTCCAATCCTGAATGCTTGTAGTAAGACGGTAATAGGTAAGTCATGACAAATGTATAAGATTGCTAATGTTCAAATCAGTTTATTTGATTATAATGTTCTTGAATCCAATTTCTTTTAATTTGCCATAAGAGTTTACAGATAAGTATTTGCTTATGAAGAGCAGAACAAGAAAATAGGGAGTATATGTGGGTTATGGTTGAACTGTTGAGTTCTTGGGGTTCTCTGAGCTTGATTGTTTTTCTGCAGATGTTTGCAGCGTCCCATGATCAAGTGCCTGCAATTTGTAACACACACACACACACACACACACACACACACACACACACACACACACACACACACACACATATATATATATATA
>QLTV01002419.1:422017-433474 GCA_003457575.1 Thermophis baileyi | reverse complement strand
TATATATATATATATATATATATTTGGCCAGGAACAGGCATTTATTTCTGGTTTCTGGCAAAAAAGATCCATTGCAGACAATGGGTTCACTTAACAACCACAGTGTTCACTTAACGACTAGCACAATTACAACCATAATTTTGGGCTGAATTATGGTTGAAGACCACTTATATCTGGAAATTTCAGCCTTGGCTTATAGTTTATAAAATTAGACTTGTGCATTTATAGTGAAAATTATAAATAAATATTTAAGAGAATTGGCTCAAAAAGATAATTCTTAGGCTATTTTAAAGCAGCACAAGGGGCGTTTTGATTTTATTTAACAATATGTAGTGGACATAGATTGGAAGAAGGGTCAAAAAGTTGGATGGCATGTTAATAAATTATTCAAAAGAGAGAACCTCCACTTGACCAAATCATGTTCCTTGAACGGTTCTTTAGTTTTGCCAATTATGCTGTATTTTCTGCTTCAGGATTTATCATGTCATTTCTTTTTACAAACTCAAAGCACAAATATTTTTTTTACAAATGTTATCAACCAAGTGAATTTCCAATGTTAGTTTTCTTTGTATGCATTAGAAAACATTGAAGGAACTCAATTTTTGAACCTGCTGAACGTTTTGAAAACTGGCAAACAATTAAGATACCAAAATAAGATACTTTATTCTGCATTAGCTGATTATGCCGCATCAGTCTTCTATACATGGAACAGAAATGAGGTAAATATATAGGATGTCACTATTCATATTACTGGCATTCTCAGTAGTAAATGAATAGGTAGCCTGGGATGTTAATATTGTTTTAAATTTTATTTTAGATTCATGATATTTAGGATAGTCCCTGTAACTGCATAGGAATGGGGAGAGGTGTTGCAATATGGACAATATACTTAATCTGTTTGTCTCTATAATTTCACAGATTATGCTGGACTATGAATAAAGTGAATAAAAGGTTTATGTTTCATCTATTTGATAAATGATACTAAGCTATAAGAAGTTTAGAAATGTAGAGATTGGTTGGTTTGAAGAAGTTATCAGGAAAGTGAAAATAGATAGGAAAGATGTAAATAAAAATTTAAGTATAATAGGATTTCTTAAAAGGATAACTGGATTTAAATATGTTCAGTGCAATATGATGTTTTTGTTGTCTAGTTATTTGGGACAGATTTAATTCTTCCATGTGTTTAGAGATACAGTGGTACTTTGCCATCCAATCTAAAAAGGTTTCCAATGCAGCTCATGATTACAAAATATAGTAATAATAAGTCCATACAAAATTTCACCCCTCCACTAGTTATAAAACCAGATATATATAATCAAATAGAAATAGATACATCAGTCACCAAATACATGGTTTGTTGAAATAATATTTATTAAGTGCTTAGTAGAAGAGAAATTTAGACTGTTTAATCTGACTATTACTCCCCAAAACGATTCTCTCCCATGTTACAACTGAGCTTCCTGTGAGGCTGGAAGTCAGATGAAAAAGAAAAAAAGGGGGGGGGGGGAAGGGGGGAAGAGACACTGGATTGGTACTGTATGTTCTGAACAGCAAATTGTAGGCACTATTCTTTCACATTCTCTAGGGGTATTTTCCCAAGCCATTTTGCTTTATTGAATTCAATTTAAAGTAAACTAACAATTTATAAGTAATAATGGTTACTCTGATGCATATCATAACTTCCTTCTGTATTATGAAAAATTACAATTTGGAAAGGCTTTAAGAAGTTAACAGTTGGGCTTTGGAGAATGCAACCAGGATATGCAACTTTGGTTTTAAATTATTGTAGCAGATTAGTTTCATATTATTTCACAAAGGACAGAGGGGGAGAAATTTGCCCGAGAAGCTTAGGATAGAAAAAGGATTGTAAACAGGGATGCAGGAAAGCAAAAAGGAATGTGCTTCTCTTTTCAGTGGTATATTCTCAGGCCCAACAATATTTTCGACTATTTTTAAAAAAAATCCTCTTAATAAAGTTATCTCAATATATGTGTGTTACTTTAACTTCTTTTGATTTCAGGTAATTCTGTTACTTTCAGCTTTTGAAAATCTTAGTGTTCACCCAGTCCAACTGATGGATACATTTCTTGAGGAAGTGATGCTTCACCCGGAATCCTTGAACCTGAAAGATGTTATAATTATTCTGCGAGCCTACTCTAATCTCAATCACCTCTCCAGCGGCCAAAACCAAGAGTAAGCTATTCTTTAGTAAATACTAATTTCAGAAATAATTTCTGAAACATTTCTGGTCATTTGTGAATAATCTCAAATTTGTCACCAAATTATGGTGTAAGTATTATAACATGGATTCTCAAATTTTGGATTATTACAATCCAGTAAAGGAAGTATATGACGACACATTACACACACACCCAGGTAAAACAAAAAACAGAACATAAACATTTTAATTTTAATTTTGTTTGATTTTAACAAATATTTGAAAGGGGTACCAAGACAAAAGAGTAAAAAAGAAATGAAAGGACAGAAGAGAAGAGGAAAATAGAAAACAGATTTACAGGCCATATAAAATTGAATAATTTTCATAACAACATTTGATTTGTGATGCATATAAATATGACCTTCCTTCATTCATTCCCTCCCTCCTTCCCTTCCTTCCTTGAGATTTACAGGGTGTCTCAATGTGTTATAACTCTTGGTAGCTTACAAAATACAACAACAAATCTGATGGAATATATCATTAAAAGAGAGTCCAAGAAAAGACAAAGTTACTTAACAGACCAAAACATCTCTTAAGGGTCCACCACCCCTTCAAACCAGGGGCAAGGGTGTTACAACCAAATCAAATCCATGTTTAGTAACTAATAGAGGCAGTCGATATAATAGGAATGCTCAATCAGAATAAACAATAGGAGTTTCTATCTAATAAGGAAAGTCTGTCATTATAATAAATCAGGCAAAATGTAACATTATAAAAAGCCTTAAACCCCACTTTTTGGACTTAGTCCTAGTAGTAGAAACAATATTTTTAATTTGAAGGGGGAGCTGGCTTGGTCTGAATTCCTGAATCTGGGTGTCCCTTTCAGGGTAGCCTTCAGAGTAGCCTCTCATTCATCAAGATCAAGAGAAAAGAGGGAAAGTTGCCTGGGCTGCTCTAAGTACTCAAGTACTGTTGTTAAATTACTGCTGCTTACAGGGCATTGGCAGACTAAAGGCTGGAGCAAACTTCTCCAGCACTGCCCATGAGGGAACATACGCATTTGTCGTTTAGGTTGGTTGGTTTACATTCACCACACATTCGCATCAGTGCATCAATGTGATAAATGTCCTATAAAAATCATGGGCAATGCTGATGCTATTATAGTTTGCTTAACGACTGATTACCAGGATAAAAACAGATCATAGTCAAGTGCATTCCCTTTGAAAATTAATATTAAAAATTGAGATATTATAATGATTATTTAAAAAGCTACTATAATACAAGTATTCTTAATTTGAAAGGTAATTACAAATACATTATAATTTGTTCTAGAAGAGATGCTAATACTAAACAAATCAAATCTGAACATGATGGAAGAGCTACCATGTTTCTCCAAAAACACGACCCACCCCAATAATAAGCCCAACCCTAATTTTTGGGGGGTGGGCTTAATATTACCCTTATCCCGAAAATAAGCCCGGGGGGGGATGGGCATGGCCAGAACAAGTGGNTGCCCGGGCGGCGGCGGCGCCGTGGCCAGCTGCTTTGCTTTTTCCCTCTGTTTGGGAGGCGAATGGGAAGCTTTTTGGTGAACAAGAGGAAAATGGGTGGGGGGGATTTTCCTGCCTGTCATCCATTCCTCAAGCTCAGCACAGAGTGAGGGAAAGATGGCAGGCAGGAAAATTCCCCCTCCCCATTTTCCTCCCGCAAGCCAAAAAGCCTCCATTCCGAACCTTCAATGTTCGAAATGGAGGCTTTTTGGCGAATGGGAGGAAAATGGGGAGGGCAGATTTTCCTGCCGGTCATCTGTTCCTCAAGCTCAGCACAGACCCTCCCCATTTTCCTCCCGTTCGCCAAAAAGCCTCCATTCCAAACGCTGAAGGTTCGGAATGGAGGCGACGGTGCGTCCACGACGCGTCCAGCTCACCGAGTCTGGCCTGCTGCACCTCAAAAAAAGTAAGACCGCCTCGAAAATAAGCCCAAGTGCTTATTTTCAAGTCTAAAAGAAAATAAGACTCAGTCTTATTTTCTGAGAAACACGGTATGTGTTTTGTTTTTGATCATGGAAGGAAGTTCCTATTGCAAAATAGCAATATGTAGACATTTTCCTAATTTATCTCATGAATATTCAGCTGTGAGTTGATATATAAGCCCCAAGTATTTGTAGATTTATTTAGCCTATTAGGAATTTATATATTTGTTTACCTCCATTTTTTTAAAGGTTTCTTGACTCTCTGAATAGTATATTGAATAAACATCTACATGAGATAGAAAATATGGATTTACTAAGAGCTGTATATTCATTCTGTCTTGTTGGATATCTTCCCCAACTTGCTCTTAATCAACTGCTTCAAGAGGAAATTCTCAGTGATCTAGTAAAATCAGGTTAGAGATTATTTTATTTTTATTTTCTTTCTTTAATCTGTGCTGATCATATCTATGTAATTTTCTGTGCAGACAAATTAACATATATAAAATAAATTTGTGTAATAAAAGGTAAACAAAATACCCACTTTCAGTTTTATACCATTACCCATATTTCTTTCAAAATGATCAGTTTAATATTGCATTGTTCATTAGTATCCTAACATTTGTATCATGGTGGTGTCTTTATTGGAACTGCTTAAAGACCACAGAAGTTCATTGGGTTAGGTGATGAACCTAGCAAGGAAGTGTAGCATATGACAGAGAATCAGGTATGGCATTGAGGAACAGGGCAGGAGTGCACCCTAGTGGGAGAAACCTGAAGTCATTGGCTAGAGGCTTCTCTGGGAGAAGACTGAGATAGATGGATGTCCTTCACCCCAACCAAAGGCAAACAGGGTCAGAGAGAGGCAGCTGTTAGACTTCAGGAGCCTTTGAGGAAGCCCTAGACTGGAAGGGGCTGATCAGAAGACCCAGAATCATTCAATGTCAATGCAGAGAGATGCCAGTTGAGGCCCAAAACTCCATGAAGAAGAGCTTTACGCACACACTAATTCAGTCAATTCCCTTCTTATTCTTCTCTCAGTGAAAAACTGAGGGGGAAGGATGAGAAAGGGAGCAAGATAATTAAGCGACCAAGGGGTTTCTGTTAGCAAATATCTCTGGGAGACGGATAGAAAAAATAAGGCACTGGGAAACCCTCTGCTGTAAATAGTTGTCTTTTTCCCCTAATTGCTATAAAAGTACCTGTACGAAATAAAAGATCTCTCCCCCAAAAAAGCCACCTTTATTTTTCTGAAGCAATCGTCCTGCTTAAAGATAGACTCATCCCGCTGTATAAATAAATAAAAAGTCACACCATGATAGAGAAGCAGGATGATGAGAGGAAAAAGAGTGCGAGATTTCAGGGCAACATGAAGAGACATTAACTGCTGACTGTTTCCTCTTGTTCCATGACTCTTGAAAAAAATATAATTCAACCGTTTGTTAAAACATAATTGATAAGCAAGAAATTTTATGTATCCCTTCTATACATTTTGAACCTAGGGGAAGAAATATTCTTCTCTTGAGGCATTGTCCCTAGCTGGACGAAAGATCCCTGGACTCTTGCTTAGTTTAAAGAGGTTGGTTGCTCAGCTGACAGTCTGATTAATTATCAGACTGAATTTGGTTCTGAAATTGAACCAAAAGAAGCATCAAACTTTGAGCTACTCATTTTAATTCAATCTGTAAGCTTTGTAGCCAAGTATATACTTAAAGTTGAAACACTTGGACGCACTGTGGATCCTAGGCAAGAGGAAATTAAAGAGCTTGAATAAATGATGTTTGAATCTCATGAGAACAGAGTCCAAGCTCTTGAAAAGAAGAAGAACATCTCAAGATGAGATAATTCAGATCCAAAGCCAAAGCAGGAAAAACAGTTTTGAATCTTCCTTCAAGCACAAGATCCACTAATGTCCAGGGATTTTTTATTTTCCTTTTTAAAAAGGTTACCCAGTACAGGTAAAGTTTGGCCTTATCAAATCTGATAGCAACTTTCCTAACTAATAAATTTTATTAAATTTTCATGAGCTGCAGCTCACTTATATAAAGTGGCCAGGCTGATGTACGTAGAATTTAAATTGGGGAGAGGTGTGGTGGGCAAAATAGGTTGTTTGTGCAAATTAAGTTTGCATGAGATAGATTACCAATATTTTATCAGTTAATAGTTATGTGTTAAAATCCCATTGTGTTTGTTGAGATGTTCTAGGATTTTCTGAAACTTTGATGTATGTGAGTTCAACAATTTCTGGTCAACAGTGCTGTTAAAGACCCACTTTTTCAAAACAGTCTTGAGGTAGATGTCTTGGCATGTATGTATGCATGAAAGTTTGTAACATCCTGCATAATGTGGTGTTTGTGTGTCTATTGTATACTTTTACAGCAACAACAACTTGTTCTGTAGATAGGTATAGGCTGAAGTTGATGGTGGGACTAGTCCCTGCAGTTTTCTTGGCAAGGGTGCCTGCTTTCCAGGACTGAGAGAGAGTGACTGGCCCAGGTTCACCCAGTTGGCTTTGTCCCTAAGGCAGAGCTAGAACTCATGGTCTCCTATTTTCTAGCCTGATATCTTAACTACCACAACCACTACACCAAAGTGGCTCTCTTTTAAGTTGTTTAGCATGGAAAAATATTAGTAGAAGGCCGCAAACATCCATAAATGTAAAAATGCATATAATTTCATGATTAGTATATATTCATTACTATATACAGATAATCCTTGACTTAAGACCACAGTGGAGCCCAAAATTTCTGTTGCTAAGTGAGACATTTGTTAAGTGAATTTTGCCCCATTTTACGACCTTTCTTGCCACAGTTGTTAAGTGAGTCACTGCAGTTGATATGTTAGTAACCTGGTTGTTAAGTGAATCTGGTTTCCCCATTGACTTTGCTGGTCAGAAGATCACAAAAGTTGATCACATGACGTTGGGACACTGCAGTGGTCATAAATATGAACCAGTTGCCAAACATCTGAATTTTGATCACATGATTATGGGGATGCTGCAAAGATCATAACTGTGAAAAGTGGTCATAAGTCACTTTTTCCAGTGCCGTTGTAACTTTGAACAGTCACTAAATGAACTATTGTATGTCGAGGACTATCTGTACCGGTACTAGTATATAAGAGGGATAGCTATGTTAATTTCACGAATATACTTTAAACAAATGAATAAGTAGATGTTAACATTATATTAAGCAATCAGGTTCCAATATGTGTTCTCTTTCTCCCTCAACAGCAACTCCCATATGAATGTGGGGAGTTTAATTTTCAGCTTTTCAACTATGCCATTGGCCAAGCACATTTACTTCTATTATGTTTTGTTCTATTCTGTGTTTTGGAAACAAAATTAAGTATGTACTTCAAAAAGAAATTGGAGAGGATTCCTGACAAGTATGTCTTTGTAATTATAGTCATGATTTAGTTGTATTCAAGGCATTGAAAACCACTAGACATACTTGAAAGTTATTAGGGAAGAAACGGAAGCTGCTTTTTGTTCACTTGAAAAGCTGATTCATTCATATTTTCCTATTTTATTTTAAAATGGCAGATAAAATTTGGACTGAGAGCAGGGTTAACTCTGTAGATCAACATTTTGTTCTTTGTGTCTTTGTATTTTTGTGAGATTACAAAAAGAATACAACCTGCCTAAGATTGCTAATTAAGACATTTTATATTCACATTTGGTTCTTATGCATTGGTGGCCTTGGAAACTCTTATGATTTTAATTAAATTAGATAATCCCCCTACTCCCAGGTTAAACCAACTTTTCAGTTATAGAATTTTACAAATTTTGAATGAGTAATTGGAGTATCTTAATCTTCCAAGTTGATGTCTTCAGCTTTTTTTTTTTTAATTTAAATATTTTCCTCAGGTTTTGGGATGAGAATAATTCACAAAACATTTTAGGGGAGGGTTTTTATTGGACTCATCAGGGACTGTTTCTAAAAGGCTAGTTATATATTTTTCTATCCTAATGATGTCATTAATGTGAAGATATAGTGACAAATATTATGGCCATTGGCTGAAAATCCTCCACATAGTCAAGAAAATTTTGTCAAGGGAGATTGTGTTTAAATATATTAATATACTGCTAAGTTACATCCCCCAAATATTGAATTGATCTATTTATGAAGAATTTTGGATATATTATGCTTTGATTGTTGTGAAAAAGATTGTTATGTTGTTAGAAAGACACTTGCACACCAGATTATAAAGAACTACATGGTAAGCCTTTGATTTGGGTATTTACCAACACAGTGGAAGGAACAAAGTATATGAGTCTCTGTCAAACTTTAACTTAAAATTTGAGAAGCTTTAAATAGAGGAAACAAATGATATATTTATTTTATTACTTTGTCCACTTTTTGCTTTTTCTTTTTCGTCCTTTCCCTCTCTTTTTTGTACAGCATTTTTATACTTTGTTTTCTTTTGGTGTATTAAAGCAATAAAAATAAAGTTAGAACAGATGAAGGGGAAAAGGCTCCTGCTGAAGTTAGTTATCAAGGTATATTCATTTTATTACTAGGGTGCAATATGGGGAGAAAATTGCAGACATTAAATTAAATTTGACCATGAGCTAATACTGATTGAGGATGCAGTTTGGAGCTTTCCCAAAGGCTTACGGAATTGAACAGATCTCCAGTAATTCATTCCTATATTTGAAAACCTATGTTTTTCTTCCTTAGGCAAAATATGTATGTCTTTATTCAAGCAGATAAAGAGTTCATTGACTAACAGTTTTCCTTTTAATTTCTTTTATATAGAAAAAAGTCTAAGTATGTTGCCTGCAATAAATGTTTGTCTAGAACTTGATGGAGATTCTTCCCCAACATCAACAATTTTATCAGAAAAATTGTCATCGTTACCAAAGAAAATACGTGATTTTAGTTATCCTGAAATACAGGAAGCCCTGCTTACGCTTTTGGAAAATGAAAATTTGTTTCAAACAAATGTACAATTGACTCAAGGTTACTGCTTAGGTATGAAATGTCACAGTGTTATTATTGTCCAATATGGAGCATTTGCTTTGAAGCCTGAACAGATGCTTACCTATTGCTACTCAAAGCATTTACTGATTTTTATACATATAAAACCCTGCTATGACTAAAGTCCAGATTATTTGCCTACTGCCCTCTACCTACGAGTACTGTGATCATACATACTTTATTATTAAGGATAGTTTCAGAAAGTTGTCCTTTAAATTTATTTATTTTTCAAAAGCTACTTTTGTCATTTAGCTTTTACCATACAAATGGTACCACTTAATGCACAGCCTTTCACGCATGAAAAATATGAAAATTGAATTGTCTTTTTAAAAATAAATTTACATTTATTTATTTAAAAATAAATATATGTTTTTAGATATTTTTATTAGAATATGTGATTTTGTAGAGTTTTTCTTGGTTTTGCTCTTGATTTTTCCTTTGTAAAACAATGTTATAAACACAAAATATTAAAAAATATCCAGGTGAATCTTTCAGATTTGCCCCTTTTTCAGGTTTGTCCTTTATTTTTTGCAAGAAAATATGATCACTATACAGATAACAAGCCATATAAATCCATAAAAATAAAATACATGGACACGGAAATGGCTAAAGTACAGGTTACTTGCCTACTGCCCTGTGTCTATGAGGAGATCGTCCGGCTGTCTCCTCTTCCTCACCTGAAGGGGAGATGAGCCCAGAAAAAGCTGGCTTTTTCTATGGTTATTCCATTTAAATGCACTTTTCATTTGGCAAAGCAACTAAAAGCTTGTAAGAAAACATTGGGATTAAGTGATTCACTTTCAGTCATTATTTTTGTGATGCTGCTGTTTTTAGTACTATTATTGCCTTGACCTAGCCCCACCCTCACAAATACAAAGTATCAAGTAAGCATAATGCTATAAAATATAATGAAATAACTTAGCAGTTAATGGGGCAATCATGCTTACATGTAGATTTTAAAAGAAATCTAAAATTTCTTTTTAAAGAAAATTTGTTTACAGTTTAAAAAAAATTGATTTAAAGTTTTCATGTTAATAAAAATACAATTTTATCACCTGTCCTTTCTCACTGATAGTATGTATTCTGTTTCCATGCTTACATAGCCTCACTGCTTCAATGTGCGGAAGAATTCACTGCTGTGTATGAAACCTTACTAGCTGGGAAAGATTTTGTCCAAACTTCAGTTGTTTATAATCAATTGTGATTTTTTTTTCTCCATAACCAGAGTGGCATTTCTCTTCATTGATGCTAGTAAAACAAATGTAACTTTAATAATTTGCATTTATTATGTTATTCAAATACATTTTTCCTTGTATTATTTTGAGAAATTGTGAGTGTTTGGCAATTTCTTTATAAAAACATAATGTTTGACCTTTTTTTTTAGATTTTGAAATTTTAATGGATGCAAACCGAAAAATAGCATTGACAAGCACAGAAGCAGATCAGCTGAAAGGGAATCCCAACCTCAAAAGGTACTGAGTGTATGTTTTACTTAGTTTGTTGTCCAGTAGGCTGAATTTCCAGGGATAATTGTTTAGATGTCATGATCTGCAGAGAAATAAAGACTTCATTTATTTCTCTGTGCAAACATCCAGATTTGAAGGGCAAAATGTACATGTGGGCACACTTAAAGAACCCATGTCATTTCCTGGGATTGAACAGGTGCCCTCTGTACCTGCTGTATGATCTCTGGAAAATATGTACTCACAAGAATTCATTGGAATGATCTCTCTTTATCTTTTTAAACTCTCATTCTAAAGGCAATAGGTTTATAGCAGGGCTATAGGCATTAAGCTGAAAGTTGTATCAGCCTTTGAATGACCACAGTGTAAAAGGGAGTGGTACTACACAGAAAGAGATGGAGATGTGTTTAACTGAAACACATATATGCATAAATCACATAATGTATATATGCAGGTAGGACAGGCTTTGGTTACAATTATCCAAGTGAAGAGCCTTTGGAATTTTCATCCTTATTTCGCTGTATTGATATTTCTGAAGACTGCTATAATTGATTATGTTATTATTCTAGGCATTTCTCTTGTCCTTGTTTACAGGATAGCAGTGCTGTGCCCACCTGCAAGTGCTTTCTCAAACCCCTCACGACACCCAAAAGGCAGGTTGGCAATGAAAATAAGACATTTAAATCGACTGGGATACCAAGTTATATTGGTAAGAAAACATATTGTTGAAATTATTAAGGGAGAATAATTTTAGAACTTGTCCTTCCTTTTAAAGAACAAAAGGGATACATCAGGAGCAACGAGTTAAAGAATTAAACCAGACAGCATGACTTCTGCAGTTTGCTAATCTATGCCACTATGCAGAAAATAATTAAAATAGAATAC
>QLTV01002419.1:305984-420032 GCA_003457575.1 Thermophis baileyi | reverse complement strand
TAAATAAAGCCAAAAAAAGATGGCGACTGCATGCACAGTGCTGGAAGTCACCTTCTGAGCATGCTCAGAAAAAAAATAAAAATAAAATTCGGAAAAAATTAAAAAAAAAAGATGGCAGCCCCCACGGACCGGCAACCACCGATCCGGTTCGGATGTCACTAGCGGGTCGCTACTGGTTCGGGCGAACCGGTCCGAACCGGTAGGAACCCACCCCTGCATCTGCTACGGTGCTGCAAGTTGCTGCATGGGTCAATTTCTGGATCCACAGAGTGATCCTGGGATCTTTTTTTTTTTCATGCAGAGTATGTTCTGTATCATCAACCTAGAGCCCATTTTCAATACAAATACAATATTGCTATTACTTGGTAACATAAAATATCACTTTGGAATATAGCTTGAAAGTATTATTCCTTGAACTTTGTGTTAAAACAATTGCAGTGAAAGCAGAGTCTTCTGGCACCTTAGAGATTAAACAATGTCAGTGTTTGTCTCTTGGAGTGAACATCTGGTGTATATAGTGTGAATTGAATTTGGCAGGTACTTCTGGTACTTCTATTACTTCTGCTTTTAGTACTGTGCAATCAGTCAACATTAAAGGAGAATCTAATATAGTATCTACAGAGTGATAATTAGATTAAATTGTAATATATGTGAATATTTACAGTGATCCTTCACAAAGCAATGACTATTCTTACACACCTTGGCAATAATTAATTAACACTTATACTGTTCCTTGATAAACTGGAACCCCTCTGTTAGGTTCTTTAGTTCAGGAATGGCCCCTTTAAGGTTAGTGGTAGAATGTCCTCACAAGCTCCAATATTCCCCCTCTTGTTTCATTATGGTTATTTTTGATGTAAGAGTTGTGCTAATTTACAGTTAATTCTTTTCTATTCTTTTTGTTGTTGTTGTCGTCAAGGTTTCTTACAAGGATTTCCAAAAGCTGGAGAAAGACGAGGCAGTTTTGTTCTTCAAAAGACAAATATTTATGGAAGAAAACATTTAGCATCTGAATAAAGTACTCAAGATGGCTGTACTTAAAGCATATTTCTGAAATGAGTTTCTGGGAGCAAGTCCAGTTGAGTTCAATGAGATTTGGGTTTTGAATATTAAATCATAGCAATTGTGCTACTTTTGTAGTTTAAGAAAAAATATCTGAATAAGATTCCTTAATAATCCTGTCTCTCAAATTCATATATCTTCTGAAAATGAAGAAGGGCATATGTGTGTGACTGCAAGTATATTTACCATACCCAGTGGATGCTAACTATTGAGTAGGAATAAAAAATCTATTGTTTTCATTCTCAGTAAGAACTTGATTTCATAATAATTTATTGGCTTGCATACGAATATAGGTATTTTGTTCCTCTAGCTTCATACTTATTTATCAGATGCCATTTTGAAGATTCACTGTAAAGTAGAATAATAGCCGCCTCATTATTTATCAGATGCCATTTTGAAGATCCACTGTAAAGTATAATAATCAGGGATATTTGTGTTTTTAAAATGTTTTAGAAGAAATGATTTGGACCTATTGGATTACAATTTCTAACATCCCCAGTCAAACTGACCAGTGAAGACAGCCTAGGGCCCCTAGACTCTATTAAAGCTGAATCTGATATTTTATGCCAGTGCATTCGTTTGTCCTACAGGTGGTGCTATTTGTCTGATCATAACTCACATTTAGGAAGAGTGCTGTATTACTTTTGATTTAGCTGTATAGAACTTTTGCTCCCACTAAGAAAAGTGCTAGATAAGATTTTTCCCCATTTCTGCCTTAATAGAACTAAATTACTCAAAAATGTGCTTCTTGAGAAAAATTCAAATCTCTTAATTTTGCTGAGTTAGGGCTGACCAAAATGATTACAAATAATGTACCGTATTTTTCAGAGTATAAGACGCACCTTTTCCCCCCAAAAAAGAGGGTGAAAATCTGGGTGCGTCTTATACTCCGAATGTAGCCCCGCCCAGCCTCTCAAACAGAGGTTTCAGAGGCTGAAAAAAGCCTCTGAAACAGAGCTTCAGAAAAAAAGCCTCTGAAACGGAGCTTCAGAAAAAAAGCCTCTGAAACGGAGCTTCAGAAAAAAAGCCTCTGAAATGGAGGTTTCAGAGGCAGAAAAAAAAGCAAGGCACAGAGCTCACAACTAACGAACCTGTTGCTAAAATTCACCTCTGAGAACAGCTGATTGGGGGTATTCCGGGAGCACGATCCACCTGCCAATCAGCTTTTTTTTTATTTTCCTCCCCAAAAACTAAGGTGCGTCTTATACTCCGGTGCGTCTTATACTCCGAAAAATACGGTAATTCTTATTCTGATTGCATCTAGAAAGACCAAGATGGGCATAAAACATTCTTTCCATGTTGTTCAGATGACTTTTTGCACCGTTAAAGTGAGGTGGTTGTGAGTGATCCAAATATAAAATATCCAAATATTTTTTTGAAATGAATAACAAAACCCAGGTGCTTTATGTGGGCACTAGAGTTTCATATATCACCAGCGAGATGGGGGGCATACGATATGTGTGTGTGTGTATATATGCACACATACATGCATACACATGCATATGCATGCACGAATAATGTTTCAGAAGCAATTCATATTCTACCCTGAACTTGCAGCAACGGATTAACCAAGGGATAATTAAATCTCATGGAAACTCAGTATTGGGTAAATTCCTTACTGTTTCTACTTTCCCTCATTTAGCAACCTATCTTGCAGTATACTTATTTCAAAATAATCCATGTGAAATATTTTGAGCACTCATAGGACTGTAATCCTTACAGGAATTCATCATATTGTATCCTGAATAAATATGTGTTGTTGAAAACTGTAATGTAGAACACTACACACATTTTTTTTTCACTTGGGCAGCAAGGTTCAGACATCAATTTTCAGATGTGAACTTTTTGTTTAGGAATACTCACTAAAACGCAAACAGGCCTAACATGGAAAAGTAGCCCAGATATTGTAGGTCTATTTTTGTTTTAAGAATATTTTGAGAAAAGTTATGTAAAATAATAAAATGATATGCAGAATATTCACTAAAACGGTTTTCATCTTTTCACCAGTCTAAGAACAGGTAGTCTTCAACTTATGACCACAATTGAGCCCAAAATTTATGTTGCTAAGCGAGAAATTAGTTAATTTTATGACTTTTCTTGCCACATTTCTTAAGTGAATCACTGAGGTTGTTCAATTAGGTAACACAGTTGTTAAGTGAATCTGGCTTCCCCATTTACTTTGCTTGTCAGAAGGTTGCAAAAGGTGATCACATGACCCCAGGTCATTGCAACCGTCATAAATGTGAGTCAGTTGTCAAGCAGCCAAATGTAAATCGTGTGACCATGGGGATGCTGCAGTGGTCATAAGTGTGAAAAATGGTCATAAGTCACTTTTTCAGTGCCGTTGTAACTTTGAACGGTCACTAAGTGAACTGTTGTAAGTTGAGGACTACCTGTAGTTACAGAAGAGGCTTTTTATACACTTATCCACTGTACTTTCTGGGGCTGTTGGATTAAATAATGAAATAACAAAAAAAATCCATGTTCATACGATTTGCATAATTTATACAGGTACCGTAGCATTAAATTGGGCTTGAGATTGTACTGCTTATTATGTATTCATTAATTCATTTTAAGGCTAGGGTATAACCTGCACATGAATTTGGAGTACTCAATAAATCAATCTGGACTATTTTTAAAATGGATATGTTGAACGTTAATTATTTCTCAGACAGGGATAAGAAAAAAGACAGAATAGTTTTCCTGTAAGTATGAATGACTTAACCCCATATTTCTGGAATTTTGAAATTTTTGTTTAGTTTTTTTTTTTTTTTTTTTTTAGACAGATTAGGCCTCTCTATTTGGGGATTGGTGTAGCATGGGCAAGTAAGTGCCATCCTGAAGGTTTGTGAGGGTTTGGACAGATGTGAACCCAGTCACTACTCCAGACATTAGACCCACACATGTGGAAGAGTAGCAAAATGGAAGAGCAGTGAGTGACAGACAATTCACACACATGCACACACTTGTACACTTCTCATTGTGGAAGATGGAAAATAGTTCGCTGGGTAAGATCTGGCTAATCAGGATCTCAAACATCCAGAAACTTATACATGCCATTATCTTAAAGTGTTAAAATCAATATTTTGCCTATAGTAACAGTTTATGTTTTATATTCAGAATAAGTACTTTGCTTTGGTCTTTTGGTAATATTCTAATTTTTCAATTCATATCATTTATTCAGTGCTTAGGCAGTTTTATATTGTTTGCCATTAAAAAAAAACTGAAAATGTAAGTAGCTCGTTATCTCTCAGTGCTTGGTTGAGACTCATATTGGGTTTCTTTTACAGATAAGCTGAGTGTAATCAAATTCTGTATCTGCAAGATTTTTATTCCGTTGTTACAAGCAAAGCATTGATTATAAATGGGTCAAACCTTTAGGAGGAACTTCCAAAAGATTACAAGAATTATCTTGATGTTCTACCATTTCTGTTGTGAGTGCCCATTTATTTAGAAGAAACACTAGCAATCACTATAGCAATTAGGCATGCAGAGAGCCAGTTTGGTATAGTGGGTAAGGCATCAGACTAGAAACTGGGAGATTCTGAGTTCTAGTCCCACCTTAGGCACAAAGCAAGCTGGGTGATCTTGGGCCAGTCACTTTCTCCGGGAAGAAGGGCAAGCCTTGCCAAGAAAACTGCAGGGACTTGTCCAAGCAATCTCCAAGAATTGGACAATTGAACCGATGGGTAAAAAAAGGCATGGATAGGATTATCTGAATACAGCCTTTTCGTAGATGAAAATAAGGCTGTTTGGAACTCTTATTGTAGGCAAGAAAGGGATAAGATGGCCTGCTCCTGTTATAAAGTGAGGAAGAGTGTAGTGCAGAATCTTGATAAGAAAAAGCTATCAAGGCTGTCTGAGAGTAAAGTAGAAAACCTACTCTAAAGTAGACCAGATGTTACAATCATGACAAATGGATTTTGAGATTTTTATGCTTACCAACTCTTCCATGTAACTTGACCATTATGTCACTTGGGCTCAATGTAAACCAGCCCTCCAGCAGGCAGGGAAGCAAAGAGTCTGTGCTTTTCCACTTCTGAGAAATGTTACCTGACTCAGCCAAAGGGCATATCACAGACTGATAAGGGTATATTTAGAGGAAGATGAAAACATTAAGGCTGAACCATTAAATCAGAACATTGAAATCTGGATTAACAACCTTCCCCCTGCCTCCATTTTACACTGTTACTATTAACTGGAAAAAGTACAAATCACGTCTCAAAGGTGGCCAGCTTGTTTAGGCCTGAAATGTGTCATAAACCAGAAAATAGCATCTAATTTACATGTTTTCATTAACATAATTAACAGTTTGCATCACATTTGCTTGAACATCAAGGATGCGACCAATGCCAAATATGTTTCCTCCTCATAAATTTTATTATTATATGCCCTAAGGGGCCTTTAAATTTTAGATTTGTTTATTTGTTTAAGCCAGGCAATCCTTTCTCACCAGCTGAGTTGGCCAACTGGTTGCACCAACTGAGATTTCAGTCTTTTTATTAAAAATGCTCCTACTGTATGCATAAGTCTCTCCCTCTAATAATTTGTAAACCTAAAATCAACCAAGTCCTTGGGATTTTGTTTTTTAAAACTTTCTTTCAATTTTGGGAACATTTGATTTTTATAACTCTTCAGTAAATTAGTCTTAGATAATGACCATTTCAGATTTTGTTTGCAGAAAAAAACAGTTATCATGTGTTCTTATAATGAAATACGAAGGTCTCGGAAGAACCCACAAATTGCAAATATTTCATTCAGGGACATGGTTTGATGTTTTTCTTAACTTATGTTCCCATATCCAAATTTTCTGTTCCTGGATGAAATGGGAGGCCTAGCTCAGGCTGAACAAAGTATCAGATTTCTAGATACATTAAATGACTGGGATGGACAGAGGGGAGGCAACTTGATTTAATCCTAAATGGTGATCATGATTTGGTATGGGTATTGTAGAACTGATAGAAAATGGCGACCATTTTATTACTAAATTTAGCATACAATTTAGAAGTGGGAAATTGGCATCCCACAAAGTCCTACTGGAATATACACTTCTAAAAAGCTCTGGGAGGTCATCCAGTGGTCTAGGGTCCAGTATCATCAATATGCTAAGGACACCCAAATACACACTGCAACCCTGGGCTGCTCTGGAGAACTGTTGAAGTCTTGTCCCACTATCTGGAGGCTGTAAGGACTGGATGGGAGAGAACAGGCTTAAATTGAACCCTCACAAGACAGCTACCGTTGTTCATATCTTAGGGTTTCTGTATAACCCTTCTCTTGCCTCAGGATGAGTTGCAGTACCCCTGAAAGAGCAGGAGTGTGATTGGAGACCCTTCCTGGCTTTGCAGCTCCACCTGTATCAGCAAGTGGAGGTCATAGAGGAAGGGGTCTTCGCCCAGCTTCAGGCAAAGTAGCACTTTTCCAGTGAGCATTTGGCCCTTAGGTTAAGTGTGCAGTGCCTTAAAAAAAGATACAGAGAAGGAGTGTGGAATTACAGGCTGGTCAATTTAATATCTCTACCTAGCAAATATATAGAAAAAGGGGGGAAAGATACTTAAAATACATAGAGTATGTTCACAGAGCACAGATTTCTCAAGGTAGTAAACATATTTAATATTCCTTCCTCTTCCTATTTTTCACACAACAACCGTGTGAGGTGGATTGGATTTAACTGACATTGAAGTCCCAGCTTCCAATTTGTTTTTCATAGCATAAGGAGTTTAGTACCCAAAGAGTTAGGTTTGTGATTTTTAGCATGCAAGATACAGGCTCTCTCACCTGTAGCCCAACTCTTTGTCCTTACTAATGAGAATACATTATAAATATACTGAATGTACTGAATATATATACAGCTTATATTTTACAGTCAAATATCCCTGACTAAATGTACATGTGGCAGATATAGTCTTTAATCCAGGCAAGTTCATTATTGAGAATGATGTGGACAACTACATTACATTTTATTATGGTTTTTAAAAGAAAGAAATCATACAAATTATATGGAAGAATAATAATGTACAGTTAGTGAAATACAGCAGCTAAACAACAAATCTGAAATATAACACTAATATATGCCAGTGTATTCTTAAGAGGCATATGTAATATCCATTAACACATGCCCCTGTTGAACATTAAACTAAATATTCTTGGTTAATACTGTATAGTGCAAATCACTTTAAAAGAGTGTAGATCGTAAACAACACATTAAATCAGTATTGTAAATTATCAAATCAAGATATGAACTCTAGAACTCAAATCTTGGATGTGCTATAATTCCATGTATAAAATTGTAATCCAAGAATGGTTTTCAGTTAGAATTAAATTCTATGCTGGATTTACTTTTTAAATAAAAGGTTATTCTACACATTGACGCATACTCCCCCAAAAGCAAATAAAACTGACTTGCTCAAGGAGACTTTGTGGCTTGACATGGTTGACGTTTGTATCACTGGAGGAGGAATGTTCCTAATTGGTTGGTTTCAGGAATTGAGGTAAATTATTATATTGCTATTATTTTGTAAATTATGTTTTAATCTTATTACAGAATTTAAATATGTGGACCATTCTAAGTCAGATATGAACGGAGCTGCATTTAAACCTGATATTAAAAACAAAAACAAAGGTCAACTCCTGTTCTGTGTAAGAATCCCAGACAACACTTAACTTATCCAGGAAGAAAGTAGAAGAAGCTCATTACCTATCATTGGTCATTGATTCCAATTGTTTAATTTTATATGTGGATTTCTTAAATTTGTAGGTTGCTTCATATTTATCATTACTAATACATTTTATGCATGAATAAATACGATCAAAATAAAGTATTTGTCCTATAGAGAAATGTCAGTGAATCCTCTTTATCTTATCTGTTGAACAAAAAGAGAAAAATAACTTTTTTCTTTTAACTCCTGTATTTGATGACATTCTTTTTCTTTTTTTAAAAAAAGTGGCCAACATTTTCTTCTCAAGCCCTGAATGATATGTTAAGGGCCTAAGAAAGATAGCATCAGAGAGAGTTCCAAAGGTGTCAGTAAAAGATAATTGGATAATTTTTCTTTACAAAAAATGTAGGTGGTTACAAAATGAATGAAAGAAGAGAAGGAAATAGACAATATTTATATGGAACCAATGGATATAAAGAAAGAAGAACTCTATACAGATAGTCCTCTTTAAACAATCACAATTAGGATGGTTGTTAAATGAAGCAGTCACTAAGTAAAACCACAACTGCTTATGATCTTATTTTAATGTTCCTTTGCCTTATAGATCTGCAAAGGTCATAAATTAGAGGATTTGTTGCAAAGTTACTTTTTCATTATAATAAAACAGTCACTAAACAAGGCAGTTGCTAAACAAGGATTACCTGTACACAGGAACTGATGGATCTAAGCATTTGGTCATAGAAATATACAGGTAGTCCTCGATTTACAACCACAATTGAGCCCAAAATTTCTGTTGTTAAATGAGAAATTTGTTAAGTGAGTTTTGCCCCATTTCATGACATTTCTTGCCACAGTTAAGTGAATCACTGCAGTTGTTAAATTAATAACCCAGTTGTTAAGTGAATCTGGTTTCCCCATTGACTTTGCTTGTCAGAAGATTGCAAATGGTGATCACATGATCCCAAACACAGTGCAACCATCATAAATATGAACCAGTTGCCAAGCATCTGAATTTTGATCACATGACCATGGGGATGCTGCAAAGGTGGTAATTCTGAAAAATGGTCATAAATCACTTTATTCAGTGCCGTTGTAACTTTGAACAGTCACTAAATGAACTCTTGTAAGTCAAGGACTACGTGTATAGGCAGAAGACCGGTTGCCTACAGGAATGTAGACAATTCCTACATTAATTCCTTATGATCAAACATTTTTTCTTAGCCACTATATTTTGAAAGATGCAGTTGTATCATTCTTGTATTGCTGCCCTTGTCTGCAGAAAAATAGCTGCAGGTTGACAATTTAGTTTAGAACTCATTGATCATCTGCTTTTAAAATATGTGTCATTTCTTTGTAATTGCAAGGGAAGAACTTTTGAAGTACACGTGTATGCCTTTCTACTTGCTGAAGGAACCAGTCTACCCTTTGTCATTTTAAAAACTTCAAAAAAGGAAAGAGCAAAATGCAATGTAACAATTGCTACAGTAATTAATATAAACATACATGCACACTCCATCACTTTTGTACCAATTAATCTAGGTATGATACAGAGAAATTTATACAAGTTGGGGAAAAACAGACAGTCACCAAAGCCAAGATCAGTTCTTTTGGGGGAATATTCTACCAATTAAATAGCAAAAGCAATTTGAAACCAATTAATTAAAGAATGAAGATCACACATTTTGGTTAGATTTACAGGTAGCTTTCAGATTAGTAAACATCCTTCAGTCTTACTAGGTTAAATGATATGTCACTATAGGTGGGGTGTCAAAATACCTAAGAATATTGCAATAGCATTTGTTGTTATACAGATCTAACTCTCTCCCTCTGCCAAAACCAAGCAGAATAATGGAACACCTCCATCCAACTTTGGGAAATTTATTAGGTAATATCAACCAATGACAGATTAACCACTATTCTTGTGTTCTTCCCTGTCCCCCTTTCTCTAATTAACAAGACTGATTATTCAGTTCAGAGATTCAATTTGAAGATGTTCTAGTTGACTTTCAGAATGAAGCTGGTATTTTTAATTACCCAATAATTTGAGCTGAATCATTCTGTTCAATGAGCCACTATCAAACTGGATAGATTTGGATGAACTGGCTTAACAACATATACATTATATGTAGCTCAGAGTCCTTGGTGCTCTCTGAGCTTGGTTGTCTTTCTGCAGATATTTTGTTACTCAATTAGGTAGAGAACTGAAGATGTTACCCTGTTGGGTAAAGAACTGTCTACAACTGTGATGGCAAACCTGTGGCACGCGTGCCACAAGTGGCACGCGGAGCCATATCCGAGGGCACACGAGGCGTTGCCCTATATCAGCTCCAGCGCGCATGCGCACGCTGGCCAGCTGATTTTCGGCCTTCCAGAGGGGGGAGGCCATTTTTGCCCTCCCCAGGCTTCAGGAAAGCCTCCTCCAAAAGCTGCGCGCGTGTGCTGAGCAGCGGAGTGCCACAGCCGGGCTGCCCCGCCAAAGGGACGAAGCAAGGCGATGTAAGCAGTTTCCTGGCGCCAGAGCCGAAAGCGCCCGGCGGAGCAGCTATGAAGGCATGCCAAAGGTAAGGGGCTGGGATGCCAACAGGGCTGGAGTCAGTCTGCGAGGGAGTGACAGGCAAACTCCATTTTGGCTGAAACAATGATGTTCGTTGGGGTCCGGGTTTTTTGGGGGGGGAGCTCAATAAAAACGGTGGAGGTGCAAAGAGTTGAGCTGGGGAAGGAGCAGAGGGCGGGGCAGGCGGCCGTCCAGCCAGCAAATGCTGCCTCGTGTGCCTGAGTCAGTTCCCAGTGTTCCTCGTGCGCAGCCCCGTCACCCCAGGAAGGAAGCATCAGCGGCAAGCCTCTTTGCAGTCGCAGCGGTGGTTGATGGGCCCAACCGCAGGCCGCATGGCACCCCCGCCCGACCCCCGCAATGCCTGCTGCCAGCTGAGCCAAGTCAGGGAAGGAGCAGAGGTGGGGAGGCCAGCCAGGGTGGTCTCCTCACCTTAGTGGCCATGGTGGGCTTTGGCGGCATGTCTCTCCACCTCGGGAGCCTGACTAGCGACTCAGCTTTTAGGCTCCCTCCTACTGGGCGGTGGCGGTGCTGGGGGGAGGAGGAAGGCGGTAGCGGTGGCATGGCTCTGGCTCCGTTTTCAGGCCAGCCGCCGCCTCCCCTCCCCTTCCCTTCCTGCCAGACTTCCAAGCCATGAGAAGGCGAGGAGCAGAATCCGGGCTGCCAAGCACCGCCTGTGCTTCCTCTCGCCTCCTGCTTCTTCCTGGTCGCTTCGCCCTTAGCCAGGGGCGGGGTTTCCATGAAGGTGTCCCAAAACCCAAGCAGGAAAAGGGAGAAAAGGAACCCGAGCCGAGCCTCCCAGCAAGGAGAGAGAGATCCGAAAGGCAGGCGGGCCTGGCCGTAGCCTTCCCTTCCTCCATCAGCACCAGGTGCTCACTGGAGCCTTTCGGATCTTGCTCTCCTTGCGACAACCGTGGTGCAGGCAGGCAGGTGAGTGAGCTGGCCAGTGGCCAGGCGCACGTGCATTCGTGGAAGCAGCAGCAGCGGCGAAAGTGGAGAAGAAGAAGATAGGGCGCGCGAGGAAATCCCGGGAGGAGGGCGAGGTGCACCTCAGCCAGCCGGTAGCTCTTGCCCTTCCACCCTGCAGTTGCCACTGCTTTTCTGGGGTGGCGGGGCTGCGCTCGAGAAATGCTGGGAGCCAGCTCAGGCACACGGGGCAGCATTTTCTGGCTGGGCGGCCACCTGCCCTGCCCTCTGCTCCTTCCCTGGCTTGGCTCAGCTGGCAGCAGGCATGGCGGGGGTCGGGTGGGGGCACCGCGCAGCCTGCGGTTGGGCCTATCGCCTGCCGCTGTGGCCACAAAGAGGCTTGCCGCTGATGCTTCCTTCCTGGAGTGCGGGGAGAGGAGAGCAAGATCCAAAAGGCTCCGGTGAGCACCTGGTGTGGTTGGAGGAAGGGAAGGCTACGGCCAGGCCCGCCTGTCTTTCAGATCTCGCTCTCCTTGCTGGGAGGCTCGGCTCGGGCTCCTTTCCTCCCTTTTCCTGCTTGGGTTTTGGGACACCTTCATGGAAACCCCGCCCCTGGCTAAGGGCGAAGCGACCAGGAAGAAGCAGGAACCCTGGCTTCTGGCTTTCAATTACGGTGCTCATTCGAAAGTTTGGTGCAGATATTTCATTACCCAAACTAGGTAACATCAGTGCTAGAAAGGAATGGTGTTGGAGGAGGAGGGGAAGGGGAAAGGGAGGAGGAGGAGACGGGGAAGGAGGAGGAGAAGGATCCATGTTGGAGGCTGTTTGCACCGGCAAAGCGGTGCTGCCTCTTTGCTCCTCCTCCTCCTCCTCCTCCCAGCCGCCTTCCTCCAACTTTCTCCTGAGACCCTTTGCGCGGGAAGGCAGATCTAGGGAGGAAAGGAGGGGTGTGTTTCAAGGGGCGCCAGGCAAAGGGGGGTGAGAGGTGGCTTCCCTTGCAGAGCCCAGCCACGCCTGTGGGAGAGTAAAGTCTTGTTTCTTTGCGTGTAAAAGCAGCCAAAGGCACTCGCCCCCCTTTGCCTGCCGCTCGCCCACCGCTGTGGCCACAAAGAGGCTTCCCACTGCTGCTTCCTTCCTGGAGTGTGGGGAGAGGAGAGCGAGATCCAAAAGGGACTCGCCCCACCCAGGTCCCTCCAAACGGGTCTCCCTACGTAGCCTCCCCGCTGAACTACGCCAGTGATCGCCCACCCAAAAGGAGCCCGCCCTCCGATCTCTTCCGAGCGCCCGCTCTTTCCTGCACGAACGAGCTGGGGGCACAAAAAGCTCTTCCCCTCTACCTGCATGCTGTTATTGGCTCTGCACCCCCCCAAGACCAACAAGACGCCGCTACCCGGGGCCACCTGCCGCTACCTGGATGCAGAGGGGGGTGAAGAGCCGGTAACAGCATGCAGGTAGAGGGGAAGAGCTTTTCGCGCCCCCAGGTCGTTCGCTGCAGAAAGAGCGGGCGCTTGGAAGAACTCGGAGGGCGGGCTGCTTTTGGGTGTCGCATAATTCAGCAGGGAGGCTACGTAGGGAGACCCATTCAGAGGGACCTGGGTGGGGCAAGTCCCGCCTAATTCGGCTGCATTTTTTTCCTTTCCAGACCAGCTCCAAGCAAGCGCTGCAGGCGGCGGTGCAAGAGCTGCTGAAGTTTGTGCACAGCTTGCTTGGAGCTGGTCTGGAAAGGAAAAAAGCCTCTGATGGGCAGGGAGGGAAACCCCAGCCTGCTGTTCCTGCCGCCCCCACCCCTTCGCGCCTGGCGGCGGCAGTTCTCACACTGCCACTTCCCCGGTGGCTGCGGTAAGTGGTAAGAGGCGCGCTGGTCGGGAATGCTCCCTTAGAAGAAGTCTAAGGCACCAACATTTGCCAGTGCGAACGGCCATGCTGGACGCTGCCCGGAGCACGAGGCTGGCAGGAGGAGGAGCAGCGGCGGCAGCAGACCATTCGCACTGGCAAAGTTTGGTGCAGGAGGCTTTCCAGGCCCAAAACGGGCCGGGGGGCATGTGCGGGTGGCGCATGTGTGGGAAAGCGTGCATGCACAGGTGGGGGCAGTCATGCGTGCATATGCAGGTGGGGCACGCATTGCATTGTGGGTGCCAGCACACGCACGCGATATCGCGGGTGCACACACACACTTTTGGCACGCAACCAGAAAAAGGTTCGCCATCACTGGTCTACAAGAAAACAACCAAGCTCAGAGAGCACCGAAGAATCCACATACACTTTTAGCATGTGAATCACTTTAAATCAAGGGATCAAACTGAGCTCAATTTGGATATTTTGATTCAAATCTATTCAGTTCAAATCAATTTGATTCTAGTTAGTTGTCATGTGGGATAAATTTGATCAAAATTAACAGTATGAATCAGATCAGATAGGAATTGCACAAGTCTGATAATTTCACTTTCCAACCACAGTCAATCCAACCAATATTCAGAATATATTTTCAAAGAAGAATTGAGATTGGAGAACAGACATTCTCTGCCATTCTCTCCTTGATTAATTTCCATCCATTGTTTCTTGCCTTGCCTTCTGATGCTTTGGAAAATAGGTTGACCCCCTTTTCTTTGTGGCACCCCCTTAGATTTTGGAACACTGCTATCATGTCACCCCAGTCCTTCTTTTTACTGGACTAGATAAACCCAATTCCTGCAACTATTCTTCATATGTTTTAGCCTCCAGTCCCCTAATCAACTTTGTTGCTCTTTTCTGCACTCTTTACAGAATCTGTATATCTTTTTTATAATATGGATGCAGTATTCCAGGTGTGGTCTTACCAAGATATTATAAAGCGGTCCTAACACTTCATGTGATCTTAATTCTATCCCTCTGTTAATGCAGCCTAGGATTGCATTGACTTTTTGGTGGCTGCAGCTCACTGCTGCCTCTTAATTTAAGTGAACTCCAAGATCCCTCTCATAGTTACTGTACATAGTTGAGCCAGGTTTCACCTAATCTGACCATTCCCCTGACTGTGACTCCTCCTCCTTCCTCCCAAGCTCATTTTTACATACCATTGCAAACTGCATATTTGGAGAAATTTCCTACCAGTGAGTACAACTTGACCTTAAAAGTGGTGAGTTCTTCTTCTTAGTTGTACTTAAAGAGCATCTGGATGGTCACCTGTCAGGAATGATTCTGCATTCTGGACCCATCAAAACACTGCACTAAATAGTTGCCATTATATCTTCAAACTCCTTGAGATGCTTCAGAGATGTTCTGGTCAAGCTCCAGCAGGACTATGGATCCCCTGAAGAGCTTGGATGGATGGAGACAGCTCTTCTACACGTAGCCAAATGCCATAAGCACCCTTAATAACTGTAAACCTAGTTCATAATCATAAAGAGGAGGCAATCTCTAATTTCAGCATACTGTTAAAATAAAATTTTAAAAAATTATGTGCCCACATTGGTTACTATAAAAGCTTTATCAATCCATAAGTGCTGGCCATCTGGCAGCAATCTGACTCAAAGGCATTTTTTTTCCTTTTGGATAATTAAGATGTAATGTCAGTTGGGAAGGCAGAAACATTATACAGGATATTGTCTTCAGTCATTGAGGAAAGCAAACTGGAACATTTATGAACATGAAATTGATGTATTTATATTCAGGCAGTGAAACATTTATCCTGTGTCTACAAAGCTCTCTTGCGCTGACACATCAGCTGTTATACAAACCCCTTCACAAAATAGGCAGAATCGTTGTTGCTTAATGGAGAAGGCTGCAACCAAGTGACATTGCCCCGCTTGCCAATAAAGAGTGCCAGCAATCCTTGGAACAGACATTTTTCTATCAATCAATTAGTAACAGCCACCTCATTTGTGAAAAAGGATTGTGGAAGTGTGTTCCTTTGTGCAAACTTTCATTGACCATCAGCATTACCTAGCTAGATGATAGCTGTATAGTGATTTCTCCTCTAGCTGGGTGGAGACATTTGGAAAATAGACTTTCCCTTAAATGAGACGGGTGCTCTAGCACTGGCAACTGACTCCAGAAACTGCAGCTCCATAGACGGACTGAACTCATGGGCCTTGGCTAGTGGATAGATTGCCTTGTCTGTAATCCAGATTTTAGCCAACTGAATGTTACAACTATGAGAAAGTACGATTCAATTTGCAGTGGTTGGAAGCATACGATTCAAAGACTTTCTTCTATTGAAATAAATTGATAAGTGAACATTAGGCAGTAGTGATTGATTTTTATTTGTTCAGTTGTCAAGAAATATTTACGTTATTGATGGTGTATACTTGAAAATGCAATGAATGGGAACTGAATTCAGTTTGACTGACTTCTGAGTATGCTTAGATAAAAAGGGACTCCTACTAAGTTTTTGGTGTGTGCGATTTTAGCAATGCAATAAATCACTTTGCAGAGTGGAAACATTGATCTGAAAGGAATGTGTTTGTTGGCCTTACCTCTATGACAAAAGATGAAGTGAGTTCTTATTCACACGAACCTATTTTCCTTGCATAATATGGTATGTATACCATTGTTTGCTTCTTGGACAGGGAAGTTGTGTTGTCCAATGCTTAGAACCATGCAACCAATATAGAACCATGTAAATTAATTCATAATTTACATGGTTCTATGAGTGGATTACAGTTTGTTAATTAGTTCTTTATTGTTTTCTACTTTTATGAGTGAATTGCTGCATTTCTACAGAATCAAATTACTATCTTTAACAACATTTACAGATACAGAATAGATTCTTTTTCCCTGGGCTAATATCATCCAGTTGCAAATAATGACCTAAGCACTTCCATGAAGCAATCTCCCTACTGGAATTCTTACTTCCAGGAGCATTTACATATTAACATCAATTTCTTCAGGGGAACAAACAGTAACAGAGGAATGTTTCAGTCATTAAGCTCTATGCTGTAAGCAATGGAATCCAGTTCACCCCATCACTGTATTGTAAAAAGGCAACCTTATTTACCACCTATGAGACCATTGTCTGTGTCACTTGTGATGCTGCTATCTTGCTTTCTCTGTGGCTCTGGGGAATGTGCTGGGTGGCCTCAGCTGCTCATAAGGTCAAAGTGACTGGCACTGTTTTTTGCAGTAATTTTTGGATTTATCTTAGTGACTATTCTGTGCATGTGCAGCTTTATTACGAGTCTAAACATGCATAATCAAATGACAGCAGCGATTGTGGGAACAGCATATGAAAAAAACAGTAATAGTTGTTCTGGAAGAGTAAACATGTGGTGGTATAATCTGACATTTAGCACATATCCTACCCTATTGGAGGAGTGGCCCAAGGAGGAAATATAATTATTTTGGTAGAAGGTTTATTAAGGCTTTGAGTGGGATAAATGGCTAAGGAGGAGGAAGTAACACCTACTTTTCCCTCGGCTTTTAAGAAATAGGCTTAGGAAAGCCTCTTGTAATGATTATGTTTTCCCCGCCCCCCCCCGCCCCCAACATTGGAAGCTACCTCACAGGTAAGAGCCGAGGTGGCGCAGTGGTTAGAGTGCAGTACTGCAGGCTACTTCAGCTGACTGTTCAGCAGTTCAGCGGTTCAAATCTCACCGGCTCAAGGTTGACTCAGCCTTCCATCCTTCCGAGGTGGGTAAAATGAGGACCCAGATTGTTGGGGGCAATATGCTGACTCTGTGAACCGCTTAGAGAGTGCTGTAAAGCACTGTAAAGCGGTATATAAGTCTAAGTGCTATTGCTATTATGGTCCTTTGTATTCTGAGGAAGAAATGCACTGAAGCCGTTCAGTGAAAGTTGGTGCTAATGATTGCAGCAGAATAAAGAGCTGGTAAGAAGACAGGCTGTTTGTAATTTGTGTCTGGACAAGAGGGGACTTGAGATCACCCACAAGTGCTCCAGACAGTTTCTCCTCAGGAGGAGACCACAATATAGCAGTCTCTGGTAGGTTGAACGCTTAAGGCAGGGGTGTCAAACCCGCGTTATCACATTGTCGTCATGTGACGTATCATGACTTCCCCCCCCCTTCGCTAAATGAGGGTGGACGTGGCCAGCACGTGACGCATCTGGCTTGCGGGCTGCGAGTTTGACATCCCTGGCTTAAGGAGATGAGGGAATAGCCATCTTGCCAACAATTGGCGCCTTTGAAAGGATGCTGGGTTCACATACTTTCTTTTCTAATCAATTTCTGAAATTGTTTATTAAGTACTTAAGAACCTTTGGACTGACAAGTGTTGTAGTATTGGGTGAGTTTCCTTCAATCCTTAGTGAAAGAAATTTTAAATGGAAGTTTAAGGACTTTAAATTGTTTTTGAATAAACAGCAAAAGGGCATTTAAAACTTTGATTTTAGAAAGTTACAAAGTTGCAGATAAATTTGAAATATTTTAACTAATTATAATAATCTTTCCTACATGAAAATGCTTTTGTTTTAAATGTCTACGGAGATTCAGGTCATGGTTGTCCCAAAGGTGTTTTTTCAGAAGGCAACTGGACTTCCTTTGTTTTTCCTTGAACTGAAGAAGGTTCTTGGATGAGAAGCAAAGCATCTTCAAAGAAAAACAAAGAAAGTCCAGGTGCCTTTTGAAAAAGCACCTTTGGTACGCTTTTGTTTTAAATTCTTCCCCCCAAAAAAGTAAGATAAGACTTTACAAAATAGGCACTAGAGGGGGCTAGAAGAACCTAAACAATGCAATTTAAAAGGGGGGAGGGGGGGAACAGCTAAATTATAAATACAAAAGGAAACAAACTATTTTAACACTGGACATATTGAAGGATATTTCTGAACAATAGACCCAGAAGTTAATTGTAATAGGGTCTGCCTCCTTAGGGAGATTCCTGGCCCTCTTTTCTGAATATCGCCAGACTCCAATTCCCAGCAGCATGAAAGCTGCAGATGATTAATCTAGAGGCATTGAATGGTTTTCAAAAATGCAAAGGAATGGCAAATGCATCAATCACCCTGGGATGCTCTATGAGACATTCACTTTCCAAATTATGAACAAGATTGGTGGTGATATCACCATGTTGCAATTAAAGAATAAAAAAGATGATTATTTGAAGCCTTGCTTGAACAGCCAACTTCTTTTCCTGCTTTATACAAATCTGCATGTTAAAATTTGGCCATGCACAATGACTTTGTATCTGTGTAACCTCATATATAATTCTGCGGTGTTTCAAAAATTATCTGTCTTACAATAAATGGTTATTGTAAAAGGTTTATCAGTAAATAAGGGCTGGCCATCTGGCAGCAATCTGATTAGCTGCCATGGGGTTGTTGTTGTTTTTTGGATAGCAATTAAAATGCAGTGTCAGTAGAGAAAGACAATAATTATTCATCTTGATTATTTCTCTCCCAATATTTTTAATTCTAGCATGGCAAATGTATCAACCTATTCTCTTCTGTGAGCAAGATTGTTTTGTGCTGTATTTCTCAATGAGAAGCAAACAGCTTGGTCAGAACAGGTGGACTCTCTGCAAGGATGTATGCTGCAGCTTTTAATATTTAGTGCTATGGGAGAAGGCTACAAAATGCTCTGGATATGACAGGGGTAACTGTAATAGATCCATCAAGGAAAGTGGTCCTAATAATTTAATGAAAGTACCCTTCACAGATGCTTCACATTGCAAATATAGAGAAGTCTGCTTGGTACCCTGGAAAAGTGCCTTGTGTTTACAGTTATGGAATAAATCTTTTACATGGGATACTAATCAACAGCATTATGAGAAGACAAGAATTTGATGAAACACATTAAGTTGAACAGCTCTGCTAGAATTAAGAAAGACTGAAAACTGCAATAATAATGAACTACACATTATTCTAATTAAAGTTGTCCTGGTTCATTTGCACAAGTAAAGTCAGGAATGTTATCAAAGAGCAACTAATCTGATTAATCACTTAATCACAACAGAATATAGATAAAGTTGCCTTACATTTATGTTAGGCCATCAAGAATGCTGCTGTATATTCTGACTGACTATCACAACACTCCAAAGTCTCAAGCAGAATTGCATCAGGTAAACTGAGTGCAAGATGTTTCAAACTGAAATTCAGAATCTGTGAATGAGGAAGTATGAATGGTATTACCAAAAAACCCAAAACAACCCTCTCAACAGAATGAATGGAAAGTAAATTTAAGGAAAAAAGTATATGGAAGCTACTTGGAACAAAATGAAAATTTATGCTACAAAGTGTCACAGAAGTATGCAGAATTAAGTTAATGAGGTATGAAAAAGATGCTAGTGTTAATGATGAAGAGCAAGAGACTGTGGATGAGGAAAAATGCACCTAACTGAATGATTGCTACAAAACTAAGGATGGGAGAAAGTTATTATATAATATGCATATAAAGAAAGTGATAGATGCAAAGAATGTAGCCAAACAAAGAAAGGAACAGGTAAAAATAAAAGAGGCACAAAAATGCAGAATACTTTTGATAAACATTTTTTTTTTAAAAAAATGGTTTTGGAAGTGAGTTAAGGAAACTAAACAAAGGACCTCCTGCAGAGTGAATGAAATTAAAAGTGACAACATAAATTGGGAAGCGATTGAAATGAGAGAATTGTGCATAACCAAACATGAAAGTGTTTGATTATGAAACTTACCTAGAAAGTGTTCCTGTCATGGCCCTGGATGCAAAAACAAGGAATAAAATTGCTCATGTTATTGCGATGTATACTATGTAAAACCAAAGTCTCTTGTTTCCTGAAAGAACTTTTATAGTTGGATGTATGTGCTGGTACAGGTGCTTATAATCAAGAAATAAGAGAATTGCTCCTCTCCTATTAGTTTACAAATCATGCTTAGTTATAATGTAATTTTCATGTAGCATGAAGCCAACTGCTCATTGCTTATACACCATTATTTATTTCTTAGGTTATTGTTTGAGTCTAACCAACTGTGGCTTGTTAGCCAAGCTATAGCTTAGCATAATGAAGGAATAATGATGGGAATTTGGGGAAGTGGGGAAGTGCCTCCAATGTTCTCTCCTTGCCCCAAAGTGAAAGTATCAGATCTCACTTGAACAAAGTGGCAGGCAGACAAAAATGGCCCCATGTCTTAAAACTGCTTAGGGTAGCAAAATATGGCACTCACGGCATTATTAAGAAAGGGATTCAATTGGGAATATTTGGAAGCCACTTGGCAGTTTCTTATTTTTTACTCCACTCTTCCTCTTCATTCTGGGCCTCTTTTTTCTTCAGGTTAGCCTTCTCCATAGGAGAGTTACTCTAGATGCCTGGTCATTTTAAGTCTCTTTTCTATCTTTGGATTATTTCATGATCAGTACTCAGCATTCCATATTTTAATTCACATATGGGAATGAACATCTGCAGACAGCAGCATTGATCTGCCAGCAGAACACTCCATCTACTGACATGTTTCAGGACACAAAGACACCACCACCCCCATTTAACTCATTTGTCCTTGTTGATGATAAGTCTTTTTAAAATTTTGTATAGTTGATACATTACTGAGAACTTCATGGGATGGTTGCTTCACAGTGGCGCAGTGGTTAGAGTGCAGTACTTCAGGCTACTTGTGCTGACTGCCGGCTGACTGCAATTCGGCAGTTCAAATCTCACCAGGCTCAAGGTTGACTCAGCCTTCCATCCTTCCGAGGTGGGTAAAATGAGGACCCAGATTGTTGGGGGGCAATATGCTGACTCTGTAAACCGCTTAGAGAGGGCTGTAAAGCACTGTAAAGCGGTATATAAGTCTAAGTGCTATTCCTATTGCTATTTTATGGGAGGGACTCTTCCTCCATCCTCTGCTTCTTGGCATCTCTGCTCAGCTTTAGTTACAACTGACCTTCTTTGTCTCCTTCCCTTTTCAGATGGGCTTCTTTGTGATAGTAAATGTGGAGCCATTTGGAAGAGCTTCAGTATGCTGGCTTGGTCAGCATATCATCCTGTTTGTAAGTCACTCAGAAAAACTTACACAAGCTTCCTGGCACACTACCATAATCATGGAATACCCTTTCAAGGGGCCAACATTATCCTTTTTCTTCAAACACTCTCCCCTAATTGCCACTCCTTTCATGGAGGAGGAAGGCTGCAAATGACTACTCAAATGGAAAGAAGTGGCCATTTACAATTAAGAAAACACAAACATTGTCAAAAACATAGAACAAAATAACCATATAAAGAATACAAAATTTGCGCATCATTACTGATGATCAAAATTTAACTCCAAATGTGACTGCAGCTTGTTCCTTGTTCATAACATCACTGAAAGGCATAACAATGAATTCTGGATGATGCTCCCAGATCGCCTGAGAATGCCATAATAGATGGCCATCCCATGAATAATGGGAAGCAAAATGGGTGCCTTTCCCTGTCATCCCTTCAAGGTAGACTAGGAGATGCCAGAGATATGAATGCTAATACCACTTTTGTCATAAGGTTACAGTAACATAATGTAATACTTGCAATTCAGGGGGTGTTTCCCCCCTCCCTTTACTGTCATGAGAACTAGGGAGGATTAAGAAGCTTTATACAGTATGTATATTTGTAGATGTATTGTTTTGTTTGATGTTTGTTCGTCATTTTTAATGTTTATACTCAAATAAAAAAATTTTTTTTAAAAAAAGAGAAGCTTTCTCAAATTATATTTCTACCCCTAACTCAGATTTCTTTGATCTGATTATTGCCTGGGTTGTGGCTCTTCCTCCCAACCTCGTTCCTCAGAGTTGTTCCTATTGTCCATTACATGCCCTCAACCATCAGTGGGTGACTGTGATACAGTCCTGCCTGGAAAGTTCATTTGGAAGCTCTCCTTGTAAGTTTGGCATGGATAGATAGGTGGGCACAGTATTTGCTCTCCGTTTTCCAGAATCTCCCAGTGTAGCTTTGTGCCTGGACTTTTGACTCCATTCTCCTTTTCTTCCTGGATCCCACCAGATCTAATTATCTTAGAAATATTACATCTTGCACGTTGTTTGATAAGCCTTCACTGATGTCACAGAAATAAAGTCTTAATATGGAGTTTGGATTTTCACATGCATAATCAATATGGCTGCTTTTTAACAAAGATTCTCAATTTTGTATGAAAGAAAACTTTTGTTTGTGTTTTGAAGTTTGACTGACATTTGTCCAAAGGATATGGTAGAAGGAACATTTATTGGTTGATCTCTGCAGGAGGCAACTGCTAGCTAAAAGTAGCTTGTTGCTTATCTGATAAAGCAAGGCGGCTCCTATGTTCTTAATGTGATGTAAGTTTAGAATTACTGAAGAATAAGAATGCCTATTAAAATAGTGAAAGCTCCCTGAAGGGGTTTTTGGGGATGGGAGTGATGGAAATAAATCAAAGATGGAATGTATAAAAAGAAGGTTAAAATAGAAGATAATGCCCTTGCATTTTTTTTATTTTGCATTTTGGAAATCCTCCCAAGATGAACTGAGTCCTATATCAATTACCACAATTAATTTTACCATTCTTCCTATATTGCCATTTGAAAATAGCAAAGTCCGTTCCCTTGAAATCCTTTAACAGATGCCTCCTGTGTAATGTTTTATTTCATTGTAATTTTTACGGACAGTAGATGGGGCTGTATCACAATGAGAGGGACACTACATATGAAATGGTAGTTTCCTGAGTTAAATGGATCCATAAATTGTGTGGAAAATACAATCCTAGATAAGATGCTGTCTCTGCATGTTTCTTACCAGATTTTAAGCAAACGTTGCTAGCTCATGGAAACGATATTGGAAAGCAGCAACTATCCTCTCTAAGAGATTGTGTGTTGCTCACCAGTAAAACATACCTTGGGGAGGGGGAGGGTAGAGTTCACCATCTGATTCCTTAATTTAGATTCACTAGAAGTTACCTGAAGCAAGACAAAGGAAGCTAAATCTATAGTGCATTGTGGGGCACGAGCTTCATCAAGACACTTGGCAACAGAGCAGCCTTTTGAAAGAAACACGATAGAAGATTGCCCAGAATGCACACAGAATTTTTTTGCTGTCGCTGCATTCTGTCAGTGTAGACATCATCTCTCTGCCAGGAGAGTTCCCAGGATTTGACAGTAATGTCTTGCACATATCCTGTGTAGTAAAGACACCCCGGGGAGGAAGCAATCTCCTGATTACCAAGTATTCAGGGCAGCGTGGGTCCTTCGTCAGTGGCTTTGCAAGCCGTATAAACAGACTGCCTGGCAAAGGGTTAAAGCTGCAGAGCTTTGCTTTCAGTCAGTGAGGGTAGATACAAACTTTGTGCCATCTTTAGACTCTAATGTGTACTGACACCAGCTTCCAATAAGGTCTGTCTTAAGGATCAGCCACTGGGTCAAGCATAGTTGAAAAGAAGAATGCAGTAAAGGGAAACAGCAGATCAGAGTATCTTGCAGCCAGAGGCTTTTTTTCCTCTTTGTGACCTTCCTGGCAGTATCTAGACTGCCTTCACATTGACTGGGATTTCAGTTCAATGGGTCATGATTGACCAACTTCCCAAATTTGAGCTGCCAGAAGCACTGAACTTAAATCCTCAAAGATTTTCCATACGTAGTGTGACTACTAGCTGTTCTGACTGGGATTTCTAGAAGTGCCACACTCTGGAGAGCACATACAGAAGGCCATACAGAAATAAACTCACCGAAAGGGAGCTTTGCCTGTAGCACATAAAACAATGTCTCTTGTTTGAAACCTGGGCTGTGCAGAGCTTGAAAAGAATACTTTGAATAAAGCACACACTTGCCCCCTTTCAACGTTGTTTTGTGAAACTCCCCATTTCTGGAAGAAAATGTCCTTCAATGTTGCTAGCCACTCAAGTCACTCTCTGAGTTGAAGAGCCATATAAATTTGTCTAATTATTAAATAAAGTGAACCAGCTGTAGTACATCCTCATACATGCTCAATACAGGTAGTCCTCGACTTACAACCTTTCATTTAGTGACCATTCAAAGTTACAACTGCACTGAAAAAAAGTGACTTGTGACGATTTTTCACACTTACAACTGTTGCAGACTGTTACGTGACTATTGTGGTCATGTGATGAAAATTTGGATGCTTGGCAACTGGCATGTTTTTATAATGGTTGCGGTGTCCCAGGGTCATGTGATCATCTTTTGTCACCTTCTGACAAGCAATGTCAAAGGGGAAGCTAGATTCACTTAACAACCATGTTACTAACTTAACAATTGCAGTGATTCACATAACAACTGTTGTAAAAGATCATAAAATGGGGCAAAACTCACTTAACAGCAGCCTTGCTTAGCAACAGAAATTTTGGGCTCAATTGTGTTCCTAAGTCAAGGACTACCTATACAGACCCCAGTGAGCCTATTTAATGCAGAGACCTATTTAAAATGAGCTTCGTTTTCCCACAGATGTTGCTAATGCCAACCACTCCTGAGTCTTGTATGAGTTTATTCCATGGCAGACCCACATTGGAAGACATATGTTCCTTCAGTTCTCAGTGCTTGGCCACATGAATCTCTTCATATGCCATCCATAGGAGTCCCAGGTCCAACTTAGGTCTTCCTTCATTTCAAAGCATAACATCACTTTTGATATTTTTGAACATTTTAACTTAAGCACAAAGCTTCTTCATGCAGCTGAGTCCTAGAGGTAGGTTGAAGAGAGACTTTTAGCAATAGCACTATAGCAATAGCACTTAGACTTATATACCGCTTCATAGTGCTTTACAGCCCTCTCTAAGCGGTTCACAGAGTCAGCATATTGCCCCCAACAATCTGGGTCCTCATTTTACCCACCTCGGAAGGATGGAAGGCTGAGTCAACCTTGAGCCGGTGAGATTTGAACCGCCGAACTGCAGCTAGCAGTCAGCTGAAGTAGCCTGCAGTGCTGCACTCTAACCACTGCGCCACCTCGGCTCTAAGGTGTCCCATTGTCTTTTGGGACAATGGTTGTGTTGGAAGAAATGGAGAACTTTGTTTGCAAAGTGGCAATTATGAGGAGATTTTGACTGAATTCCAGCTGTCCCAGGCCCACCTCTGACACATATTAACAATGGACTTTCTGTCAGAGCAGCTGGAAGGTCATTTCCTTACTAAAAATTAGCTTCTTCTAGAATGTCCTATGTATTATGACAAAGTAACAGCAATGAGGGCAGGTTTAATATCACTTCAACAATGCTGGGTGATGTTATGAAGATGCGGTGAGTCATAAGTGAGGGGAAATGGCCTAAGATGCTTCCTCTCAACACAGTTCTCTACCTCCCACTGGGATACAACACAAGTTGCTGCCTGGGCAAGTGTTAGAACAATGAAATGTGTTTGCTTCCAAATTTATATTAACACAGCTACATACCAAATACTGTATTAATTGAAGGAAACAAAGAATTTGTACCAGGTCAATAACAGTTTCAGACCAGCAGTGGATTTAAAACTGAAGCAAAAAAAAAATGGACTTGGTTTTGTTATACAAAGTCTGCAGAGCTTCCATGAGTTTTCCCAAAGTTGGACTCTTGCCTCATTCCATCGCCCAGCTCCAATATCACAGGATTTTGAAGCATGATAACCTTTTGCTTAGGCGCTCACTCTCATAGTAACGTCCCAGTATATTTTGGTGTAAGTGTACAAGTAGATAAATGGCTCAACATGAATTTTAACCATTGTTCAGAGGGCCCGTAGCAATATTTGTTACTTCTCTTTTGAGTAGTGAGGGGTTAGGGAATGTTGGTGTACTCTGGATTCCTTTGATGATGCATCCATCAGGACCCTAGAAGTGCGCTTTCTCTCTCACAGCCCCTGTCCCCATTATGAGGTTTCCGGCTGAGATCCAGGTATCTCCCACCCTATTGATGTTTTAGATGACCTTGAACTTCTGGCTGTTTGCCCAGGTTTTGGGCTAGAGTGGTTAAAGCCCCTCCTGCATTATTTGCTGTTGTTTCAGTTTTGCCATCTTCTTGTTTCTTTGTTTTCATTGTTCTACTGTGTATTATTTTGCAGTATTTTTACTTTGTGACGACAGAGTTGTTGAGAATCAGACAATGTAAAAATAAAACAAAATAAATAAATGAAAACTCAGGGACTGGTAGTAGTTTAGGATGAATGTAGTTTTTGCATTCTCCTATTAGTCATTTGGAAAGTGTGCTGATTGGTTCCTTTGTGTTCTCAGAATTTCAAGGCTGGTGGAAGGGAAGATGGTAACAGGTTGGCTTCAGACTATTTTGAAGTCATTGAGGAGTAGAAATGGGAATGAAAGAGAAATGACCTGAATTAACAAAAGTAGAGAAGTTCACTGTCTTTTGATTGATTGATTGATTGATTGATTCACTCTATGCTAATCTATGACTGCAATAAAGATTTGATTTGATTGATTTGTTTTTCTGGTGAAGTAGACACATAGTTCTTAAAAATTTGGAATTAATTCTTCATTTCCATGGAAATCTCTTATTTTTCTCCCTGGGCACTTGTAAAAATACCTATTTCATATATACTGGGAAACAACCCATCTAAAGTATTTTCACCACATTCAGCAACCAGCTTTCAGTTCTGAAGTCCTGCAAAGCTTCCCTTCCTCCAGACTTACTCACACCTTTTCTAAATCAATAAAAGTACAGTAAACATGCTTTCCCACATTCATGTTTCTCAAAGGCTTGCTAAAGGGCAAAACACTGGACCACAAAGTATTTATTTTTTTATTTATCATATTTAGAGAGCAACCCTCTCCCTCATAGACCAACTTTAGGTGGTGTATAATATCACAGACATGGCATAAAGCTGCACAACACTTCTCAGTTTTTGCTCATTAACACCTCTCACACCTTTGGCAGGACCTGCAAAGCACTTTCTTATTAAGCATGCTTAAAACATTAATCCCCAGTATTCACTTATGATAAGGAAGCAATAATGGTATTCTTCCAATTATCAGGCATAGATACAGTCTTCATACATACATACATCAAAGAAGTCACACAGCTACTCCATAAGCAAGCTAGATCTATATTTTAATATCTTTTTCATTTACTGCAGCCTTACCATTTACCAACATTCTAACATCTTTTCATCATGTCAGGCGCAAGTAACCAGGAATAGGAGCTTAGTTCAAAGCAGTTCATTACATGCTATCTATACACAAGAATCTGATCTACTAACAATCAAGGCAAAATGGTGCTAGATAACAGTCAATGGAATTCAAGGGAGGTTGGACTTAGGTGTTTTGTGGGGGTAGAGTGACTCCAAACTATGCTTGACTCCTTCGAGCTCAGCTTAATCATCTCCTACATATGAGGATTGTTTGTTGTTGTTGTAGCAGGGGGGGGGGGATGGGACACTAACATTTATCACATTTCAATTCCACAATTATATCATCAAAGTTTCTGTACAAATCTCTAAAATACTCTCTTCACCAGAGTTTCAACCAAAATCATTTCAACACTTTTATAACCCATTTACTCTACCCGAGGATCTTTTCAGCTTTCTCCACCTGCTTCCAGAACAAAATTTTATTTCCATTAAAATACAAAATTTTATTTCCATTAAAATACAAAATTTTATTTCCATTAAAATTGCTATCCATTTACTCTTTTTTAATCATAACAGTTCCTGCTTTCTTTAGCTACTGTCTATCTTTTTCTCTGAATAAAATTACATCTCATGTTCCTTTTTGCAGCAATTGTGATGTTATATGCTCTGCTACATTTTTCTGTTCATTATTCCACCAAGCTCCTTTTTCCATGCTTCCCATTAGCTTAATTTCATACACTTTTGTGGTTTCTGTAATACTTTTCCCTTGGTTTCAAGCACCTTTTGTATCAAATTTCCTTACATGCATTTCCACATACAGTAGAACCTCTGGTCACGAACACTTCTGACCACGACCAAATCGGGTTCCGATCAAAAAATTCACAAAAAATTTTTTGCGGCCGATTTCCCCTTACGTGCCATTTTTTTTGTAAGCGCCAAATTTCCAAAATTAGGTTCGGGTCACGACCAAATCGGTTTGCGACCAAAGTTATGGAAAGAATTATGGTCGTGACCAGAGGTTCTACTGTATTCTGCTGGACAAATAATCTGTCCAGTTTTCAACCAACAGAGCCAGGCATTTTTATCATTCCTGAGGCCATTTTCTTAACCTTGTCTTATGTTTCAGGCTGAGGAAGAATGCCGAATCCAAAAGGTGGTTCATAGCGTTCTGATATTTTAATCATAAAATATGTTTTGTAAAAGATATTTTTTTAAAAAAATCTAGCTACCTTCAATTTTCATCAGGAAAAAACCCCCCAAGGAATTCAGTACAGTACTACATAAAGCTACAAATTAGAAATAGATGGATTTTTTTGTTGACTTAATTAATTAAAGGACTTCTATAGTTACCTATCTTATGTGTCACAACACTAGGTGGATCACAAAACCACAATAAACTAAAGGAAATAATAAAAGTATCCAAAAACAAATTCTGACACCCTAATCAATATTCTTTAATCCATCAACAATTAAATAAATGAGGGGTGTCCAAAATAGTTTGCGCCATTACATTCTAGAATCTAGACCAGTCACAATTTCCAGATAGTCTCCAAGGGCAGCTCCATGTAAAATGAAGGGGTAGACATTTTAGGTGAGTATTGTGTAAGTTGTAGCGGAAACCATTCTTAGTATTTGGATTTATCTTTGGTAAATTAGGTTAAAGAAAATGAAATTTTATTTTCTCCCATGAAATTCTGGTAAGAGTTAACCTAGGTTCAACCCTTTTCTTTCCAACTGGCTTTGATTTTCAGCCTCAATTCTCACTAGATCTTAAAACGAAGAATGTTGTGAAAGAAAGAAACAGGCAGAATCATTTGCTGCCTTGAGATAGGAGAATATTGGAAGTGAAGATATATGCAGAATGTCCTGAACAATGGAGTGAAGGCAACTTGCACACTTGGAACTCAGATTTGTCAGTCCAGCTTATCTTTCGTAATTCAGGGCCTTGAAGGTGTGTAACATTCTGCCACATGCTTCTACTTCTAGAGCTACCATATTGGTCTGCCAAAAATCTGGAAAATATTAGAGGACAGCAAAAAAAGTCAGAGTTTCCTAATGGTGGCCTAGCTGTTTGCAGCCCAAATATGGTATCTCTTTACCACAATTAGTATTGTAGATGAGTATTATAGAGGTGTCTGCAGGATCAGAGGTTTTTGTCAAAATGATGAAAGCATGGTACTGCGATACCTATAGGCAAGCTCTGCCTATTTGATATGTGTGCACAATATCATAATCCACACACAAAAGGCTTGGAACTTGTGTTGCGATAGCACAATGTGATTTTGTCATTTTGCCCCCTATGAATGGCTTTGGTGCCACAGTAAGGTTAACCCTCTCAGCAAGATAGATACCTCCATATCTAGATTTACAATGCAGAAAATCAGAATAGGGAGGGCTTCCTGAGCAGAGAATCGACTCTTTCGGGGACTTGATTTTCCTTATAGATCAAACTGTCATTCTGAGCCATTCCTGGAATCAGCAAAGAGCAAGAAATCTTATTTAATGTGCTCTAAGTCATCCGTCCCTCTTGGTAAGAAGAAGGAAGACCATCACTAATCATTCCTTCCTTCATTTATTTTCCCCCATTTCAAGCCTATCTTAGCACCTGAGCAAAAGAGAAATGTTTCCTAATGAGAAGAAGAGTGGTGAGGGGTTAATGGCAATTCAAGGTAGCCTGTATCAAATCTCTTTAAATCTAATTTGAGAACCGTTTTTTAAGGATTGTTTGAATGCAAAAGCCACTTTAATCATATGAATCCCATGCCTTATTGAGTAGTAAGAGAGTATTATTCATTTTTGTGACCCTGAGGTTCCAAGGACATGCTGGGCTGACAGCCAAAGTAATACAACCTCAATAATGATAACCTATTCTTAAAGTTAACATGATGGCTATTTCACAAAGGCTTTGCAGATTGGAGGAAGGTTAGATCTTCCAGCCTCAGGAACTGCTTGAGTTAGCAGTTGTTTTACTGTATGAGAAATGTATTCAAGTAAAACACATTTTAAAGAGAAAACAACAGCATAAAATACAGAACAGGCATAAATGTGGGATGCCTTTCATTTTAACTAGGTTGAAAAATCACCAATAGCATAACTTTTCCAAACAATTTGAAGCAGAGTACATGGATTTTTTTTTAAATGCATATGAAAATAGTATGTGAATCTGTGTGCTGTCAAATATCAATTCAGAGTAAACTATTAGGACTGGCTCTTTACAAAGACGGAGTTCCTCATTCCCAGCATACAGCAACCAAAAATGTTCTCAATACAGGCAGAAATCCAAAGACTGTGGGTTGAGAAATTTAAAATAACAATCTCTAAACTCTGCTTAAAATGTCTTCCAGTAACAAAAACGAAGCAAAGTATGACACACTAGCATGGAAAAAATATCAAATGAAAATTTTCCAGAGTACTGTACACAGGTGGCTTGACAATAGTGCTGCAATCTAATCCAATATGAATAAACAGTGTAAGACTCTGAAAGAAATTGGTTCAATTTTAAATTGTTGGATAAAAGTCTTCTAATTTGCTTTTAAATTGCTTATATTTTAAAATCCTTTAAATTGCTGATGAAAGCGATATCCAACGCATTTCCATTCAGAGAGACTCCTACCAAATCAATCCTAGGAACTATACTGCATTAAATAAAATTATTCCTTGCATTACTGCATTAAATAAAATTATTCCTTTTTTCCAAATAAACCATATTATATAGGACTGCACTACAAGTCTACTCTCCCAGACTTGAACACTGGACCCTATCTAATAAAATGAAATTCAATGTAGAGAAAAGTAAGGTTTTACACTTAGGCAAGAAAAACCAAATGTACAGGTACAGACTAGGTCAGGCCTGTCAAACTGGCAGCCCGTGAGCTGGATGCGTCACATGCAGGCCACACCCACCCCAGCTCCGCAAAGGCAAAAAACGTCACAATGCGTCACAATATGTCACGTGACGAGATCAAGTTTGACACCCGTGGACTAGGTGAAACTTGGCTTAATGCCAGTAACTGTGAGAGGGATCCACGTCCTAGTGGACAATCACTTAAATATGAGCCAGCAGTGTGCTGCAACCACCAAAAAAGCCAATGCAATTCTAGGCTGCATCAACAGAGGGATAGAATCAAGATCACATGTAGTGTTAATACCACTCTGCCTTGGTAAAACCACACTTGGAACACTGCATCCAGTTTTGGTCACCACAATATAAAAAAAATGTAGAGACTCTGGAAAGTGTGCAGAGAAGAGCAACAAAGATGATTAGGGGGCTGGAGGCTAAAACATATGAAGAACGGTTGCAGAAATTGAGTATGTTTAGTCTAGTGAAAAGGACTAGGGGAGACATGATAGCAGTGTTCCAATTTTTGAGGGGCTGCCACAAAGAAGGGGGGGTGTCAATCTGTTTTCCAAAGCACCATAAGGCAAGACAAAAAGCAATGGTTGGAAACTAGCCAAGGAGAGAAGCAACCTAGTACTAAGGAGAAATTTCCTGACAGTGAGAACAATTAATCAGTGGAACGGCTTGCCTTCAGAAGTAGTGGGCGCTCCATCACTGGAGATTTTAAAGCCATTTGTCTGAAATTATATAAGGTCTCCTGCTTGAGCAGGAGGTCTCCTCCTCTTCTAGGAGACTAGAAGATCTCCGAAGTCCCTTCCAACTCTGTTATTCTACTATTCTGCTAATTATGAAGTCTTCCAGTTTATGGAAATGTATCAATATTTCATTTTGCAGAAACGATTTACTGACACATCTTATTGTCCAGTGCTGCCCTTCGATTTATAGCTTATAGCATTATATGAGATGTTTATTTTAGATGGAAATAGAACTGGATACATTTTAATAAGATTGTGGTTTGCTATTTAAGTTTGTCTACCCTGCCCTTCCCAGAGCCTCACCTTTTTCAGGAAATGTGCCCACTCTGTCTCATCCTTTCTGTCTTATGGTGTGCAGAGTCATTTTTCTCCTCGGGCCCCTTGTTAAAAATGTTTTTAGAGGACGGATGGGATTTAATGAAGGGCCTCCCCTTGCTGAACATCTTTTATTGCATCTTTTGAAGATTTTATTTTGCATCTTAACAGTGTGGAGACCAGAGAACAAAGGGGTTATTGAAACTGCTCAAGGTCTGCAGAGCCACATTTTAAAAATAGCCAGGTTAAGGAAAAAAAAAAAACCACACACACACACAAAGAGAGAGAGAGAGAGAGAGAGAGAGAGAGAGAGAGAGAGAGAGAGAGAGAGATAAAAACAATTTGTGTCACCATATCACCTCAGTACTCTCATCTACTACATGTGAATAGCTCACATCACTGCAGGGACTGGGGTAGTCATGGAGGGATCGTTAAAATGGCTTAGAAATGCAGAAATAAATAATGACTCCCCCAGATCATTGGAACTATGTTATAGGTAGTGAAATAACTTGGCTCTTTTAACTGTAACCTAACCTGTTAAATTCAATCAGTTTTATCTGAGGCTGTGGACAGATTGAGTGATCAATCTCTATTACCTTGGGCTACCCCTCCCTTTCCTCTTCCCTCTTCATGGGTCCATTTTTCTTATTTGTAGACATTTCAGTTCATTTCCCTGAGCCACATTCAGCTTAACAACCGAACTGAAAGACTATTGCAATTGGCGAGGGGGGTTCTTAAACACCCAGAAGAAAGAAACAGAACCAAAAAAAGGATTGGTTTGGGGACAGAAAGAAGGAGGAATAGCAAAAAGGGTTACCTGGCCATGGCATAGCCAGGGCAGACTGAAAAGTGGCACATTTTTTAGCTATTATCATAGGCAGCTTTGGATGGCTTTTTAACACACTCTCCCCTGGATGAGTCAGAGATAGGTATTCCCCCCACACATCAGAACTGGAATGAGGACACAGCAATTAGCTCAGCTGCAATCAGAGTGCTGATCACATCCTTAGCAACGGCTGGTCTCTATGGTACCTGGAACCTCACTCTGGCAGCTCAAAACCTCTTTTACGCATTGCCATGACAAAGGTCAGTCTGGAAGTCATTCTGTCTTGCTGATGGTCCACCTTTGGCTGCTCCCCCACTGTCTCTGCCCTCTTCCATCCATTCTCTGATACTGAGGATCTGGGGCCAAAGGGCCAAAGCAGGAGGGCTGAAAAGGAGGCCATCCAACTCAAGGAGACCACGGAAATGGTTTACGTTGCAAGAACTTTGACTGATAAGCAAAGTGCTTCCTTATGGCCTGCTTTGCTCTAATTGTCTTAAATGTGAGGCTAATGAACATTAGCTTTCAACTCCATTGAATCTCATTATATGGTAAATATTCCTCATGCAAAATCTGTATGACGCCGCTAACAGAAACAGTAAGGATGCCATTCCCGAGAAGAAGTAGAGTTCAGACCATCTCCTTTTCCTGGCTCTCCAGCAGCTTTCTCTCTTCCCAAGAAGCATATTCCCTGGTGACACATAGGCATAAATGATGGAAAACTTAACAGCACAATCTGGGTCACTGTAGTGTAGACTAGTGAAAGAATCAATATACTAAACCTTCACTAGACCAAATCCACCCCCACCCCCGAAGAATGAAGAGCAATTTAGCCCAGCAGCTTCTATATTTGTCCCCACAATTTGAGGTTTATCTTCAGCTTAATATTTCCCACTTGAATAAACTCAGAACTGAGAAGACAGAATTCAGCATTGTGAGATGTCATCTTTGCCAAGAAAGATAAGATCTATGAGTTGTGGCAGCGGGTTTTTTTCCCCCCAACTTGACTGAAATATCTCAGAAATATTTTTTTTTCTTCATAAAATTATATGGGTTGATTTCTCTTATTTTTTAAAAAAGAGAAGTTTTTTTGTGCTTCAGTCCCATGTGCAGGATTCTCTAAGTCAGGCATGTCTAATCTGCAGCCCACAGGCTGCATGGGCCCCACAAGATAATAAAAAAATATTAAAAAATAAAAAGAAGTTTGTTATTTATAGTCATTAACTATATTATATATTTTATATGTGCCCCAAGAAAATTCCTCTTCACTCAATGTGGCCCAGGCAAGCCAAAGAGTTGGACACCCATATCTAAGTCATGATCCTGTGATATGTAAATGTGATATCTAGTTTAATATAAAAATACAAGAATGGTGCACTTGTGTTTCTTCCTGTATATTCTATGGATTAGCAAGAGGGAAGCACAATTAACTTGATAATCTAAAGATGGGAAAGGATAAGAGAAGACTATTCAAGTGATTACTGGATTCGATGCTTTTGTTTGAGAGGAATCTCTGTTTTCCCCCCTTTCACTTGTATACAGACATTCCAGCCTCCAATCTCCTCCATCTCCTACCAGTCTGGTATTCCTCATTCTTCATCAATACTGCTCCTGAAATTTCTTAATTTTATGGGGCTTTGTCTTTAGGATGGAAGAGATCATATTAAGTCCATTCATTAAAACTAGTAAGTTACAAACCTGGAATAAATGTTGAAAATGTGAGATTGAGAGGAGACATCCATGTGCTTTGCTCTCAGTTAAAACACTTTCACTGAGGCTTTTTGACAAGACTTCACTTTTTTCCAGAGGATCCCACATTCTCCACTCTGTTACTGGGAAGTGGAATTCCTTGGGCTTCATTTTCCTATGACTTTGTTCTCCTCTTGCATTTCCCAAGAGCTGATTTAAAGCTGAATCATGGGGCCTCACAATCCAAATTACAGGGAAAAGTGAAGGGCATGCATAGTGACCCACTTCTTCAATGGGCTCCTGGAGCCTTGGGGGTAGCATTACCCAGGAGCTCTGCTTCTCCCAGGCCTTTCCCAATGGGAAATCTGGAAAGAGAATGAAGCCAACTCACTGCTGAGCTATCACTTCACATAGACCTTGCATCTGGATACAGTGATTCTTCACAGATCTTGCACTGGATATAGTGATTCTTCAGTGATTCTTCACACATGACAGCAGCCCAGTATGCTTGCTAAAAACCAGTTGCTTTTGGACCAAAAAAGCTAACCTACCAATTGTCAGGCCAAAGCCATTGGGGTCTTTGGCCTGCCACACTTTATACTATTTTAATATGTATTCTTTGCTGTGGTAATTTAGGAGGGGGAATTGCATGAGGGCTGTCTGTATGTAGCCATAACAAATTCCTTCTAGATAGTCAAGGTCATCCTTTGTCTTCGCACTCCTGCACCTGCACGGAAGGAGATGGGTGGATGCTGCCAAGTTGGCAGTTGAACATTGGTTAACGTGATGGACTTGGGGGTGTGGGGACAAGGGCTTGAACTTTCAACTGGGTGGAGAAACCCTGGACCTTCAGATTCGGGTTTCTCCCAGATGTGCCAACATGGCTGTTAATAAATTGGAACTTTGAGGAATACTTTGCCTCGGACTCTAATTTAAGTTCGGATGCTATTTGGAACCCTGACACCAATAATATATAGCTTTAATAAGTAGGCTCCTACAGAAAATGTCACGACAGCAGCTGAGCTGTTTTGCTCAAGCAAAGGAAGGAAGCTGAATATAATTGCCTCGTCATCTAGCCAAAAGGGCCTCACTTCCCAACAGAGGACAGTGGTAGTAGGAAAATCCAACCAATGATTAGAAAAAAGAAAAAAAAGCAGGCATGAGAAAGCAGTTGGAAATTATTTAGCTAGGGTTAGATCATTTCTCTAAACTTGTTAGACAAAGTTAAGGAAAGTAGGTACATGAAATGACCTACCATTTATTGTCTTTAATCCAATCTAGATAGCTAGATAAAAGGCACTCTCAGTTCCTGAGATAAGCCTGTAAAGTTTGGTAGTGCTAGAAAATCTCTGAAGGACTTTGAGAATTTTTTTTTCCACTCAGCAATTTAATTCTGTCCCACTACAATTCTCCTGTCCCTCCCAGCATCATCCCATTCTCCCTTCATCTTTACTACCATTCTATTTCACAATTACAAGAGTAGAGTTAACTGGCACAGATGAAAGCCATGGAATTGTTTAGTCCTGAAAGGAGTTTAAATCAAATCTAACACACTGGATTGATTGATTGATTGATTGATTGATGATTGATTGAGTTGTAAAGAATTTTAAGGCACCCTATTAAAGGGTGCCTATTAGACTGAAAACTAATTATGCCGATTATTAATTATTTATCGTATGCCACATTCACATCATATTTCAGTAAAAAGGAAGATGGGTAAAATACAAAACTTAGCATATAAAATCTGAAATCTTAATAAGAAGTTTACAAATTTATATCTACGTTGCAAATATAATTTTTTACTTCATTTGTCGCAGACAGGAAATCAGCGAAATCTCCATTATAGTTTCTGTTTTGACACTCTGTCATTATGTTTTGGATAGTTTGTTTTAGTTGATGAACATATCCCAAACAATGATGTGGGGTAATTATCTGGAAATTGTGCCATTTAAGGATCCAAAGGAAGGAATCATATATTTGAAAGTTGTCCTCTGGAAAAGAAGGTCCATCTGCGAGGCTATAGAAAACAAGCATTTAAACAGAATAACTAGAAGTCTGCTTTCTGTGGGTCAGGGAGTCATTCTGAAAAGAGAAGTTCTCAGAAAGGTTGCCATCTGATTCTCCTAAAGATACAAATCAATCAATTCCAAACTGCATTTAAAATGGTTTTAGAAGGCTTGCCTGGGATAAAGCACTTCAGACTCCTAATGACTAAGTAATCTTCATATAAAAATAATTACTTCCACTGAGGAAATGAGAGGTTTGAGAGGAGAATTTTAACATCAGTGCTGCTCCAAAACATATTGTGATATGAGCCGAGTGGCAAACGGTATTCCCTTTCCCTGGCTCAAGTTAAGATTTTAATAACCATGACCAGGCAGTCTTTTTCATACATAAGAAAGAGAATCTTGTGAACATTTTACTCTCTTTGCTTGCCACAAAGAAAGAAAAAATATGAAACACAGGTCACTCCAATTGCCTGTCATCACTGGGCAATCCTGAGATTTTAAAGCATTTTACCAGCAACGGAGCAGCAGGGCCAAAGCATGAGAGAAGCAATGCTTGTCACTCTTCAAGAAAAGTTTTCAAAGAGGATTTTTTTTAAAAAAGGTGTCTTTCAATTGGCTTAAATTCCTGTGGGCCAGGTGTGCATCTATCGGTAGGGAGTGCATTGTGCTCCAAAATTTCTCCCTCTACAGCTTCTTCCTAACTTTTCTTTCAACATTTGAAAATGTTTGTAAGTCTTTTTCAGTTTTTCAATGTTAGGCTTTTCCAACACAAGAAAGAACTACCCTTCAATAATGGCAGAAGGTTAGAGGACGATTTTTGGTGTTAGATTTATCCCTCTGTGGCTGGAGTTCTATTTCTAATCTGAGAAGGGAAATCTGAGACAACATATGGTTCTTTTGAGCGTTGAGTCCCGGTGCAATGGTGGAACACAACATGTTACCCCATCTGTATTCTGGATCCCTTCCAAATAGCTTCAGTTCTGATCATGCCAGGCTTATATTACCAAAGTCCTGCTGAGCGTATAGATGGCGGAGTGCAGACAGAGGGATTGTAAACAATCTACTGTATGTCCAAACACAAGATATTAGAAGTTTTATGAACAAAATTCCAAACCCCTGTTGGGACTAGACGAGAGAGAAAAGACTGGTTGTAGATAGCTGTGTTGCCCTTGTTTCAGACAGAAATGAAATGCTGAAGCAGAGCAGGCATACTTGAAGGACTGGTGGTGGTGAGAAATCCTTCAGGGGGAGAACAGTTTGTCCCTATCAGCTGCCAAAATGTGGCCAAAATTCCTGGAATATTAACAAGTCCAGTAATGTTCTGGACTTGAAACGAAGAATGATTTTCTTTGGTTTAAAGAAGAAGCAGATTCATATGGCACAGCTTCTGCATTATCAAAATTGCCTTTAAGCAAAATACTCTGCTTATAAAAGGACATCTGGAAAGTCTCTTAGTCGCAACTAACTTTCACTGGATTGTGCCATTACAATTTCAAGGAAATTGGCTGCCCCACCTCCTCCCATTGCTGAATTAATTTTGCATTAAAGGCTGATTAAGGCAAAACACTCAATGCAATAATAGAGTTTCTGAGAGCTGCAATTGCAAGGATGCAGTATATATTTTTTTCAAAATCCAAATACTAATGTTTAAGCATCACACAAATATGTTCCCAGAAGTACTCAGAAGGTGAATATGGTCAGTGATGCCAGAACTCACTATATTTTTCTTATTAGAGAACACCAATTCTCCATTTTCCTAATTGATTCAATAGACAATCTGAATGCTGTTTGCTGATTGCTAGGCAAACATTATTGAAGTGTCAATATTTACTTTTTTCCCCCTACAGCTATCATTGCTTGAAAGGCTGTAATTCACATGGGGCAATGCTGTAGCTGTTCTGTCTTTATTGGACACAATAGCTGGCAGACACTCTCTTTCTCTTTCTGTCTTTCCCTCCCCATCCCATTTTCTTTCTCTCTCTCTCACATACAGTATATACATATACAGTACATATACATACTGTATACATATTTGTGTCTTCCATTTCAGTAAGAGAAATTACACAGACAACAGATCTTCCCTGTGAAAGATCTTGGATAGACAATATATACTGTAGATACTAATATGTAAAACTAACATGTAAGAATTAACAATATTTGGCTACGGAACTCTATCCATCTAGCTCCTTTCTTTGTAACTCATTCTGTATAACCTGAGCTGAATAAAGTAAAAGAAAAAAGGAGTCAAAAAAATAAAGTCAAGAAGGAACAGACTCGTACGCAGTACTCTACTTGAAGATTTATCTCCCCTTCTTTTTTCTTCTTCTTTTCATAGACATCAAATACCAAATTTCTCAAGTCCTTAAAACTTTGGGAGGGAGTGATGGGAAGATGCTTGTCTCATCTTTCTACAGTAGTTTTTCACTATTACAAAGTTGTGCTAAAATAATAATGTTTACAGAATTAAAAATTCACAGTACTGCCCATTTTGCAATCTTATGCTATGATGCAATTCCGATTGATCCCTGGCACTATTTCCAGCAACAGTGGAACAGTGGAATGGCAACTAATACAGTTGACTTGGATCTGAAGGAAGGGAGCTAGCATGCATCAGCTGAAATGACCAAATAGTGCTGCTCAGATCCACTTTAGGTCATGCTGTTGGCCAGGGGTGGGTTCTAACTTACCTCGCTGCCGGTTCACTTCCTCCCACGCTGTGTGGCCACGCCTCGTGGGTACGCGCATGCACAGTGCTGAAAAACCCCAAAAAATCCCCCCCCCAAAAAGCCAAAAACAAGATGGCGACGCATGTGCAGAAGAAGAAAAAACCCGGAAAATTAAAAAAAAAAAAAAGATGGCGGCGCCCACGGACCGGCACCAACCGAACCAGATACGTGATGTCACTGTGACATCACCAGTGGGTCGCTACCAGTTCAGGTGAACTGGTCCAAACCGGGAGGAACCCACCTCTGCTGTTGGCTTAAGGAAGTAACATTAAGGAAAACTTAACGCTGACTTGGTCCCAGGCAATTGAGATGAAGGCAGAATCAAGCAAAAGGCAGATAAATTATATTGCCAGGACTGCAGATGTTTTGACTGAAATTAGGTGCAGGTGGAGAAAGGCCATTGGATTGATCCAGCCAGGCCATTCTGATGTTTTTATGGTGCTTTGAATACCTAAACATTGACATATGGAATGCCAAGTTTATGTTATAGGATGTAGGTCAGTGGTGGGTTGCTCCCAGTTCAGACCAGTTCTTAGAACCGGTAGCAGCAGTGGTGGGAGGCTCTGCCCACCCGCTCGGGATGCTTCTGCACATGTGCAGAAGCGTCGCGCACGCGCACAAATGCGCGCATGAACCGGTAGTAAAGGGTTTTAGAACCCACTACTGATGTAGGTGTGGTTTAGGGTGGGGGGTTCAAATTGGTTCCCCAGACCAGAGACTGCCTTCAGTAAGTGATGGATTGGAAACATAGATGCTGATCTGGCTGTGCTTTCTTTTTCACTCCATTCCATTCTTGTCTCATCTGATTTGCCCCTCTCCTCTCAATACTAGCTCACTTTGTAGAGGTACTGGATGTATTCAATGCTCAGACCATTTCTGAAGTAGCCAGTGTATATGTTATTGTTTTTGCTACTACTATTTGTTTTAGCTGTATACAAAAATTTGTTTTGGGTACTCCGGTCAGTCTAAAGAAGTGGGTTCTAAAAATGCAGAAGCTAGCCACTCCTGATTTAAGATATGGAAATTTAGCACATATACTAAAAATCCTAGTAAATAAAAAAAATAGAAGTAATAAAAAGTTAATGTGCTGTTGGAATGTAACCAGTAATAGCTTCTTTGCAAGATAGGCTAATTCTTAAAATACAGACTTACGATTTTTTTTCCTTATGTACTTGTATTTATCTAGCTACCCATCTCTCAATTTTCTGTAAGCTCCAAGCAGTTGATAATAAATATAGAATAGTAACAAGGTGAAACCTTAAATCATGATCTAACAGTATGCATATATAGCATGAGCCAGTTATGCAGATATTAGGAAGGATTTCCTCATGATAAGAGTTTTATATAATATATTTTATGTAATATATAATATATGATACTGTATATTATTATATGATAAGAGCTCCATGGAAAAGAGCTCTTTTCTGCCAAGCCAAGATGGCACCAAAAGTGAAGAAGGAGGGTGCTGCTACAAAGAAGAGGGGGTGAACCTCTTCTCCAAAGCACCTGAAGACAGGACAAGAAGCAATGGATGAAAACTAATCAAGGAGAGAATCAATCTAGAACTAAGGAGAAATTTCCTGACAGTGAGAACAATGAAACAGTGGAAAGGTTTTCCTCCAGAATTGTGGGTACTCCATCACTGTAGGTTTTCAAGAAGAGGTTAGACAGTCATTTGTTCGGAAATGGTATAGGGTCTTCTGCTTCAGCAGGGGGTTGGACTAGAAGACTTTCAGGGTCCCTTCCAACCACCTCCTCCTCCTCCTCCTTTCTCCTTGTCCTTCTCCTTCTCCTTCGCCTTCTCCTTCTCCTTCTCCTTCTCCTTCTCCTTCTCCTTCTCCTTCTCCTTCTCCTTCTCCTTCTTCTTGAGTTGTTAAGGCATGAAAGGGCTTTCCTAGAGTACAAGAAAGTGGATTCTCCCTTGCTGGAGCCTTTCACATGGAACTGGGTGGCTACCTATCAGGGACAATCCCATTTTCCACATCCCAGCAAACAATTCAGGAGCTCCAGTAAAAAGGGCTCCCAATAGCAGTATGCAAACACTACCCAGTTGGAGCCCTGGAAAAAGCCTGATGATCTTCACATGTCTTGAGCGTAATCTAAGCAGAATCTCATTGCCCGGATGCAGAAGACAAATAATAAATTGCCACGGAGTAACAGAAGGAAAATACAAATGGTTATAACTATTTTGTTCTGTGGCAGATAAAACATGAAAATAGACAAACATTACTATGTTTATTGATAGATACCAAGCATTACCAACTACTAACACAAGCTATTTATGTTTGATTGATCACATTATAGTTTTTAATTTATCAAATTTATATGTAATCAAAAGTGACACTGGGTGGTATACAATACTGAAAAAATTTGGTGAATGTTTGTCTCTGGGAATCTGTAAGTACCTGACTCCAGAGTTATAAGTGGCTGAACCAGGAGGTGGGGGGAGATCAGAGAAGAGTTGTTATTAAAAGGGAAGGAGAAACAAGCACTGAAATGTTCCTCACTTGGAATAATGCTTCCTCTTTCGTTTGGTTTAAAATAGAAAGAGTGAGCTCTTAATCTGGGTGGATCACACTTTCATTTTCTAGAAAATCTGAATCAGTCAAGAAAAAAAAAACTGGCAGAGTTGAATACAGAAGACTGGGTCCCAGTAAAAGGTGTCGCTTTGGATATATGCGATGAAGAAAATGCCTCCTGCATTCATTGGCAAATAATAGATTTAGAAAAGCAAAAGAACAGTTCATCCTTACCTATTAGGTTTATATGCCATCTTTCTTCAGGAGTCAAAGGGTTACTCATAGCTCTCTCACTCTCAATTATTCTGCAGAGAACAACCTATGAGGTAGGTTTCTCTCTCTCTCTCTCTCTCTCGAGAGAGAGAGAGAGAGAGAGAGAGAGAGAGAGAGAGAGAGAGAGATTGCAGGATAAGTTTGAATACTCCCACTTTCCCCATTACATGTGTATATGTATTTCCCCATAAATGTATATTTGTGTGTATTTAAACAATTTAGAGTTCCCTGACTCCTAACAGCTCTACACCTATAGTTAGAAAAGCAAGAACAATATCAGAAAAGAAAAAGTTCACAAAATGATCCAAAGACAAATATTGAATATTTGAATATATCAAATATTGTGGGCTCTGTCATCCACTTAATCCAAGGCCTGGGAGAATAGCCAGATCTTCAGTAACTTCCTGAACATTATCAGGGTGAAGGTCATCTGGATCTCTGGTATTTTTTTGTTAACTGTTGTGGTTCTGCTCTTTGCTGTTCTTCTAGAGAAACAAATCAGAGGAGCTTCACTAAAACCTGGAGCAGAATTGCTTGGGAGGGGAATGAATATCTATCCGAAATGGCCCCACTCCATTTTAAAATCTGAGCTTCACCTAAATCCAGTTTATGGTCTACTCCCCAGTTTCAGACAGGCTCATCAGAGAGCAGAAATAGCATATCTACTTTCTATCTTCTTCTAAGAGCCAAGAATGACCTGCCTTGCTAAATTTCCTACATGAAGTCATTATGCAACAAGGAGCTACAAGGAGAAAGCTCCTGCTCTCTGGAGCAGATGTTCTGATTTCTTGTTCTGAAGAGAATCGAGAGCATTGCCTGATTGCGTAACAGCCCTACTTATTTATTTATTTATTTATTTATTTATTTATTTTATTTGTCAAACATGTACAAGATAGCAGGTATAGGTATAAACATAAACATAATCAAAGTGAATACAGATAGATGAGGACAGTAGGACAGGGACGGTAGGCACGCTGGTGCGCTTATGCACACCCCTTACAGACCTCTTAGGAATGGGGTGAGGTCGACAGTAGACAGTCTAAGGTTAAAGTTTTTTGGGTTTAGGGAAGAAACCACAGAGTCAGGTAGTGAATTCCAGGCATTGATCACTCTGTTGCTGAAGTCGTATTTTCTGCAGTCGAGTTTGGAGCGGTTTACATTAAGTTTGTATCTATTGTGTGCTCGTGTATTGTTGTGGTTGAAGCTGAAGTAGTCATTGACAGGTAGGACATTGTGGCAGATAATTTTATGAACTACATTTAGATCGGTTCTAAGGCGACGTAGTTCTAAGTTGTCTAAGCCCAAAATTTCAAGTCTTGTGGAATAAGGTATTCTGTTGCGAGTGGAGGAGTGGAGGACTCTTCTCATGAAATATTTTTGGACTCTCTCAGTTGTATTAATGTCCGATATGCAGTGCGGGTTCCAGACAGGTGAGCTGTATTTGAGAATTGGTCTAGCGAATGTTTTGTATGCTCTAGTTAGCAGTGTAATGTTGCCAGAGAAGAAGCTACGCAGGATTAAGTTGACTACTCTTAGTGCCTTTTTGGCAATGTTGTTACAGTGGGCTTTGGCACTTAGATCATTAGATATGAGTACTCCAAGATCCTTGACAGAATGAGGGTCTTAGAAACCCTCCATCTAAGTATTCCAAATTGGTTGTATAGGAAGAAAATTCCAAAAGGCTTAAATGTTTTATTCTGATATCAGGAATAAGTGGAACAATCTGTATTGAGGTTAGAACAAGTCATTTTTGGCCATTTTGTATGCTTGGGACCTTCAAAATTATGTTGTTTGAAATGGCCAAGATGTAGTCAGAGGTATTTTGTGCTGACTTTAAAACAACTTTCTTGGTATACATAGCACAAAACACTCAAAAGAGCTATAAAATTTTGTTACCCATGGGAAGATGGTAGTAAGGAGCCATATGGCTTTAGTTTTGTTCTCCTGTGTAGACTGGAGATGCCTACCCATTTTATTGTATACTTTAAATCTACATGAAGAACAAAGAGTATTCTTGAAACGGTATGTACATACGAAATGGACCCCATTATATTCATTGTGTGCTGTCTAGCAAGTGCTCTGTTAGAACACAACATGCCTTTTCAGAGTCAAATTGTTCGTTTGGGAGTTTGGCATATGCAATTTTTTTTGAATAGGTAATATTTGCTATCACACACAGTCCTTCCACTTAAAAATCCAATTTCAACTACAGTTCCTTTTCTTCCATTCAGGATAAGGTAAGATACTTTGCTTACCTTAGGCAAGTGACATCTCACACAAAGAACAGTGTTTTACACCTTCTGAATATCAACTCTGTGGTTAGTTAAACAGTGCTACTGTAAGTATGTCATCCTGCTATGACTCATTATGCTATCAGATCAGCACGCCATAAAGTTAAAATTGAGAATAGAATGCATTGTTTTTTTGAAGAAAAAGACTAATTTTTAATTTTTAAAAGACTTTAATTTTTAAGCTGCCCTATTTATAGCACAAAATCACATTTTGCAAGTCTATTTCTCAAAGACAAGCATTCCTTGTAGACAAGCAACTCATAGGTTTTGATATTCTCACACTTCTCATTACATTCAGCCTCTTTCTTATCAGAAAACTAACAGTATATGTTATTCTGTGGTGCATTTTTCCAGTGAGTGTAGAAGCACTTCAATTTTTTATAGCACTTATATAAAGCCAGAAATATATCCCTAAAACAACAGGTATTCAGAACAATTTTTTACAGTTCATATCCCCCCGCTTCTTGCAACAGTGGTCAACTTGTTTTTTATTCCAAAACCAAAACATTATTATGTTTTGTCTAACAGTATTATGTATTATGGCTAATTACAACATGTTTACTAATGGTAAGGCTGGATTGGATAGCCAGAAACTTTAAGTAGGATAGTCTTTGTACATCTTTGGGAATTGTGTAAGAAGAGAAGGGGAAGATGAAAAAATAATAATGATGGAAATGAACATATATTTTCCAGAGCAGAAAAAAAAACAGGTTTTAAAAATATATTGCTATACACACATGTACACATTACATGCACATCACCAAAACATGGAAGAAAACAGTGTGGAATCCTTTTTATTAAGGGTACCACTAATTCTTGAGGGAAAATTATGGTCTAAATGCTATGAATTATCCTTTCTCGACTTGTTCTTCAGATATTTTATGCAAATCCCATAATTCTGAACAATATAATTTGGTTGGATGTACTTTGTATACAGTATAAAGTAAAATAAAAATAAAAAGTAAAATTAAAGGTGAGATATGTATAAAGTAATTCAAGTATTTGAAGGGATGTCACACCTAAGATGGAGCAGATGTTCTATGCTGCTCCAAGAGACAAAACTGGAATGAATAGAAATGCTAATGAAACCCATTTTGATCAAACATTAGAAGGCATTTTGTAGCAATAGTAACTATTCTATAGTAGAACAGATTGCATAAGGATTTAGTGCACAGGTGTCAAACTCACGGTGTCACATTGCTGTCACGTGACGTTTTGCGACATTTTTTCCTTTCACAGAACTGGGGTGGGCGTGGCCTGCGTGTGACGTATCCAGCCCGCGGGCTGCCAGTTTGACACCCCGTTTTACAGATAGTTTCCAGTTCTGGGTTATTTAACTAAGAATGTACACAATTCTTTTTTGTTTTGTTTTGTTTGCATTTTTAAGGGTAGGACAGTAAGCAGGAAGCTTTTGCAACACAAATTGCTTCCAATTCCATTCTTAATGCAGCCCAGAACCCAGAAAATGTCCTAAAATTATTGTGCTGAAATTTGGGGATAAAATGGCTGAATTATGGAAGCAAAGATTCTAGGTATTTTTCTGGAAATGGAAGGTGGACATGGAAGCAGTTTCCTTCTCAGTGGTCTTCTGCTCTCCTTCACACAATTAGGAGGACAAAAGAAAACACAAGTTTGCTGAAAATTGGTACAGTACTCATTTTTTGGGGATGCTGCAAGGCTGAATATGACCTGCGGATCATCCAGAGCTAAAGTAATGGCTACAAAGCCCTCTGTTGTCCTCCAAGAGCCCTTCCAACTGTACAGTGAGATGATTCTCTTGCTGGAAAAGAAAAAAAAAAACAATCTTGAAAATGCCTGGCAAATGCTTAGCAGCCAGAAGGCTGAGGACCAGACCTTCCACAGATTCTAGGAATATGGTGTTATATCTTGCATGGTGTAATTATCTAGCTTCATAGATCATGCTAATTTAATCAGTCAGTACAGATTTATTTGGCTTAATTATCTGAGACTAAAACATGACCAGTTAAAAAGGCAGAAGAATTTTAAAAATGCCATTTTTTACACATGCTTGTGCAAACTGCAGGTACTGTAGTACACAACTATAATTTCAGACAGCAAGTTTGCATGATGCATTTATGAACGTTCAAAAGGAAGTCAAGACATCGCACTTCCTGCTTCAGAAGTCTTATTTATTTTTACCCTGATGCCAATTTGGCAGTTTAATTATTTCTTCAATTAAATATGGTTCACTGAAAATTAATTTGATTTCAGATTTATTGTGCATATTTGCTTAGTAGTATACCTCACTACATTCTTATCATTTTCTGTCTAGAAAATATATGTATTTTGTTGCCTTTTACAAGAGGTAAAATGCAAGTTTATAAAATACAGTACATAATTTATAACTGTTGGTTTGATTTAAAACAAAGATTCAACATTCTGCCACTTCTTACTGAAATGGTAAACCTGTTTCTGGAAGAATGAGCTTTATTCCTTTTCATCAATTTTGGTTGAAACTTATCTTTGTTCCAGTTGACTCTATGAATTCAGGATGAAAAAACCAAGTCCAGACCCAAGATTTGTGTGTCTGAATATGTCTATGTGCCACACCCCTTACTTTTTTAGCACCTACGGTAATCCATTCTTTTTACATTGATCTATACCAGGGGTGTCAAACTGGCAGCCCGTGGGCCGGATGCGTCATGCACAGGCCACGCCCACCCCAGCTCCGCGAAGGGGGAAAAGTCACGAAATGTCACGTGACAGCAACGTGACGCCACGAGTTTGACACCCGTGATCTATATTAATATTTTCCTTTTGTTTTCAGCAAATCAATCCATCTAGTGATCCTGGGAAAAAAGTAGTTTCAAACTAACAGCTTTTCATCTGAATTTCTTGTTTCATTTGGTCCTGAAAATGCTAGACGAGTTATTAAGCAAGAAATCTGGGAAATGGAATTTCAAAATATTCATGACTGCTTTTCTGTCATTCCTATGTTGGGGGCTCTCAAAAAATAGATTTACTGCTGCCTCTAACTTTTCAATTTATTATAATACTGAAATTCCATTGGGCCTCCACATATGAATATGGATTTTGTCACTCAAATTCCTTTACATTATCCCTTAACAAGTATGTGAATTTTACTGTCCCACTGCTATGAAGACTAATTTTTGTATGTTATTTATTATTGGATCAGAATCCAAGCAGCATAGTTAAATTTTGCTCCATTAGTTGTCTTACAGAGCAGTTGCTAGTAAAGACAAGTTAATATGCTATACTTGGTAGTAAATTGCATTGGAGGTGGGGGGAACCTTAAGAGATGAAGCTTGGTTATTTGGAATTAGAAGTTCTTTGCCACCTTTGAAAAAAATTATTTGATTAAAATAATACTGTATAGTTTGATTTTCTGAAGTACATAAACGTTCATCACTTTCGTTTCCTACCCTCAGCTTCCTAGAAATGTTTTACTTGTATAATGTTACGCATCTGGATTCTAGACATTTTACAAATAATACAAATCTTCCTGTGTAAGAATGTAAAGTCATTCTTATTATAATTCCCTTGAATAAAATTATATTACATATGTATGTATGCATGTATGCATGCATGCATGTATGTACAGTATATATGTATGATAGTTAGCTAGATAGATAGAGATAGATAGATAGAGATAGAGATAGAGATAGAGATAGATAGATAGATAGATAGATAGATAGATAGATAGATAGATAGATAGATAGATAGATAGATAGATAGATAGATAGATAGATAGATGATAGATTGATAGATAGATGATTGATAGATAGATGATGGATAGATAGATAGATAGATAGATAGATAGATAGATAGATAGATAGATAGATAGATAGATAGATAGATAGATAGATAGATAGATAGATAGATAGATAGATAGATAGATAGATGAAGACGCTCACCTCCCATTTGGAAGGTTGAAATTTCCTAAGAAGTAGCAGATGTTTCTCTCCTAGGGTGCAAAGAAAAAAAAATCTGCAAGCTCTGTACAATCAAAATCATATATGTGCATGTGTGTGTGTGTGTGTGTGTGTACATAGACACACACACACACACACACATATATAATACACACACATATACATGCACATATATGATTTTGACTGTCTGTTCAAAGATGCTGCAGGTGGATCAATTTCTTCATGATAGCCCTAAATCAGTTTGTCATACTTTTAAAGATAATATTCCTTTCTCCCTGTTTTTCTTTATTACCATTTTTGCTTCTATCTATATGTAGAAACTAACAACTTTTTAGATTTTAATCTTCTTATTGTCTTCAGTTAATGTTTTCAATAATGGGGTCTCTATTTGAATATCCTGACTGATATTTTTACCCATTTCTGCATCTACCAAGGCAGGAGTTGGTTCTAACTTACCTCGCCGCCGGTTCACTTCCTCCCGCGCCGCGTGGCTGTGCGCACATTGTGCGCCTCTTGGCCGTGCCGTGCGAGCACGCGCGCATGCGCAGTGATGAAAATTCGCAAACAAAATTCCAAAAAAAAAGCCAAAAACAAGATGGCGGCGCATGCGCAGTGCTGGGGACTGGGCTTCTGTTGCATGCTCAGAAGAAGAAAAAATATCAAAAAAAAAATTTCCAAAAAAAAGATGGCGGCGTCCACGGACCGGCACCGACAGAACTGGCTCCGTGACGTCACCAGCGGTTTGCTCCCGGTTCTATAGAACCGGTGCGAACCGGGAGGAACCCACCTCTGTACCAAGGGGTCCTTGAGCACTTCCGCCACAAATGAAAAGACATGGCCTCCCTTTTGCAGTTATTCCAGGAATTTATAGATTTATTTGTAGTTATATATGCCAGTTTCGTTAGTCATGTACCATGCGTGCCATGTACATTGAAAGAAAAGGTTTTATTACAATTCTTTTCAAGAACCCTTTGCAGACCAGTTTCCCAAAATTGTTTTAGTTCATCTAATGAAAAAAAAATCTCATCTTCCAGGAAAATAATTTAGAAGATAAATATACTGTAATTGATATATTTATATATAATTTTTTTCCAATTTAATAAGTTCACTCTGGGTTGCTTATTTTGTTGGGAAGAAAAAATATATTTGTAACAAATAAATCCAGATAAACTGAGAGCAAGACATTTTTGTTCTATTTGATATAAGGAAACTTAAACATCCCTCATTCTAATTCGCTGATTACTGTTTGTCCTATCATGCCTTTCAAGGAAGTCCACAGAAAAGGGATGAACCAGCTCTTTCCTGTGCTAGTATGTCCTCTATTTTGTTTTTACTTCAAACAGCTGCCTCTCAGTTTCTCTAATGGAAAACAATTATGTCACAAGAGTCAGAGGACTAGAAACAGACAATCTCTCTTTGTCAAGGATCCCATAAGCAGCAGCTGGCCATTTCCCTTGAAGAGCACTTCCTCTGGACCAGTCTTTCCAAACATACGTGCTCAGATGTGGTAGTGTGCAAGCTCACATAATTTCCAACAAGTTAGCTATGGGAGAGGAGGAGATCAGCTGTGGGAAAATTGCCCTATATTAAGGACTTCCAGAGGCTGTAGCACGTCACCTTCTCTGTTGGGGTCTCTATAGCCATTGTAATGTCTAAAGACCAAGCAAAAAGAAAGGGGAAGGAGAGATTAACTACAGCTATCTAGACCAGGGGTGTCAAACTCGCGACGACACGTTGTTGTCACGTGATGTATCACAACTTTTTCCCCCTTTGCTAAACTGTGGGTGGGCGTGGCCAACACGTGACGCATCCGGGCCGCGAGGTTGACACCCCTGATCTAGACGCTTAATGACCAAGTATTTCTGCAAAGATTCCTAGATTTCTTATTTGAATTTATTCAGAGAATATGCCTGTTAGTTCCTCTCTTTCTCCACCAGACAACTCAGCTCCTGATTAAGTACTCCTTTTCTTCTTTACAGTAGTCATTCAGCTCACAGATCCAACAGTGAACTCCAGAGGGAGAGAATGGGATGGAGTAGAATATTTTGGATGTGATTTTATGAAGTGATGGCATTTCACGGATTTGCTCAGCTCTGACCATTGGAGCAATGTGTTTTGAGAAAGTGCCTGAATCCCCAAGCAGGAAGTACTGACCTCCATGCCCTCAAATGAGTGGGCGGGCTGTGAAGTAACTGCCCATTGTTTTGCAAAGCAATCTGAAAGATATATTTTGGTTAAAGCTGTTATCAAAGTCTAATGCCTGTTTGTGTCTTTGTACAGGCACAAGTGATTTGTTATAATCCTGAACAAGAAATGAAAATAACCTGCAACATTTTGTTACAGGCTGACATTTCATTTTCTATTATCAGTAGATTGCCTTGGAAGACTCTGTAGAGGGAAAACCTACTGGTGTTGGCCTTGAAGTTAAGCCAAACAGCAATTGCAGCAATTTATTTTGGCTTCTGCATGAAATGACCCCAAATAACACCAAAACCAAGAAGTAAGCAGATGTTCAGCCTATAGCATTGAGATAAAATTGTAGTAATTGTCCAAACCAAGAGGTAAACCAACAGTCACTTTGACAATTATGATTATAGGTTGGGTTGTGGAAATAGTGGTTCTGCAAATATTGTTAAATCACAACTCCTGGCATGTCTTAACATTGACTACATTGTCTTTTTCTATTTAGTGTATAGTTTTGTACCTTTAGGATAGTTTTAACGAATAACATCCTGTTCATCATGAAATCTTCATGACGCTCATAGTAACACACTGTGGGACACACAAGCCAAAGTTGCCAGAGTTCTAAACAGCATCCCTGGCACCAGCCACTTAGTAGACATTTGACCTAATACTGGTGACTTCTGCCTCAATCACAGAACTCCAGACTCTTGCCTGGGTTGTCTTTAGTCTTGAGCTATGCTGCAATATAGAGACTTACTTCGCCTCTCCCCTGCTTTAATTCTATGATTTATAAGACTTATCTCTCCTGAAGATGAGACAGGTACAAATGATCATAGAAAACAATGCATACTTTAAAACCTATGATCACCTGTGCAGTACAGAGAAAAAAAAACATGCAAAGGAATTCTCATTGGCAAACAGTGCATGGGCAAAAAAAAAAAAATCCATCATCAGCATCTTTTGTTTTCTAACTTCAAAGAGCCAATGAGGGAAACAGGATGCTCATTTGATTAATGAAGCATTGCTTTGGATAAGGCTGTTTAATTTTGTATCCCCCTTGCTGCAAAGCCAATAGCAGCTGGGGAGCAGTTTAGATTGCGAACATGACTTCTACAAATCAAATAAGTAGACCTTTGAAGAAATGGCATTGGGAAGGAATGTAGCAAGATTTAATTAGAGATCCCATCACGGTTTCCTTGTCTCAAAGAGAGCAGTAGTGAAAAGGTTAATAGCCATTCCAGCTGAAAATAACTTTTCAGAATGCAGCACTGTAAATAATTATTTGGTAACCAATCTCTGAGAAAAAAGGAAATGGGAACATTGCAAAGGAAAAGAAAAAGGGCACTAAAGCTCAGAGAGGTCACTGAAGCACATGAGAGAGGGAATCACCTCATTTTCATAGGCTGTGAAAGGACGGACCTAACATATGGAGTAAATTTCCGTTAGAGTATCACTTCGGCTGCTAAAGCTCACTTGACCCCCTTCAGGGATTGCCTGCTGCTTAAAGAAACTGTCCAAAAAGCTACCCTCTCAGCTTGATTGTAAATCAAAAACAACTAACATAAGTTGAAGTCCACAAGTCTTAAAGTTGCCAAGTTTGAGGACCCCTGTGCTACTGTCTCCAAAGAAATATGCTTTGGAAAAAGACGGGCACTTGGTGTTCTGGTTATGAAGGCACAGTTGGGAAGAGCTTCTTTCAAAAGGGCCACCTTGTAAGTGGGAGAGAGTGACTACCACCAGAGTGTTTTAGAAAAAGACAAATGGCATTAAGGGACCTTCTGTAGACCAACATAAATTTCATCATTAGATTATAGACTTGCCTCCCTCATGAAGTGCCTGAAAGAGCTTCTCTAAGCTAAAGCTAGCTCCCATCTGCAAAAACAAAGCAAAACAGAGTAGAACTGGGCCTTTGGTTAAAAAAAAAATAACATCATTAATTGTGTGGTATGTGAGGGGGAGCTATTTAGGAATTCCAAACCTGAGAACATAACAATCTTTCCAATGGTACTGGATGGAAAGGAAGGAAATGAGTGTACTTTTAATCACTGCCTGACTTGGTGGTGAGCTTCCTGACATCTCTTCCTGCTGGTGCTCTCCAAGAATTGCAGGAAATTAAGCATCTACTGTGGAAAGAAGAAAAAGAAACCCCACTACACTTACTGAATAAGTTGTAAACATCTCCACCCTGGAGAGGGAACACTTAGTGTTGCTGAGAAAATGACAAATGAGATTATTTTAGTAACAGTTCTCACAGCAGAAACATCTGATTCCCACACTGAAAATTCCAGTTGATTTAGTCAAGAGAAATAAAGTAAAGTAGATGTTTCAAGATGAGACAAGGTGAACATCATCGTGATGATGTATAGTAAAGGAGTAGAAACACAAGGTTCTCTTTTTTAAAATCCTATGTGAGGGATTTTGTACTAAATTACTTTTTTTTTTAGCTCAGTCATTCACATCAACCATCTACTACATGAGAAGTGAGCCTTACTCCATGCCCATGTTCAACCACTTCTATTTTTTTTCTAGTTCAGGCTATCCCAATCACTTTTCAATTTTTAAAAGTCCAAAAATGCCATAATCACAATTGAGTATTTATGGAAATTGTCTAAACATCTAAAGGTGTAGAGATATGGAGAAATCATCAAGGTATTAGGAAAATAGCCATTAGGAAAATATGAACTTAGTTCAGAACACAGGAAGGAGTGAGGAAAAAATCCAAGGCAGGTGAGCCTTACACTTTTTAGTGTAAGAAAAGGGGAAAGAGAAACTCTGCCAGACCATCAAGATTCTCTTTATCGCCTCATATCAATAAAAATGGAGCTATTATTTCTTGTTGTAGCTGTTTCTTAACCTGGTCTGTGTTGAAAGATTGGCCAAGGTTTGTGGTTCTGTAGCCCTTCAGCCACTATCTGTTTGCTCTGGGCATCTGTGAGGAGAAGGGGATCAAACAAGGTCAAGATGGCAGCTGCAACTATGCAAATCACAAGTTAAAAAAAGGGGGTTAGGACATTGATTGCAGAGTTATGGCAACAGTTTTGACCCCCATTCCAGGTTTCTCTTTAGTTTTCCTACTCTGTCCACTGTTTCTTGAAAATATTCTGCACATAAAGTTGGCACTTGTCTTTATGATTTGAAAATTACAAAGGACCACAGAAGAAGAGGCAAGAATAATGTAAATGCCAACATCTAAATTGAATATTCTAAAGTGAATAGTCTAGCCAATGAAGAGGCTTAATTTAACATGGCAAGCAAAAAAGCTTCTCAAGCAACAATAACATGGAATCGAGCAAGTATTGCTGTTAAGCTACACTACAGGATGAAGTGTCAGACTTGTTTTCTCTGCATTAACTACTATTCTTTCACCAGAGTAAGCTATTTCTTTCGATGCACAGCTATACTGCTCCCTGAATCATGCCTCATCCCCTCCCCAACATAGTTAGAATAAGATTCCACTAAGAGAAGTAGTCTAGCAGCTATAGGAGGGTGTATACTGGATTTAATAAAGATCTATAGTTCTATCATACGTGTAACTTTTCAATGGTCAACGAGCCTAGAGCTTCTCCTACAAACTGTAACTCAAATTAGATGCATTAAGTTGCATTCAGTTACTAAGTTGTGTTTGGTTCTTTGCAACCCCATGGATGACAACACACTAAGCCTCCCCACTGCCTCCCAGAGCCTGCTCAAACTCATATCCACTGTGCCAATGACACTATCCAACCATCTCATCTCTGCCATCCCCTTCTCTTTTTGCCTTCAATCTTTCCCAACATCAGTCTTTTCCAATTAGTCTTCATTGGTGTCCAAACTATTTGAGCTTCAGCTTCAGTATCTGTCCTTCCAAATAACAGTCAAGGTTGATTCCCTTTAGGATTGATTGACCGATTTGATCTCCTTGCAGTCCAAGGGACTCTCAAGCGTCTTCTCCAACACCACAATTTGAAAGCAAGATGCATTAAGTAGATTGCTGGAAAAACACTTTCCTAAAATTGGCTCTAAAAACAGTGAGTGGCCTTGTAAAGCATACAGTGTGGTGGATTTTCAGGGATTAAGTGGCGCAATTCATCTCTCCCACAGATACAGAACCCACTCTCCAGAACAGACCTATTACTGAAACCAAGAGTGGGACGAACCCTTGAAAACAGCAGATATCTATGTCACTGAATACATGCCACAGAAAGTTTTCCCTTAAAACTGAACAGAAGAAACCCACAAAGAGCACAGGACAAGTCTGTCAGAAGGGAAGGGCTGGTTAGATAGCAAAGGCAGATCAGACATGTTGATCAACTATTTCACTTCACCTTACAGAGGACGCTGTATTGTCCAAGGTGGCTATATTTCTTGCTTTGGGGGACTCTCTTTGCCAAAGCTTTGTAATGCTGTCTTGGTCTGCCAAGAAACATGCCTGATTACAGAAAGGGCTAAGCAAAACCCTGAAACAATTCCTTTCATATACTGTATGAGTATAATATGTGCCTTTGTATAGCTATAGGTGCTGTTCAAATTAAACTCCATGAATCTTCTATTCAAGAATGAGATATTTTTTTACACCACCTGTTTATCAATAAAATTGCAAAGACGTGTGAGAAAAGGTGTTGTACATTCATGGATCCTTTCAACTAAATCAGTATCTGAAGTAAATCTGTTATGTTCCTCAAAGAAGGAATCCAAGAATTCTGAGAGAAGCTAAACATGGTTTACTGTAAACCATTAAAACTTTTCAGAAGGTTTTGATAAATCAATCTATTTCGTGCTTGGAACTTTATTTATTTATAGGTCTATTCCCTTTCCTTCTATATTATAAGTCCATCAGTACAAAGATGAATAGGAACTTTGCTCTAGCGGAAAACCAAATGCTACAGCATTCTATATTCTCCAATAGAGATTATGGAAACTGAGTGTCCTTCTGTAATAGGGGAGTGCCTGAGCCAAAGGGGGTTTCACCACAGTATGTGCTTGAATGGAGGAGCATGTATTAATCTGAGGTTCCTCTGGTGTAAACAGAGGGACTTTTTACTTGTGGAGGTAACTATTGGATGCAACCCAGAAAATTTTGCTTCCCCATTGTTATGAGTTGGCACAGACATACAGCCCTGTTTTTGTCTTTATATTAGACAGTTTTCCCTATGCTTCAACAAAAATAGCCACGATGCCTTGAACCATTTTCAGGCCAAACCACATTCTACTTTTTATTACACATATTACATTCTTAAATAAAAATGCGTCACATAACTTTTTTTGCATAGATATCTTACAATATACCAATTTAAAAAAGAATTATGAAACAGACCAGTAACAAAAATAAATCTTCTTTTTCATTAATAATCTTGTAACATTAACATACCACCATCATATAATACAAATAATATTTTTAAATCTTAAGACTTTTGTACAGCCAAAAAAAATGGACAAAGTAATATATTCATATATTTATATTTATATATATATTTATATATATATAAAGCTTAAAAAAAAATAAAATGCCAACCAAAAAAGGGAGAATGGAGGGCTACCATTTTGGGTACTTCTGCGATATACTAGAGCCGTGTTTTTCAACTTTGGCAACTTTAAGATGTGTGGACTTTAACTCCCAGAATTCCCCAGACAGCAAGGAGGAATTCTGGGAGTTGAAGTCCACCCATCTTAAAGTTAGCAAGGTTGAGAAACACCGTACTAGAAATACCTGAGAGAACGAGGCTGAAGGTTCCTCCAAATGCACTTGGCAGAAACATCTGGTGAAAGAAAAGCTGTAGTGCAAAAAGAAAGTCCTTCAAGAGTTGTTGGTGGTTACACAGGTATTGTTTTAAAAGAATGACTTGATTTTATATATATATATATATATCCTTTACGTCCCTAAGCAATATTCATTGTACCCATTGTCTAAATTCTGACATGCTTTTCCCTTGATATAATTTTAGAAAGATTAAAAGGGGGTTGTTTCAAGGGAGTAATTTCTCCCACCATGCTCCTGGAACCTCTTGGCAAGGATTCCAGTCCTGGAGCTAATTAATGCTGCTCATATATATCATCAGTCTTTAAGTCAAGACCAGAATCACTGTAGAATCAGCTGCTTGGAGGATCTAACTATATGATGAATGTGTGCCTCAGCAGACTGAGCACATTACATGTGAAGGAAGAACAACCACTAATCCATGAAACCCAGTACCTCCTTATAGTATAAACTACAGCAGGAAAACTAACTGGAAATGGGGGCTCTGGATCTTTGGACTGATGCAACAGAAGCTAATCTTGATCATGAGGCAATCTTACCAGCATTGTAGCTACTAAGAGGCAAAGGCAAGCTTACCTGCTTTATTATTCCTTTGGATTTTTTTCTGAACTTTCTTAGAATCCAAATTAATTTTGTTTGTTTGTCAGAACTGTGGAATAGGAGGGACATGGGTTTAATGCAATGCTGCTTGCTAATTCCATCCCTTCCCCAATAAAATTTAGGAAGGAGTTGGGCCGGAGAACTACTTCTGGTAAGGGTACACATGAGAGACACCTAACCTCTTTATTTATTTGACTTGTATGCAGCCCATCTCACCTTAAAAATGTTCTCAAATCTTATATTTTGCTGGGATCCCAGGTTCAGTGCCTCCTAATTCAATGCATCAAGTCTGCATGTTTCCTCCCTGTCAAAAGTATATACTTCACAAGAATAACCTTGCTTTAGAAGCAGCAAATGACTTGATTGTGAAGACTGGCAATAAAGCTCAGCTTTGGCTAACCTCGAATTGGGGTGAGATTCCAATTTTTCCTTCCCAATTTAAATTCTGATTGACTTCTGATTGTTGATTTGCAATTTTTCTCACATACCCCATGGCAGGGTGGAAAAAAGGGCAACTGCTTGACCAGCTTCTCAAGACATCTAAATATGTATTGTTCACTTTATCAAGTTTGTGCACAATAATCAGCAGAAGAGCTTATGCATCTGATAAGGGTCGTGTGAGGAAGAGACATACCCGGGCATGTCCGTGATTCTGGATTTGGGGCAGTATTTCTCCTCACCAGGAACTTGTCCATTCTATCCTCAGAAAAGTTATTTACTTGTTATAACCATTTCATACAAGCATTTGTGCATTCAGGCTTCTAGCCTTGTCTTATTACCCTCCAAGTGTGTGGCATCCGTGGAATTGGCAGCCATGTAAAAGGCATAATCCCAGCTCCGATGCAGAATTCCTCCAAGTGCAGATGACTCCTGAAGGAACCAGACATGACCAGAGCCCTATTATATCCCCACTGGAAGCACTACTCTAAGAGAGAAGGTGCAGAAAAAGCCACTCAAGGCAAGGAAGGAGGTGGGCTGAAAACAACTCTGTTACCTTGTGTGATTTTTCCCCCAAGTCTCTCTGCTCAGCCAATTTTGTGGTATTCTATCGTGTTTCAAAAAAATCCCTCAAATATTCTCTTTACACAGTGCTAATTTTGGGACAAAATACTGTTCTCAATATGATACCATTATAGTACTCTCAATTTGTTGAAGAGATCTTTACCGTGTATTTACTTACAGTGTTCATTTGCTGATGATACATGCTAGCATAACTGAAGTGCTGTTTAGTTTTTTCTTAGAACAGAGCAACTTCACACAAATTTCACTATATCTGTGAAACTAAAAAAAATAAATAAATAATACAATGTCTATCAGGTAGTGATGGATCAATAACAAATGAAGTGCTTAAAAGCAGTGTTACAATTTTGGTGATCAGGGATTAGCAGATACAATGTTCAAAAATGCATAAAATACAAATAACAACGAATAACAATATACTGGATATACTGGACCAGATATATATTCTGGTCTGACCATATGGCCTTCCAGGGAACCATTTATTAGCCACAGGAATAGTAATACAATAAATGAAAATATTAAGTGACAGGCGTGTAAAAATATTACTTTCAGGAATGGCTTCCCAAATGGACCTACCAACCATGCTGATTTATTTATCCAGGTAATAATCTGTCACACAGGAATTAAAAAAAAATATGTCCATGTACGTTATAAATTGTATGTTATATTGATAGGTGATTTTTGCACACTGCAGCCCAGATAGATAGATAGATAGATAGATAGATAGATAGATAGATAGATAGATAGATAGATAGATAGATAGATAGATAGATAGATAGATAGATAGATAGATAGGTAGATGCAGATATAGATAGATGCAGATAGATAGAAGCAGATAGATATAGATGGATAGATAGATGCAGATAGATAGATATAGATGCAGATAGATAGATGCAGATAGATAGATGCAGATAGATATAGAGATGCATAGAGGGAGAGGGAGAGGGAGAGGGAGAGGGAGAGGGAGAGGGAGAGGGAGAGGGAGAGAGAGAGAGAGAGAGAGAGAGAGAGAGAGAGAGAGAGAGAGAGAGAGAGAGAGAGAGAGAGAGAGAGAGAGAGAGAAGAGAGAGAGAGAGAGAGAGAGAGAGAGAGAGAGAGAGAGAGAGAGAGAGAAATTTAATATCACTTCCCTCCATGTGGCTTAAAACTCAGGGTACTTTTGTAAACACTTTTCTTCCCCAGTTTTCATTCTGTTTTCTCATGGTATAGTACAATAAAGATACATACAAGCAAAATTGTTCCAAATAAGCCAACATTCTTTTAAAATTCACTGTCAGTAGTAAGGGCCCTCACCAAATGAGACAGAAGTAGAGACTGTTGATTACTACATTAGGCAGAGTTGGATTTCACTTCATCTACATGGGCTTATATTTTAGATATATTCAGATATTTTAGCACATGTATAGATACACAGAACCTGGGAGTGTACACCTGCAATTCGGCCTTATGCCCAATCAACAAATTAAAATATATATATAAACATAGTTCAATTTAAAAATATGAGTACACCAACTTTAACTTTCAAATCCAAGAATATTTTAGTGTGCTTTTGAAATTACAGCAGGTTAATACATTCTTGATACTTCTCCCCTATTGTTCGAGGGCTTTTAAGAAAAATGAAGCATTTGCTGTATCCCCACTGAGAGAGAGAGAGATCCTTGTTGCTGAAAGGGGTTGGGGGGGGTCAACTCTTGCGATTTCTCTGAAGATAGCCCCTATCTTATTTTAGCAAGGAAAGGCAAAATCCTTAACACATATACATACATACACTCACACACATATACACATACACACAAACACACACACAAACACAGAGAGAGAGAGAGATGGCCCTCTGTTAAATGTTTAAAAGAAAACAAGAGTTTTCTTTTGAACCCAATTATCATGGGGTCTACCAGAAATGTGTAGTACAAATTAGCATGTAGAGTATGCCACGCAATTAACCGATTCTAAATCTTCCAGAGCATATTGTAAACTGGCATACTGAAAACAGGATGCAGCACACTGCTACTGCTGAAGCAACAAGAACACTGCTCAGAGGCAGGGCTGCCTGAATAAAATGCCTCATATTGCATGTTGCTTTTGCCTGTATTTTCTATCCAAGCTTCCTTATATTAGGCTAGGAAATTAGTTACTCTCTCTTGCCTTGCCATTTCCTATCCTTGAGAGCATTAATAAAGACTGGGTGGTAGAACCCTGCCATCATTGCTATGTTATAAAATCCTTTTATGGGATGGTAAAAGCCAAGATTAGATCTGATAAATGATGAAATTACATCCTTGAAATATGTACACACACTCTCCCTCAATTTCTGTTGAATTTGTAATAGAAATACAGAGCCCACTAAAAATCATTTTTGGTATGGCACAACCATCACACACACTTTTCTTTTGGTAAGTGGTCAAAAGAAAATCTGAAGAACAAATTACCATTTGTGTTTGCATTTCCCAAGGCTCATAGTCCAGAATTGTGCCTCCTCCTTCCTGCCTCCCACACCTGTGAGACTGTCAGTATAATTAGGATTGCAGACAGATCCTATCACTGCCAGTGGATGAGGTGGTTCACTGGGAAGTAAGAGGCTCCCACTAACAAGTGCTAACAGCCTTACAGACAAACATTGCAAACTAAGGGCAGAGGCAGATGGCTAAGCTATGATTGATTTGCTGTACCAAGTTATAGGCTTCTGATTATTTATTTGGTGCTGCTGGCCAGCTAATAGCCATATAATCTACAGTGGAAACATAGCAACCTTATGCATCCACTATGGATCAGCAACTCTTGCTGGTTCATCATCTCACAGGCTGAGAGCAGATCCCTTTCACATTTACTCAGGAAGAGGCCCTGTGTGATTTAGTTGGCTTACTCCCAAGTCCCTATACTTCAAATCTACTTTGAAGAGGGAGAAAAGGAACAAGCTTTTTGCTCCCCAGATTATTTCAAGTCCTGTTAACAGAAAATTTTCTGAGATTTCTAATATCAATAAGAGATAGATGAACACAGTTCCTTTTGGTTTCTCTTGCTTCCCATTCACATCTCTTCAGATTATTTAAGAAAGCAAACTTATTTTAAATTTGTCTCTAATTCCATTCTAGATACAACAGAACTGAATATTTTAGGCTATGGATATTACTTAAGGACTATGTCATGACAGATACATATATATTTGTGTGTGTGTGTGTGTGTGTGTGTGTGTGTGTGTGTGAGCATATATACACATACATACACACAGATAATATACATACACACATCTATACACACACACACACACACAGATACATGCATGCACATTATGTAAAACTCTACAAGAAAACAAAAAATCTTGACAGTAGAGATTTTTCAGCTAATACGTTGTCTAGATGTTCAGTCTTCTCTCTTCTCTGATATTCTAAAACTGTCACATAATATTCCAATACCAAGTTACAGAGTTCTCAAATTCCCAGTGAACACCTCCGCAGAACAGAAAAGATGCAAACAGAGTTAAAGAGAACCACAAGATTGTCAGCAAACAATGCTCCAAGATTTCTTCACCACAAATCTTTGGAATAAAACTTAGATCTTACCCTTATTCTTAAATCCTAATGTTAATTGCCTCTGTAAAGAGTATTCAGGCTTTGGTCCATATCTCGTTCCATCATTAAGGGCTAGACTTTGTTATTTGCAATATAAATGGTTGCTGATAGTCACAGTATATGCAGGGATTCTGAACCCAAGGAGGGGACTGTTTGGAACCTCAATAGCTGAATGAAATTACAGATGGAAAGAAAACCCCAAGGGCTAAGTATTATGAATCAGTGTCTGTACTTCCATTATATATATTTGAAGATATAAAAAGTTATTTTAATGTTTCTACATCCTAAACATGAATTAGGAAATTAGTGAACAGTCAACAAGTCAAAAACAGTCCAAAGTAGGGCAGTGAGCTAGTTTAGTGAGTGGAAGAGTAGCAACCAAGAGAGTTACAGGCCATTCCATTTCTCAGCACATCTTGCAGGGATGGTCCCAAATTAACCATACACAGCCATTCTGAATTACTATCTCTTTACCTGCGTGAGAGATAGTTTGAAAAGGCAGTCTTTGGAATAGTGCCAGCTCCAACTAGCTAAAAATAAACATTATGCATATATAGAGGAAGAGGTGTGTGTGTGTGTGTGTGTGTGTGTGTGTGTAAGTAAAGTACAGAAAAAAATATCTAATTTGACCACAACCATCAAATTATCTACAAGATCCAAACATGAGCCTGATGCCTCCATTGTTCATTAAATAGTACAACCATTGCTTGAAGTGGACCCATGCATCTACTTTTTTTTGTTCAAATTAGTTGTTTGGAAAGACGTCCGTGCTTACCAAAAAGCCAATCCTTTCATTCAACTGCATTGTGTTGGACAAGTGGGAATTACACCACCTTAATAAAATGGGAAAGGAGAATCTAGGTAGGCATTTTCTTTTTTTAGAAGAAAACATGTAGGAGACTAATATTAAAAGCAAGAGGTTCTCACTTTTCCACTCATAACTTACATGATTGCAAGTATTCTATGGATCTGCTTAACCCAAAATATTTCTTTTGCGGGTGCCAGACACACATATATGTTACCACGTATTTCACCAGGTAAAAGGGCTAGCAACAACAAATAACCAGAATTGCTAACCATTTTTTTGTGGGTTGCCACAAGCATGCTCCCCATGGTGCAGAAGGAAAACCTGAAGTCATGCCTGAGTGAGAGAATCCAAGACAGATATCCAGGTGTGTAAATGAGTTCTCAGAAACTTGGAGAAAAGGTTCAAAGCTTCAAATAAGCTTTCTTTCAAGTTTTCATTAGGTAATTAAATAGGAAGTCTGAACTATGGCAATATGGTGATGCCTCCAAAGATATACTGTGATCTTGCTCAGGGATTTCGCTTGTCAACCATTATGCAATCACATCATCAGTTTTCACAGTTCCTCTGTGCACGTGATGTGCAATAACCAAATACCAAAATTAAAGAAACAAAACAGTATGTCTCTCTCTATATATATCTATATATCTATATCTCCTTGACAAATCCACAACAGGTGAAGCAAGAAAAGTGGTAGGTGTATCCTAGGATCGCTGCAGAGTGTACTGCCAATTAAGGCCATTGGTATTGACTTAAACAGATCTTGACAGCTCAGTTCTATGAAAAAAGAAAACGGAGCAGATCAAGTAGTTCTTGAGGAATCTTGATGAATCGTATGTAAGGGTGCCTTAAAACAAAATCGGCAGAAAGGAACCAAGACAGTAACGTTTTGGCTACCAAACTGTAATTTGGTTTTTCTAGGTCACTAGTTTTCCTTCCAAAATTATCTCAAAAGAAAAGTTAGTGCTACAAATATGCAAGTCCAAAATAGGTTCCCCCCTCCCCAGTCAAGTTGCACCAAGAAGCGAGTTACATATATGCTGCTTCTATGCTGTTCACCTGCAAGGAATCCTCTTCCATCTGCTTTGATTTCCATTGGCAATAAACAGGAGCAAAGATTTTCAAGTTCTCAAGTGCTGTAAGCAACTGTGTCTTAAAGACTTCCCCTGCATCCCTTTTCCTAATCACATGTCTTCTGCCTTTCAGATGGGCAAGGCGCTGGAAATAGATTAATGTACTGCTGAGAGCATGACAGCATTTAGTGCATATTGTGTGTATAGAAGTTTACATGTGATCAAATTCTCTTCTTCTGGAAGGTAGCAAGAGACAGGCAATTGGGTTCCACCCTTCTCCCCATGACGCTATGGTCTAACTGCATCCGGGTCACACTGTATGTTCCCTATTATTTAGATGTGCCTCTTCATATGGAGGGCAAGGTGATCAGACCTTGAAAAACACCTGCAAAATAAATTCAAAAATACAATCAGTATCAAAGACAATTATTTCTTTTGGATTTCACTTCTCATTGTGTACAGTTTTTAATCAGCTGGGAAAGTTTCTGCTTACTCCTGTATAATAAAATTGCAGAAATTGTAAAGCACCTGATATGTACTAAACATGGTATGAGTAATAAATGAATACAAATTTAGCTGGCATTTTAATTCTATTACATCCATTTCAGAATCTACCTTTTCAGTTCCCATGGTTGTGGAAGAATCCTTAAAAAGAAAAATGGGTGAGACAATCTCATAATTTTGAAATGTATATAGATATAGTCTCCAGTGTAATTCTCCATGATAACTTTAGTCAGTGGCTTATAACTGAAAAGGGTGGCTGAAAAGAAATGCCCATCTAATCATGGTCTAGCCAGAAGGAAGCAAGATAATCATTGAGAAATAAAGACACAAACTTGATCCCATATATGGAGAAGCCATTCTCAAACAATATGTAGTATTTTAAAGGACCATTGTGTGATACTGATTTACAGACAGCTCCTACTCCAAAAAAAATTGAGCCTACTGAAAAATTTTAAACAGTCTTCTACCAAGAGCAAAGCATTCAGAAATATGCATATGTATGCATAATTCAAGATTATATTACTCTTAAGAGCTTCATGTCACCAAGGATGGCCATATTTGGGCTGCAGAAATCCATATGGTCACTAAATAGAAAAGAGAGATATGGAAAACTATGACTCTTTGTTGTCATTTAGCAATCATCTGGATTTTGGCAGTCCAGCTATGGTAGCCGTATACAAAAGCACTGTGGTGATTTATGTGCTCTTCCTCACTTGCCTGTAACCACAGCACAAACTTTGCCCCAATAACTGCTTTTTTCCTTCCATGTCCTCTTGACATTGTTTAAGTCTTAACCCATATCTGAAGTGACTTAGTCATCCTCAGTTGTTCCAGCTTTAAAGGAATGTTTTTTCTCTTCTCTCAATAGATTTTTGCAAGTACAATCTGGCACACTTCACTGACCATTTGACACGGTCGGGAGCTGGGATCAACCCTGCCCCTTTTAGCCACTTTAAACTTTGGTAGTTACAGCCCTCCATTCTGGTTTCTTGGCACTGTGGTTTAACCTCAGGACAGATGGATCTGACTTCCACCTTGTTAATACCTGGCTTGTGCTTTCCAATAGTGCTCATCAGATCTTAGGTGGACTCCTTATACAAACTTGTTTCATGCTTCTGAAAAGAGCACCAAACTTATTTTTAAACACATATTTCATACTCTTCTGAAAGAGTGCCAGTCCTTTATTGCACAGAAGATAGGAGAGAGTACTAGGTACTGTCAGATGTGTATTACTTGGGTGCATTACTGGTTTTCATTGCTTCTGCTCTCAAGAGAATTTTGTGTGATCATATTTTTTACCATTTTTTTATTATCTCTGATAACTTATGCAAGAGCTCTACAACTAGCATACTAATCAGGCAAAAATCCCAGGACCAGTCTTATGAAGCCATAATTTCCACCACTTTTTGTCATTTCACCTTTGATTTAGTGGGAATGTGATTTTATTTAAGCCATTTTGGCTTTGGCAGCTCCCAGTGTCGCAGTGATGGCTGTTGTTATTATCTGCATGGCAAATATAGTTGAATAGATCTGCATATCTGCTCTAAAACACTTGTTCTCCTTGGCTCTTTAGTGGCTACTTTCAGATGTTACCAAGCCAGGTCAGAACTGACTCCTTGGTCCCTTGTAGCAAGAATTGGGACTTGCTATCAATCATTCCCTTCCACTTCATCCTGAAACATATCCAACCCCATTTGCCTTTTCCCTATTTTATGGGGAGGAAAACACCTTATACCCATGCCTTTATGATAGTGCTCATAAAGATAGTGACAGACAAGGAAGAGGTAAGAGGAGAATTGTAAGGAATATGGAGACAGCTTCCTTATTTTCCACACTGCTCGAATGCATGCCATTTCTTTGGTCAAGTAATTTAACAGATTTACATCTACCTAAAATTTATCCCAGAGCTGCCTACATTCACCCCAAACCACTCCATTTTGAGGACAATAAGAGGTGGTTGTTTTTCCATGAGCAAGTGACGTTTGGTGGAAGTGAAGCCAAGGGATCTACCAATCCATTTCCTTAATTCGGCTTGCACTATGTACAGGTGAAACTCGAAAAATTAGAATATCGTGCAAAAGTTCATTTATTTCAGTAATGCAACTGAAAAGGTGAAACAAATATATGAGATAGACTCATTACATGCAAAGCAAGATAGTTCAAGCCGTGATATGTCATAATTGTGATGATTATGGCGTACAGCTCATGAAAACCCCACAATCCACAATCTCAGAAAATTAGAATATTGTGAAAAGGTGCAATATTCTAGGCTCAAAGTGTCCCACTCTAATCAGCTAATTAAGCCATAACACCTGCAAAGGGTTCCTGAGCCTTTAAATGGTCTCTCAGTCTGGTGCAGTAGGAATCACAATCATGGGAAAGACTGCTGACCTGACAGTTGTGCAGAAAACCATCATTGACACCCTCCATAAGGAAGGAAAGCCTCAAAAGGTTTTGTGTGATCAACACCCCTATTAGAGGAGGCAGCATTCAAGAAGAAAAGAATGTGTGTCATGTTTGGAGCTAGGATTCCCCAGAAAACATGTGGAATTTAATTAACATCACTATACTCCACTAAAAAAATAATGCAGGAAGATTCTGATCTAGAAAGTGAAATGAAAAAGGGAGAAAAAGATGGGATGAAGAAATCTTGAGAATAATTGCCTAGCTCATTCTAAAGCAACTGAAAAGATAAGAACACAGGATTAGGATTAGTCAGGATTAGGCAATCTGGTTCTTGAAACAGGCAGCCCTTGGTGATGGCCTCGGAGGTCCACCATTGTAGAGATAGAATCACCTCTGGAGGCACCTGTACTCTTGTTTGTGAGCTGCTGCTGCCATCCCTCTGATACGGGAGGAGGAACCACTGGAGACTCCTGGAGTGGAGTCGTGCCCATGGAGTGATGGAAATGCATGACACCATCTTTCCCAGGAGTTGGGAGAGAAGGAGAAGAGGAACCTTGCGTTCTCTCCTGACTCGCACTGCCAGATCCCTCAAGCTGGACTGGCGCTCCTGGGAAAGATATACCTTGGATTCCACCGTTTCGATAACTGCCCCCCAAATGAAGGAGCCGTGTCATTAGGCTCAGATGACTTTTGACCCTGTTTATTGAAAAGCCGTGGGCCTGTAGAGCTTGTAGCGTGGTATCTAGGTCCCTTTTCGCCTGGGTTTCCGAGGTGGACTGAATAAGTATGTCGTCCAGATAGAACTGGATCCTTATGGGTAGGGTTCGTAGATGACCCACCAGAGCAGCCATCAGTTTGGTGAAGACCCTTGGGGCAGAGGATAGGCCAAACGGTAAGGCTTGGTATTGATAATGCTTCCCCACATAGTGGAAGCGGAGGTACTGTCTGTGGGCGGGGAGGATGGGAACGTGAAGGTACGCCTCCGTCAGATCCACTGATGTGAGGAAGTCGCCCTTTCTGACTCTCTCCAAGATGGTCTGGAGTGACTGCATTTTGAACCGCCGATAAACAATATGACGGTTCAGGGTCTTGAGAGCTAGAATCGCCCTCCAGCCCCCTGAGGACTTCTGAACGAGGAACAGAAGGGAATAAAAACCCCATCCTTGCTGCTCCTCCGGAACTGGTTAGATAGCTCGAATATCCAAAAGATGTTTTATGGCTGATTCCATGAGGAGCCATTTTGCCCGATCCTTTGTAACCGGGCAACGGATGAAGAACCTTGGGGGTGTGGACAGAAACTCCAGGGAGAGACCTGATCTGATCATCTCCCTGACCCAGGTGTCTGAGGTGGTCTCCTCCCACTGGCTGGCAAAGAATGCTAGGTGACCCCCGATGGGAGGACTGGACGAGCAGTCATCGCGAGCGTCGAACGGAACAACTCCTCCCACCCCGGAAGGATCTTTTGGGTGGGTACCCTTGTCCCTGTATGCCCTGTCTGTCCTGTTGTTGTCCTTGTCTAGGAGGAAAGGACCTTTGTTAGCGTGGCAGTCCAAAGCCGCTATCTGATCCTCGAAAGGGCGAGGAACGAAAATAAGGGGCTGGACGGGATTCCGCTCTCCGGGACATGGAAAGCAAAATCTTGCACTTGTCCCTGGACTCAACTAAAATGGGTTCCAGAGAATCCCCAAACAATCTGTCCCCGGAAAACGGGGCTGATGCCAGGCGCCATTTGTTTCTGGTATCGGCTTGCCACTGGCATAGCCACAATAGGCGTCTGGAGGCCACAGATGATCCAATGGCTTTGGCCGTGAATCGCGCCGCATTAAGAGTGGCGTCTGTGGGAAATTCTATGGCCACCATAATTTTGTTTAGATGCTGGTGGGACCTCGTATTATTGGCTGGAATCCTGTCCTGCAACTGCCTCAGCCAAAGCAGAGAAGCTCTATTGGCCACTGTGGAGGCCTTAACAGCCCAGGCATCCGCCTGATGGGCCTTAGCCAATAATTGCTCCGTCCTCTTTTCCTTGGGTCTGAGAACCTCCTCCGGGTTCCCTGTGACTAAGGAGGAGGAGGCCAATGCCACCACTGGGGCATCCACTGTAGGGACCTGAAGGGCCTTGGATAGTTCTGGTCCCATGTTATAAAAACGTCTATCCGACCCGCTGGGGTTGGGAGCTGTCCCGGGAGAGGCCCACTGCCTCTGCACTATATCTAGGAAAAGTTTAGGCCCCGGGATCTCCTCCGCCTCAATGGTTGGCTCAGCAAACAGCGGATCTGTAGGATCAGCTGACCCTGAAGCCACTTCTGATGGTGCCAGGTTGGAACCCAGGCAAGTTGTATTTTTTGCTTTGAAGAGCAATCATCTGAAAAGCTGAGGTCTAAAGAGGCCTACAAATGCAGGCTGATCAGGTGTCAGGCCTTCATCATCTGATAATTCAAATTCTCTAAGGCCTTCTTCTCCTGACAAGGACTCCTGGCTGGAAGAGGCCGGGAAATAGTCCTGCTCGTGAGGGGGAAAAGCCTCCCTTAAGGAAGGGTGCCCTTGATGGTGCCCATGGGTTCTGGGGTGATCAGACCCCGAGGTAGCCCTCTGTTGTAAACCGGCTGCAATCCCCTGTTTAATGGCCTCGGAGATCAAAGCTCCAATGCTGGCCGGGATTAAAGGCTCAGGGTGCACATCCGAGCGAAGCCCTGCAGCGGTAGGAGTGAAGGTCGTCTCAGCCAAGGAAGGCCTTTGAGGTGGAGGTTGGTCCCAGGAGGACACTTGGCCACTATGGGCTGGCATGGAGCTGAAGATCAACTCACTGTTGCGGGGCAAGATCAAAGGCTGCTCCATAGTATCATCTGGAGACCATGCAGATGCCTGCAGTGCTCCAGGAATCTCAGGAGGCCCCAACTGCTGAGGGGCAGGAGAATGGGCGCAGGCTGGTTGTCCCATCTGGGGACCGCTTGCCCTCTTGGCTGAAGCCTTCTGGGCCTTGGCAATAACTCTTTCGATGGCCTTGTGCCTTTGTTTGGCTTCCCTCTCTGCAGCCTTAGAGGTCTTGTGTGATCTGCTGGAGCGGGGCTCAGTGGCAGCCCTCCTCTTGGAGGATCGGGTTCTGGCTGGACCTGTATTACTGTCGCTGCCTGATGAGGAAGGGGCTGGGCTTCCCTCCATGCTGGCAGCGGTCTCGGCCCTGGCGTCTGCCATATTGAAGCCTATGCACGCGGTCTCGCCCAAAGGACTCTGCCGTGACGAGTGCTGCTGATCGCAAGCGCTAATTAGCTTGCCCGGAATGCGGGCAGGGGCTAAATTTGCCTCCCGGTGTCCTGGGAGGTCTTTTAGGCACTGATCAGGGGCGTGGGCATGGGCGAGCGGCGTGGGCTGGAGACTCACCCTGCGTTGAGAACAATGGCGCTGCGGCTCTCCTCCTTCACGCCGTTCCAAGAAGCCGATTTCCTTTTGTTCCGCCCCGGCAAGCGCTGCGGAGCTAGGCTCATGCGCGCTGCCTCAGTCACGCTGCCAGCTGGCAGCTGCTAGCGATCAGGCCACCGGGCTCTCGATGTTGTGCCCAAGGGTCAGCGGTTCGGAGACAAGCTCGGTAGTGCTGCCCTGTTAGCACTGTCGGCCAACAGTCTAACTGCCGCTCGTGCGGCCCTCGGCAAAGCCCTTCACACTGGAAGAGAAAAATCCACTCAATTAGCCGAAGCTGAGAGCTACTGCGATCTTGTAGATATTGATTTTGGAGCAGTATCCAGAAATGGGAGCTACAAAAAACATGTCTAATCCAAGATAAGACTGAGTCTAAAAAGCGGGAGACACGGAAGAGGCGTGTCATCTCTATTTGCAGACTCAGTCCTTATTGGATAAGAGACGGAGTTAACCCATTCCTGGATGCGGTCTCCACTAATATGGAGAACTGATTTCTTTCCTGTTAAGAAACAGGAGACTGGTTCTTTCGAATGCATCTTCTTCATGCATGGGTTTTGGCAATCTCATGTGCTTAGGAGGGAAATAGAGGTTTGATTGTATTATAAACATTTTCTTATTATAGCAATGGACTTGAGGCTGTATGACAAAGGATGGGTAATTTTCTAAAATCTGCCCAGAAAGCTACTTTTATAAATAGGATTTTAAAGTATGTCAAAGCCAGATGTAGCTATATTATTTGATTAGTCCCTCAATAGGACCTTGGTTTTAAACTGGGCATAGTCAGTATTTCCAATTAGGTAGTCTACAGCTTGTTTAGCAAAGACAGACCTATTATGTTTTATTACCCAAAAATCTATTAAAGGTTTTATTTTATCAGCAATATGCCAGGATAACTAAAGTAAACAATGAAGTAAGTTTTCAATTTTAGATTTCTAAATCAGATTTCTAAAATATCAAGGCCTTTAATAAGTTCTAGCATAACCTCTTACCTACATATGTGAGTTCATAAAGCTAAATAATAATAAGTATACAGTTGTATATTCATATAATATTAATGTGTGAGATTTACATCTTGCCTTTCATTCAGCTATTATATAGCTTTCTCACCTCCTTTTCCCTAGAAGAAATAACCCTTCGAAACAGGTTGGGCTGTGAAGGAGTAACTGACCCAAAGTCACCCTGTGAGCATCTGTGCTTCACTGCTCTCATAAATAGAGTAAGTGTGTGTGTGTGTGTGTGTGTGTGTGTGTGTGTGTGTGTTTGTGTAACATGGAGAAAAATTCATAATTATCTTCATCCCACAAGTAATGAAAACAATTTTGGGTTTTGCTTTTGTATTTTATTATTTTATTTCTTTCTAGTTTTGCTTCATACTTCATACTGGAGTTAATTGTTAAATCAGGAACATTTTACACTTTCCCTTTTATTTATTACAGCATTTCCTATTACTGCTTTGATCAAAATCTGCATCCTTGTTAACTTATTCATAATTTTATTTTTGTGGTTGTAGCTGTATAGTCAGCAGTTGTTATTTAGTCCTTTGAAGCTCTGCATATCCACACTTGGTACAACGAAACAAGATTTCAGTATATGCAGAAAAGGTTCTCATTGGATCTGTGGTTTTTTACTACAATGATAGATGGACGTTTGCACATGTGTAGAATTTTTTTTAGTTTTACTATGCATGGTTTCATAATATGCAACTGCAAGGCAGAAGTGGATAATAAGGCCGACCTATCATTTGAATTCTTAACATTTCAAAATCCAGCAAATTTAAATATGGCTTTTTATTTCTTTCAGTGCCTTTCATTAAAAATACAAACAAAAACATTTGCCATTTTATGTATCTGATTTGGAGGCTGATTATTTACTTTAAGACTGGTTTGCAATTTGGCTTCATCTTTGATTAGGGATCAAACGTATTTGTTAATACGTTTTCCCCCAATTTTTCACTTTTGCAATCCTTAGCAAAAAAGTAGGCAATCTTTGGGACTAATGGATATATTTTGAAAGCACGTTATAGATGTTTCATAAGAACCTTATTAGATGAATATAAAATGGCTGACATTAGGCAGCATTCACAGAGACACACAGGGATAAAAACATCCATTTCCCAGTAACAGTATTGTGGAAGTTTGTTTTAACCACCGCCACCTCTAGTCACAGGTCACTCTCAGGAAGCTAGCATTTTGTTTTGCTATTCATGTTTTTCTTTTCAGATAATTAAGGAAATTTGAAAAGACGGCGGGGGGAGGGGGTAGAATCTGATGCAACATCCCTGGATACTGCACTGCCTATTCTTGCTTAAATTCATTCCATCCAGTTTGCATATCCATTTATTTGCAACATTTTCAATGTTTCTATAAATACTATAAGGATTTCTCTGTATTTTTCCTAATACATATCATACAAGTAGCTGCTCTTCATTAATAGATTTTTTCCATAAATATATATTTTATATACATTCCCTATTTTATTAATTCTGCTGTATATTTGTATATCTGAGGGAAATGGGAGGTTTAGAAATAGGATAGATAGATAGATAGATAGATAGATAGATAGATAGATAGATAGATAGATAGATAGATAGATAGATAGATAGATAGATAGATAGATAGATAGATAGATAGATAGACAGACAGACAGACAGACAGACAGACAGACAGACAGACAGACAATAAATAAATAAATAAATAAATAAATAAATAAATAAATAAAGTTGCTTGTGCAGAAAATTTGGCATTACATAATTTTGAGACAAATGTCAAAAGACAACTGTGCATAGTTCACATTCTGATGCCAGAAGTGTACATTCTATATATTTTAAATTCTTCCTAGTTCTAATTTTTTCCTATCCTCCTTACTGTCTCATCTTACAGGTTATAATGAACATAATCCAGCTATGTTCGTTGTTAAAAAATCTGATCTCTCCATATATATAACTATGCTTGAACTAATTTTTATAACAAAGGAGTTATACGGATAAATGGAGTAGCATATTCTCCACATTTGGCTCTTCCCTACACACTGCTGCTTCAGAGAAGCACTGCAATACTTTGGCAGACTGCTTTTCATAGTGGAAGCCAACTATATGGCAAGTGTTTAATTTTTCTCACCATATGCATTCTGGTAAATGTTAATGCCTTCCCTATATTCCTTCCTGGAGGAATGAAGTTTCGTTGGCTTACCTGAACGGTCTTCTCTGTGCACTGCGTAGAGAGTCCAAGTAATGGGTTAATCTCGGTCGGTCAAGTGAGGACTGAGTTGTTATTTTTTTCTTTTTTTGAAGCACGCCCTCTCACTTCCGCTGAGAAGCCCGCCAGTTTCAAAACGAAGATAGTACGATGAGGACATGCAGAAAGACAAAGGCACCCTGGACCGAACAGCCAGGGCGGGTTTGGACTCTCTACGCAGCACACAGAGAAGACCGTTCAGGTAAGCCAACGGAACTTCTCCTATGCGCTGCTACGAGAGTCCAAGTAATGGGATATACCCAAGCCTAAGCATCAAGGGAGGGAGAAGGCCGGTCCAGGGATGATGCCGTAGAACAGACCCTCTGAAGGACCCTCCTGCCAAAGGCCGCCTTGGTGGAGGCGAAAGAGTCCAGTTTATAGTTTTTTACGAAGGAGGAAGGTGTGGCCCAGGTGGCAGCCTTACAAATATCTTCTATCGACGCCTGCGTTGCCCAAGCCGCGGAAGTGGCCGCACTGCGAGTAGAGTGGGCAGTGACCCGGGATGGAACTGGTCTCGCCTGAGTCTCGTAGGCTCGGGCAATGCAAGCCTTGATCCAACGACTAAGAGTCTGCGAGGGCACCTTACGGCCCATGGACACTGGTTGAAATGCCACGAAGAGCGCTTCCAAATGACGAAAGGAAGCAGTCCTTTTGATATAAATGCGAAGAGCTCTCCTGACATTGAGCTTATGCCAACGGCGCTCCAGAGGATGATGGGGGTTAGAGCAGAAATCCGGAAGAACCACCTCCTGGGCACGATGAAACCAAGTATTCACCTTCGGGAGAAAGGAGGGATCCATACGGAGGACCACTCTGTCAGGATGGAAATGACACAAATCCTCCCTCATCGAAAGTGCAGCCAGCTCCGAAACTCTTCTGGCCGAAGTGACCGCGACCAGGAACGCCGTTTTTAAGGAAAGAAACCGGAGAGAGACCGTACGGAGCGGCTCGAACGGTGATGTGGTGAGCGAGTCCAGCACCAAGGAAAGATCCCAGGTGGGGTAGCGGTGCACAACTGGCCGTCTCAGGTTGGTGGCCCCCCTAAGGAAACTACGAATGGTCGGATGGTGGTAGAGAGATTGCAAGTGTCCCACCTTGATGACAGTGGACAAGGCAGCAACCTGGCGGTGAAGGGTGTTAGCCGCCAAACCTCTCCTGAGTCCTGACTGAAGAAACATGAGGACCTGTTTGAGAACCAGAGACAGGGGATCGAATCCCGACTGGCGACAGAAGGAACAGTAGGCCGTCCATGTGGAATCATAGATGCGGCGCGTCGATTCCTGTCGAGACGCCTGGATGGTGGCGATGACATCCTCAGGCAAACTATCCGCCCTCAGGAGGTCCCCCTCAAGTGCCAGACGGTCAGATGGAGCCACTGGGGCTCTGGGTGAAGAAGAGCCCCCTGGCTGAGGGAGATCCTGGAATCCGGAATCTGCCACGGAGAGCTCCACCAGGTCCGCATACCAGGGTCGGCAAGGCCAATGGGGAGCTACGAGAAGAATGTCCGCCCCTTCTGCCATCAACTTCCGAAGCACTCGCGGGATGAGGGAGAGCGGTGGAAACGCATACAACAGACCCGGGGGCCAGGGACTGTGGAGGGCATCCACCCCTTCCGCTCCCGGGGTTGGAAATCTGGTGTAGAATCCCGGTAGGTGAGTGTTGGTGGGGTTGGCGAACAAGTCCACCTGAGGTTGACCAAACCGCCGACACAGCTCCTGGAATAGCGTTGGATGGAGACGCCATTCCGTCGGGTCGACAGTGGTCCGACTCAACCAGTCCGCCTGACGGTTGAGAATGCCTGAGATATGTTCTGCTTTTAGAGACAGAGCGTGTGTCTCTGCCCAGTGACAGATGGACGCTGTCTCCCGCATAAGGCACCTGGAACGCGTGCCCCCTTGCCAATTGATGTGTGAACGGGCCGAGACATTGTCCGTCCGAACCAGGACATGACGACCCTGCAGAACGGACGTAAAACTTCGTAGCGCTCGTGCCACCGCTCTCAATTCCAACAGATTGATGTTGGGATCGGCGAGGTCCACCGGAGACCAGCGCCCCTGGGCCAAGTGAGACTGCATGTGGGCACCCCACCCGAACAAGCTGGCATCCGTGGTGACGGTCACCTGGGTGGGCTCCCGGAAGGAGCATCCTTTCAGTAGGGCTGGAGAAGACCACCATACCAGGGAGCGGAGGACCTCCGGTGAGACTGTGACTAGTGAGTTGGTATGACTGGTGCCCTTCCATTGAAACGGGAGAAGGCTCCACTGCAGCGGCCGAGTGTGAAACCGCACCCAGGGCACTATCCCTATGCAAGAGATCAACTTGCCCAGAAGTTTGGAGAGAACGGAGATGGGAACCCGAGGCCGTAGACGAATCATCTCTAAGATGGAGAGAATGCTGTCCCTGCGGTCTGGTGACAGGAATACTTCACATGCCTCGGTGTCGATGATGGCGCCGAGGTGGAGCAGAGAAGTGGTAGGTGTCAAAGCCGTGGGCCTGTAGTGTGCAAATTGTGAGACGGAGGTCGGTGCGAGCCCTTTGGGGCGTTGCCGATTGGATGAGGATGTCGTCCAAATAGCATTGAAGATGAATTGGACGAGCTCGGAGGGAAGCAGCTACCACCTCCAACAGCTTGGTGAATGTCCGGGGTGCCGACGATAGGCCAAACGGAAGCGCCCGGTACTGGTAGTGGGACCCGTTGAAATAGAACCTCAAGAACCTGTGGTGGGAATGGCAAATGGGAACATGGAGGTACGCTTCTTGCAGGTCGATGGAGGTGAGCCAATCTCGATGTCGGATGCACCCCAAGATGGATTTGAGGGAGTGCATCTTGAACCTTTTGTACGCAATGTACAAATTGAGCTGTCTCAGATTGAGGATTGCTCTCCATCCCCCTAAGGCTTTGGGAACCAGGAACAGGATGGAGTAAAACCCCAACCTTTCCTGCTCCCGAGGTACCTTTTCTATTGCCGCAATCTGTAGAAGATGCTGGATCTCTGCTTCCATCAATGCCCGCTTGATGGGGTCGGGCGAGGTGGAGCACCGGATGAATCGGGATGGTGGGCGGATGACAAACTCTAACCTGAGGCCGAAGCGAATGGTTCGAATGGCCCAGACATCCGAAGACGTTCTCTCCCATTGGGCGGCGAAATGCTGGAGCCGACCCCCAATGGGAAGGTCTCCGAAAGAGTCACTTATATCTCCTGAAACCCCTGGATCCAGAACCCCTGAAGGGCCGTCTGGATTGCGAGAAGGGGCGGCTTCTGTCTCTGGATTGAGACCTGTCCTGGCGGTCCAACCCCTGATAGTACGACCTCTGGGGCAGGGAACCCCCAAAGGAAGTCTCAGGTCGAAAGGGCTGTCTTCGGAAATACGGTGTGGATCGTCTATCCGCCCGTCTGTGAACTCTGGGAAGGACTTTGCACTTGTCTCTATCCTCCACGAGGATCGCATCCAGGGATTCGCCGAACAAACGCGAGCCGGAAAAAGGCGCTGTTGCAAGGTGCCACTTAGAACATGTGTCAGCTTGCCAGTTGCGCAGCCACAACAAGCGATGCGAGGAGACACTCGATGCCATGGCTCGGGAAGCAAATTTAGCCGAGGTAAGCGTCGCATCCGCGGAAAACTCTGCGGCAGCCAACAGCTTGTTAAGATCCTGACGCAGTCTGGAGTCCTCGGCACCTAGTTGCGACTGCATTTCTCGAATCCACATGATGGAAGTGTGATTGAAGAAGGACGCAGCCGTGGCCGCCCTTACTGACCAAGCCGCCGCTTGATGAGACTTCCGCAAGAGGGACTCAGCCTTTCTGTCATCCGGTTTGAGGCCCTCAGCCACCTCGGATGGCATCACAGCTGAAGAGACGAGGTTCGCGACAGGCGCATCAACCATCGGGAGTTGCAGGAGATCGTCAACCTCCGGGCCAAACCCGTAAAACCTGCCTCAGCTGAGGTAGGACCCGGTGCCGCAGCAGGTTGGCTCCAAGCCCTCTTGATGGTGTCGATAAACAATTGTGAAGAGGGTAAAAACTCTGCCTACTTCTCTGGCTCTGAAAACAACCCAGCTGAAGGATCAAGACCTACAGATTGATCAGGCGCCTGCGCGGGAACCCCCAAATTAGCCGTAGCCTTGGCTTTGCGCAGCAAAATTTTAAATAGAGCCGGTTTAAACAAGCCAGCGAAGACTGGTTGATCTGGAATAAGACCTTCCTCCTCCGACAGGTCCTCATCTATCACGCTACCCCCTTCGCGGAGTGATGCCCCTTCAGCCTCTGAAGAATGGCAGGAATAAATCTCAGCTGCCTGGGACCAAGTCTCTATCAGCGACCCCTGAGAAGCAAATTTAGCCGAGGTAAGCGTCGCATCCGCGGAAAACTCTGATGCAGCCAATAGTTTATTAAGATCCTGACGCAGTCTGCAATCCTCGGCCCCAAGTCGCGACTGCATTTCTCGAATCCACATGATGGAAGTGCGATTAAAGAAGGACACAGCCGTGGCCACCCTTACTGACCAAGCCGCCGCTTGATGAGACTTCCGCAAGAGGGACTCAGCCTTTCTATCATCCGGTTTGAGGCCCTCAGCCACTTCGGACGGCATCACCGCTGAAGAAATGAGGTTTGCGACAGGCGCATCAACCGTAGGGAGTTGCAGGAGATCGTCAACCTCCAGGCCGAAACCATAAAACCGGCGCTCAGCTGAGGTAGGACCCAGTGCCGCAGCAGGTTGGCTCCAAGCCCTCTTGATGGTGTCGATAAACAATTGTGAAGAGGGTAAAAACTCCGCCTCCTTCTCTGGCTCTGAAAACAACCCAGCTGAAACAGCTTTCCCTTTGCCTTTGGATGAATGACTTTTAGAAGAAGAGGCCTTTTTGTGGCCCTCAGGGATGGATGAATGATCTCCCGCCCCATCTCCAGCTTTGTCTGCCATTAGGAAAAGAAGGGAGGCAAAGGGGCCACTAGAATGACTAAGGCAATTTACGTCCGTAACTTCAGGGACTGGAAACAGCTGATATTATCCTGAACAGAGCAGGGAATCACTCACCCCAGCCGCTGTATTTAAAAGAAGTAAATTGCAACAATTAGTAACATAGAGAGGAGCCGGCAAAAGCACCTCCGAACAGGAACGTTACTGCCGGCAATGGCCACGAGGTGGAGTAATGCCCCTTAAAATGGCCACCAGCACGTGGAAGCTTCCCCATTGGCCCTCGGTAGCACGTGATACCGATCCACCAATCAGAAACCGAGGAAGCAGCCTGTGAGTATGCTAAATAATCTGCCCAGCAACCAGAGTAAAAATGGGGTGATTGAAATGAAGCGACCCAGCCTGAAGCAATCACCACGCTGCACAGCAGATAAGCGGCCGGAAAAAGCACACACGAACTCGCCTCGGAACAACGATCCTCAAAGCCCCACCAGCCATCCGGTTTAAATCCAGCGTTTCCTCGGTGCTCGCAGACACCAGGTGGCTGCAACTCACCCTTCCTCCTGCCCAGAATGGCGGATAAGGAGAGGAATACCGAAAAAACCGCTTCGTTCCATGACAGGCAAGAGTGGTACCCCGTGGGGCAGGAACTCCAGGTCCAGGGAGCCAAGTCTGCCGTTGGTATAGCCCCCTAGGGCAGGGACCCCTAGACAAGCCACTCCCTGGGAGTATAGCCCCGTGAGGCAGGGACTCCAAGTGTTCCTCCATGGGATGGCAGTTCTCGTTAGCGTGCCAACTAACCAGCCTTTCCCAAACGTATCCAAGAAACCTCGAAGCAAACGAGAGTCCATGTAAACAGAAAAAGTCAGTTGGTAGGAGCATAAGCAAAACATGTCCTGTTCTTACCGACTGAGTTTTGAAACTGGCGGGCTTCTCAGTGGAAGTGAGAGGGCGTGCTTCAAAAAAAAAAGAAAAAAAATAACTCAGTCCTCACTTGACCGACCGAGATTAACCCATTACTTGGACTCTCGTAGCAGCGCACAGGAGAAGGAGGTATTCATGTTTTGTTTTAATCCTGTTACTAATCGTATAGTGTAGTGGTTCTCAACCTGTAGTCCGCAGATTCCTGGGGGGCCGGGGTCCCTCAAGGCTTGAAGAAATGTTATGATTTAAATCTTGAGTTAGGTCTTGGGGGTCCGTGGCCATGGTCGGTGGCCACAAAAGGTATTTAAAAGGGGTCTGTGGTGAAAAAAAGGTTGAGAACCATTGCTATAATGCCTATTAAAAAAAGAGAGATTGCACCAAGAAAACTAACTATTTATTATAGCCGTCCAACTCTAAGGGATTCTGGGTGGTATACAACCCCTCCCCCAATCCATAAAAACAGATAAAATATAAAACCACATAAACAGCCTAGAGTAAAATGATCCAAAAGCAACACAAAACAAAAACAAAACAGTCCCCCCTGCTAGGTGTTAAGTGCTTTCCGGAACCCCAGGAGAGATGGCGTAGTCCTTATCTCTGGGGGAATGCTGTTCCAGAGGATGGTGGCAATGACAGAGAGGGCATGCTTCCTTAGTTCCACAAGATGACAACATTTAATAGTGGGGACCTAGGCTCACCCACTCTGCCCAAATGTACTAGACAGGCAGAAAGGATAGGAGATAAACTGGTCTTCAGGTATCCAGGCCCTATGCCATACAACGCTTTGTAGGTAATAAACAGCACCCTGAATTAGATCTGGAAGCTGAATGACAACCAATACAGCTTGCATAGCATTGGTGACAGATGCCTATTTACGCTACTGCATTTTAAACCAACTATAGCTTCTAGCTGGTCTTCAAAGGCAGCTCCACGTATGATGTACTGCAATAACCAGTTGTGAGGTGATTAGAGTATGAGTTACAAACTGAAGGAGATCACCCAACTGAAGAAAGGGTGCAACTGGTGCCCCGGATGAACCTGGGCAAAGGCCTCCTGGGCACAGCTGCCACCTGCTCTTTGAGCAGTAGCTGTGAATCCAGGAGTTGCAGTACATATTATCTTTTCTTTAGAATCTGTGCAGAGAAGTGCATAAAAGTACAAACTAACTGTACATTTGAAAGAAAAAGTCAATATGTTTTCACAAAAATAAGACAAGTGCTGTATTTAAATAATAATGATGTCAAAAGACAGAGACAGCGCAATAAAAGAGAAATAACTGGAGAAAGTAACAAAATACAAAGACCTGCGATTCAGAAGTAGAACAACTGTGGCTAAAGAAAGCGAAGATAGTACTAATGGTAAAAGGTACCTTGGGTGCAATCCCAAAACATCTGGAGCACCACTTGAATACCATCAGGATTGACAAATTTACCATCAGTCAATTACAAAAGGCAGCTTTCTTGGATCAGCTTATATCTTGCCACAAAATCTTTAAAACACTATCAAACAACATCTGCCTTTCTGAGGTCTTTAGAAAGAACTCGATGGGTGGATAAAAATGCCAAATCCAGTCTAATCGTCTGGCTGACTATGGGATCAATCATCATCATAATAATATCTTAATTGCTTTGGGAGCACTTCTTGAATTAAGAAGTGGGATAAAATGTGAGAGAAAATAGTAACTGTTACCTGTCACAATGGCTGCACTTAAAGGGCTTTGCTCCCGTGTGCTTCCTGTAATGCCGTGTGAGTTCATCACTTCGCGCAAAACGCCACTCACACCCTTCCCATGAACACTTGTAAGGCTTCTCACCTGCAGAGGAGATAACAGAAGTCTTGTTAATGTTGAAAGCAATATTTGCACAAAAGGCACACTTCCCATTCATACCAACATTCCATAAGCCATTAAAAGTGGTTGTCGCATGTAATGGTTGCTGTCTGAACAAGAACATCTGACATGATCCTGAACCTGCAAATGATTATAATCACTTCCTGTGCAAAGGTAAATTGAACTTGCAATGCTATATTCTAAACCAGGTATTCAGAGCACTTAATTCTCATTGTCATGGCCATCCTGTATTTGTGTTTACATATGTACTGTAGAAGTCCTTGCATACAACATTTTGTAAGTTATAACTTTTGGGACTGGAGAATTGGTAGCACCTCACACAGCAGCAAAGTCCTAAGAAAGGACTTTGAAAGTCAAATGTGTTTTGGCATTCTTCATTGTCCATTCCTAAAGCCTCTATAAGTAATATATTGTTGTTGTTGTTATTGTTATCGTCATTATTATTTTCATTGATTAAATTTGACTACCCAACTCCAGTGGACTCATAAGGCAAAGGCAGTAAACATATACATGTACACATAATTTTCATGGCATTTGGCTTATTAGACTTCTGATTTGGACAGATCAGCATCATTACTCAGAAACCTTCTAAGAATTTTTTTTCTTCGCAGTTTCTGCACAGTTCTGAACAAATGATTTACTATAGAGGAAATAATATTAATCCATGGGAATTGGTAAATATTCAAATAATGATTAAAATACAAATTGTGCAATGCCAGAAAGGCATTCTTTACTTCACTTGAAACTGACCCTTTTACTAGCCTTTTAAGCATAAGCAAGTAGTCAGCAGAAGGTAGTGACTTTTAATGGAACTGGTCCAATCAGTGATTTTTGTACATTGATTCCCACTCTTTTATATGTTATTTTTTTCAGATATTCTTTAATCAATTAAATTTTTTAGATCCATTTTAAGCAATTTTAAATTCACTTTTATAATTTTTAGTTCTGGTTTTGGCCCCGAAACTATCCCAGTAGCCCAGAAGAATCCTTCCATTCCCCACCATCCAATGAGAGCTGAAGAAGCTTCTAGGATGAGAAGTGAAATGTCTTCAAAGAAAAAAACAAACCAGAAAGTCCAGTTGCCTCTTGAAAAAGCACCTTTGTGACAACCATGACCTGGATGGCTGAGAATCTCCATAGACAATGGATGGAAACTAATCAAAGAGAAATAAGGATAAATTTCCTGCCAGTTAGAACAATTAACAATGGCTTGCCTTCAGAAGTTGTGGGTGCTCCATCACTGGAGGTTTTTAAGAAAAGATTTGACAGCCATTTGTCTGAAATGGTATAGTGTCTCCTGCTTAAGCAGGGGGTTGGACTAGAACACCTCCAAGTTCCCTTCCAAATCTGTTGTACTGTTCTGTTCTGATTATCTTTCTTAGGAAAGAGATAAGTGAAATGCACCCTGTCCATTCTCTTAGACTTCTCTGGTGCATTCAGGTATCCTTCTGAGAAAATTGTTTATATAGGGCAGGATGAACTGCTTTGTAATGGTTGACATGGCTCACTCCTAAGGTGGTCCTGGAGGATTTCTACTCAACCCATTGACATTCACCATGGGGGAGAATTCTCCAAGGTTCCCATGTTATAGAACACCCACAGGGATCAAAGGAGACCATTTGGAGATGCGGAGTAACGTGTCATCTGCACGCAGATGTTCTTACTCTTTTCTCAGGAATTCCAGGTAAGGAGGTGGAAGTGCTGAACCAGCACCTGACTGCACTGAAGGTTTGGATAAAAGCCAAGAAACTGAAGCTGAATCTAGGCAAGACAGAAGTGCTATTATTGTATTTTCATTTAGGGAGGATCAAGTTTGTAGCTTCTAATTCTATTTTTATCATTAGATACACACATCCTCTGTAGAATAATACACATTTTAGGCTGTATTGCTCTGTGTGAATAGGTCTCGTTGCAGTTGGATAATGAGAGTATATTTTGCGAGTTTTATAAGGTTTTTTCCCCCCAGTTCCAATTCAGGTTGTTGGTATTAACCTATAAAGCCCGAACAAATGTGGTTTTTTTCCTAGCTATTACCAACCATTCCCTAAGATAAATATCAGCGGTCCTCCTTGGGGTGCCTTCCCTGGCTGACATATAGGAATCAGCCACTGGAGAGGGCTATTCCAGTAGCTAACCAAATGCTATGTGAACCACCTGGCTCTTCCTCACAATTAAAGCAAACTGACTGAAGGTCTGAAAATATCTTCCTGCTCATTTACATGTTTCTTCATTCAGTGAGTGGAGTACTGCATAATCAACAAGGCTACACAATGCATTTTAACTGCATGACTTCAAGAGGATAAAAAGTTACAGGAGGGCACAAAGGAATTTATGTTTATTGATAAAGTATTTCTAAGCTGCTGTAGATCAACAGATCTCAAAGTGGAACACGCTCAATAAAACGGTTAACATAAAAAATAATCTGAAATCTAATAATCAAATGAGCATAAAACACTGCCGTAAGTGCAAAAGTTGTTAAGAGTTCTGAAAGGCTTTCCCCCATTATTTACTTGGTGAGCTGGATATCTTTTATCTAGGGACATCCTTGAAGTACATCATTCTATGCAAACTTTATTTTGCTTTTGATATTTCTTTATATTTCTATTTCTTCTTTTAGAAAGTATCTGGGTGTGCCATATTGGTGGGCCTGCTGAGCCATGTTTGTGATCCATACTTTTTGGACTAATGCTTTATATTTGAATGGCATTGTCCAGTGGATAAAAATGGCATGGATCTTTCATAAAACTATCTGCTCATTCCCAAATGCTCTTACCTTCTCATTGTTTATCTGCACCTTTATTTCATTGTTTCATTCCTCCATTATTCCACTATATCCTCCTCCTTCATTAGATGACAGAATTCACAGAATCCTATAATTCTGTGTTTAGGCAACCAAAAGGAATTGTAGAGAGAATTTTATTTAATCCCCCTCCTTCACATTTTCCCCACATTCACTGTGTGTTTGATCAGCCAATGATAGTCTAATTTAATGCAACTATGCAATATACTTGTTTCTATGCCACCACAATCAACGTTCTTGGCAGCTCAAATACAGTACAAAAATGCAATAAAAAGCACCCCCTACAAAAATAAAAACATAGCAGCATTACAACAAGACAGGTAAAAAGAAGGCAACCACAATTCAAATCAAGAGAAGGCTTTCCAGTCTCAAAGAGCTTCCAAAAGATGCAGACAGGGAGCCTGCCTGATCCATAGGGACGTTCTTCCACAATGTTGGCACCACAGTGAAAAGGCAGCACCTCCTTGCTTTAGCTCCCCAAAAGTGAGATTTGTAGTAATTTCTTCCTGCAGAAAAGATTTTTTTTACATGCCATTGTGAATTCCACATAGGGCGTCTGCACTTACACAGCCATCTATTTGAAATGTTCCACAGCAAAGATTCTGGAAAGAAGCCTCACCTGCTATGCAGTATTCCAACCCAGCAATTGAAATGACTGCAATTTCTGACCTGGTACTGAAGTATGTCCAATCCAAACAGGGAAAGTTCCTGGATTGGGCAGTCAGAAATGACTACTCATAAAGCCACAGTTGGGAGGGGAGGGTTGGCTTTTCTGCACTGTGGTGTTTCTTATTCGTGCATATGGGAAATTAACAGGCAATGTTGCTTAGTGGTGGGAAGTACTGGGAGACAACCAAGGACTCCTTTGCAAGTGAGTATCAATGAATAGCGATCATAATGAGAGAGCATGTCACTGGCAAAGTCAGGACTGGAAAAACTACAGGTAACATAAACTCTTGCTGCAGAAGAAACTCTGATGCAACCTTGGAGCGGAAGGAAATACTCATTTATAAAACCATCCTAACCTTGTGAAACATCAAATATCTGAATGAAAACATCCAAATGAAAGATGCACATTCCATGGACTGATGTACTGACATTGGCAACAGGAAATGTTGTTTTTCGAGTCAGTAGAGAGGAGAAAGAACTATGGGACTGAAGAGCTTAAATATTAATAACTAGTGACAAACTCCATGTTGAAGTAGCTAATTTCCTGGGAAGAAAGGAATTAGAAATTTCCTTTCAAAACCTACTTAAAAATAGAGTGGGAGAAATACAATGAACAAACAACTCATATTGCTGAAACTTATTAACAGCAATGTTAATTTGGTAGGTGGTGGTAGTGAAACAGGAGAAAGAGCCAATCTGGTGGACAAGTGGAAAAAGAAAAAAAGACAAATATGGAAATGGCAAAACAAAAAATTAAGTGTAGTGAAGCACCGACTCTCATTCTGCCCCCCAAAATGTGGCTTAAAATACTGACAAAATATTGTTCCAACCTATCAGGTGGGTCGATATGAGGAATACTTGCAAGATATAAACCAATTCCAAAAGTCAATATGGCATAGAACCATATACAAATCTCTGTTCCAGGATAGTACCTGGAATTGGAATTAAATAACCTTTTTTTAAAATGGCAGATATTGTTCACACTTTTGCATAAGGTTTATTGACTGACAGATTCTGCCATGAATTTAGAAGCACTGACACCCGCATGCCTGACTGTATTAATTTGCTGCTTAGCAATATGAATGGCCTCATTACAAAACACATTGATGACCTCTTACTTGTCATCTGTCAGATTGCTGAAATGGGGCAAAGCTTTCACCCATAAGAAATTGCTGATATTAGTCAGACAGGACTGGTAATTGGCTACCCTAGTCCAAGTCTCCAGAAGAATTAAGCTTCTGCCCCATTGTGTTGCGTTTACAAACTGCTCTATACAGGGAGGCAGAATACTGATGGCGTTTCACATAGACTGAGATACTTTCACGCTGGCAGAATTAGGTTGTGGATGTCGAAACAAGAAGGAACAACCTTTGTCTTGGACTCTATATAAATTATCAAAATGCTGCAATGTTGTATACAAGTGGTTTCATTCAAGAGTCCCCAACCCTCTGAAAATAGAGCTGGAAGTGCAAATTTCTGAACAGGCACAGGCATAAAGGCAGGACAACACAGTAAAAGACAGGTTGGTTTACTTCTAATATGAGGGAACATGCTGTAGGTAAGACTGGCTTGGTATAGGTTTAATTTTTCTCTGAAAGAGAAAACCTCTCAACTCAGACCAGCAAATGAGTGTGTTGATTATTCTGATGAAGAATCAGAGTTATAGGAATCTCCATCTAAAAAGTGATCTAAATGCTATATGGGAACCATGCCCAGATCTGAAGTTTGTACTGGTCTATAAATAGTTGCCACTGCAGTGGAAATATATTAGGATACACCTGGACAGAACATCAGATTTGATCTCTAAAATGTGGAGCACATACAATCCTGTAAAAAGCAGATACAGTAGTTGTTTTAAAGTATGGAAGATTGGTGCTATGATCACAATCTCCATATGCTCATCAAAGAATGGGAGAGTGAAGGTGCAAGCGGGATTAGTTTAGGATGGAGCTTGGTCCCACCAACTTTGCTTTTGAGACAGAGACCACTGAGTGCCTCTCTGGGAACAGACCTCAAAAGTTAGAGTTGAGAGGTTAGCAAGAGAAGCAGAAGCAACAGTATCAAGATTGGTAGAACAGATGAATCTTTGATATAAAAGAAGGAAACACTCAAGGGAGGTTGTGTAGAAATCAACATTGTATTAGTCCCCCCCCCTTGAATCTGACCATTGGGTGTTGCAGAGCTTGAAATGGAAGAAGGCTTTCAGACACACAAGATGGAAGATGCAATATCAGGTGACCTGCCAGGTTCAACAGAATGAAAGACTGAGAGGAAAGCACTGGCAAATTTGGCTGTTTCTTGAATGTTGAAAATAATGCAGTCCATTAGCTTTAGAATGATGAGAAGGTTCAGCAGGACCCAGTGTTACCACTGAACAGATCTGGTGAAGGACTGTTACACAAAGACATATTATAGAAAGTCTTTTAAGGAAAAACTTGACAGTGAAAATATGATTTCACTACATGTCCTTCCCCATGACAAAATGATATAAAGAATGTCCATTTGAAGAATGCAGCTTGTTGTTACAGTTTTGACTGATACACAAAGGAACCTTAATGCCATAAACACTCTCAAAGAAAACATAGCATGGTTCAACTCTCTCTCTCTCTCTCTCTCTCTCTCTCTCTCCATCCCCCCCCCCCCCCCCCATAAAATATTTCCTTGTTCGTCTCTCTCTCTCTCTCTCTCTCTCTCTCTCTCTCTCCATCCCCCCCTCCCTCCCTCCCATAGCTATGTAAAACTGTATATGACAGGGTAGCTCTAGTGTATAAAGTTATTTATAATGTACGTGTTTTTTGCTAGGAAACAAATGTAGAAACCAATCGTTATATAAAATTCAGCTGTAAACTCATAGAAGAGACTGCCCTTAGAAGGATGGATGCTAGGACAGGACTGAGTTTGCCATCTACATAAATGATTAAATATGTACATGTGCTCATATTGATAGACATAAAAAGCAACATTCAAAAAGCAGGTGATTTAGTTCTCAGTGCTACACTAAACACAGCATGTAGTTATTATCTAAGCAGATACATTATTGGGCAAGGGTTTGTTGGAAAGAGGTCAGCATTCCTCCTGCACTATTTTGTCTCTTTGAATTGCATCTTCACACATACCCCACATTTGATTTGAATGTAACTAGGCCAAACCTGTTTCCTGAGACACAAGTAAGTTCACTGTAAATTGATTTTTTTTATGAGAATGTTCTTCCTAATTCTAGTCCAAAAGTGAAGAAACCATCCCCCTCTAGCTGTTGCTCAACTACCGTTCCCAGCAACCATTGATTATGGTGAGAAATGCCCTCCCCACCTCACAGCCCTGCAGCTATAGATCTTCTGTGAGAGAAAATTCTTTGTTCCCTACAGCAACCTGAGTTTTAACACTGTAGGTAAGGGATGGGGAAATTTTGCATTCTGGTTGTCATGGTAGTAATACATTCCCTTGATGCCCCATTCAAGTTAAAATCTAGCCAATAAACTCAATAACTTGAATGAACTAATTAGAAGGATTTCAATTTTGCTAACCAATTGTTTTTATCACCCATGATTTGTTATGCTGCATGGTAACCAACCATAAACACATTTTCTTTTCTCAGTTTCTGGTATACCTTTAACATCTATGATATCTGAGCTCCAGGGGCAAAATGACTTTGCCAAGCGTAGAGACTAGTTTCCTGTTCAGTCCTTTCCTTTGTTAACATGAGCTGCTAGCTGCCAAATGTCAGAAAATGTCTCTGTGTTCCAGGCTCTGCAGGCTTGCTTACAGGAAGAGACAAAAATGTAAAGACAAAGGAAAACGTGTCCTTTAAAAGGCATTTAAAGCAATCCTTGACCCACAGATTTCAGCAAAGGCTAATTTACCCCTATCAGAGCTGTCATAACAACAAAACAAAATGAAGAGATAGAATATCTCAAAAGAAAAGAGTAGATGAGTATTTAGAGCACTACTAAGAGCCAATTTGATGTAGTGATTAAAGTGCTGCCGGTGGTTGAATTCCAGTCCCACCTTAGGCATGAAAGCCAGCTAGGTGACTTTGGGCCAACTCATCTCATAGGATTGTTGTTGTGAGGAAATAGGAGGAGGAGGGAATATTATGTTCATTGCCTTGAGTTACTTATGAAATAAAGGCAGGATAAAAGAAATCTAATAAATAATGCATTATCTTTCTTTGATGTGTTTAAATGATTCCATTCCTACCAACTCTCCAGCCTCGTGGCTATGCCAACTGGGTGTTATGAAATTGTAATTAAATGTATCTAGAGGGCATCAGTTTGGAAGAACTACTATAATGGATGCAAGTCATTCCAAGGAAAAGGAAAGAGGAGAAAAGAATCCAGATATAAGACTAAATATGGGGAATACTAAGAAGGATTGATATTCTACACAGTGCATTATTCCTATTAGGTCCACTCTATCTTATAGAGTGCTATCTGGTTTAGAAAGAATACATTTTTCCCCTTCATCAGAACAAATACCTCAACTCTTGTTTAATATCTACTACATGAAGTCACTGGGTGACATCATTCATCGCCATGGGGTGAGGTATCATCAGTATGCTGATGATATCCAGTTGTATCTCTCCTCCTGATGAGCTAACTGATACTGCTGATATCCTTTTTCAGTACTTGGGGGCTGTGGGGGTCTGGATGAGATGGATGGCATAAAAAATTAATACATAAGTAAAAAAGATTAAAAACATCAAGCTTCAACTAAACATGGAAAGACTGAGTGTCTTTGGACTTTAGAGCCTTCTGTATCAGGGGCTTTAGCATCTGGTGCTGGATGGGGTCACTCTGCCCCAAACAGACCCAGTGCACAATCTGGGGGTGGAGGTCCCAGGTTCTTGTGGAGTAATGATTCCTGCTTGAAGAGCAGGTGACAGTTGTAGCCATAAAGACCTTTGCACAGCTTCAGGTTGTGTGCCAGTTGTGCCCATTCTATTCTGTCACTCATGTCTAGTCGCTTCCTGGATGGACTTCTTAATGTGCCATGTACATTGGACTGCCCTTGAAAAGTATCCAGAAGCTTCAGCTAATCCAAAATGCAGCAGCATGGGCTGTTATGTATGCTTCAAAAGCTGCACACATCACACCTCTACTTTGCAAACTGCCTTGGTTACCAGTGTGCTTCCAGGTCCACTTCAAGATTATGATTTTTAAAGTCCTACATGGTACAGGACCAGGTTATTTGAGGGACCACCAGCTCCCCAGCTACACCTGATCCAATAAAATTCAGAAGGAGAGGCATGCTCTAGGTCCCGTCAGCTAGAGTTTCATCAGGTGGAAAGGAAGCCTTTTCTGCTCTAGCCCCACCCTGCAGAACATCACTCCTCCTGAGGTAAGATGGGCCCAACCCTGTTGGCCTTTCAGAAGGTCTTCAAACCATGGTTTTAATAGTGAACTTGGGGATCCTGTGATAAAGCAGAGCCCATTAGATAGTTGTATGTTGGTTAACTGATGCACTCTCTATATGCTTTGCTGCCATTTTGTTGTTTTATTTTGTTTTTTTCTTTTAATTTAAGTTGTGGCCTGTATTCTGTTTTATTATATATACTGGCCAGAATCACAATGGCTGGATGGCTATACAAAAGTGATAGGTGATAGATGATACTAGGTAGGTAGATAGGTAGGTAGGTGATAGACAGACAGACAGACAGACAGACATTTCACATTATGGATTGTTAGGCCATGTTTGACAGGTAAGAAGCAAAAGCCTTAAGCATTTAAGCAACAAGAAGCAAATAAGAAATAGTTCGTAAAATTGCTTTAATAAATTACTTTTTATATAGTCATGGGATTTATTTATTTATTTATTTAAAAGTTAGGTAGCCATATATATTTATAGGGTCACTCATCTTGTAGCACCTTAGTCTAGGAAGCTAACAGTAGTGATAAAACACAAACAAGGAAACAAAGAAAAGAGAAGAGAAGAGAAGAGAAGAGAAGAGAAGAGAAGAGAAGAGAAGAGAAGAGAAGAGAAGAGAAGGAAAAAAAGAAAAAGAAAAGAAAAAGAAGAAAAGAGGAAACCAAGAAAAGAAAAGAAAAGAAAAGAAAAGAGAAAAAGAAAGGAAAGAAAAGAGGAAACCAAGAAAAGAAAAGAAGAGGAAAAGAAAGAAAAGAAAAGCCTGCTACCATTGAAAGCAGTACATTCTGAAAGTGGTGGTTGCTTTCAGGCAAAACTAAGTTTGAATGTTGCAGGATCTCTTGTGGAAATGGAATGGAACATTTTCTCTTTATTTATCTTGTTTCTTTGCACATCTATTTTTCTACGATTGTAACAGGTTGTTGCAAAGTTTACTAGCTCATACTGCAAAATTAGTAAGCTTGAAAAAGACAAGCCACCTTCAAAATCAATTTGCATAAACAATATTGTTTATAATTTATGAATGCTTTCATTTGAAGGAGTACATGTGACATTGACACCTCAAGAATTTTTGTAAGGGACATCCACCATTAATTCCATCCTTCACAATACAGGTGAGCCCAACATTTCCGTTGACAGTTGTTAAGTGACTTTTGCCCCATTTTATGACCTTTCTTGCCACAGTTGTTAAATGAAACACTGCAGTTGTTAAACTAATAACATGGTTGTTCAGTGATCTCTGGCTTCCCCATTGACTTTGTTTGTCAGAAGGTCACAAAAATTGATCACGTGACCATGGGGATGCTGCAAGAGTCGTAAGTGTGAAAAGTGGTCATAAGTCACTTTTTTCACTGTAACTTCTAATGGACACTAAACAAATGATTGCAAGTTGAGGACTACCTCTATGTAAGTCCAACTCATACTCTGCACACCTATTGATTCCTGCAAACAAACAGTCACATGGATATAGGGCAGGGGTGGGTTCTAACTTACCTTGCTGCCAGTTCACTTCCTCCTGCACCACGTGGCCATGCCTCGTGGGCCCGTGCGCGCATGCGCAGTGCCGAAAAATAAAATAAAAATCCCCCCCCAAAAAAAGCCAAAAACAAGATGGCGACGCATGCGCAGTGCCAGAAACTCGGCTTCTGCGCATGCGCAGAAGGAAAAAAAACCGGGGGGAAATTCCCAAAAATTTAAAAAAAAAAACCCAAGGTGGTGGCGCCCACGGACCGGCACCGACAGAACCGGTTCCGTGATGTCACCAGCGGGTCGCTACCAGTTCGGGCGAACCGGTGCGAACCAGGAGGAACCCACCTCTGATGTAAGGGGAGACAGAGGAAAGGCACAACAAACACAATACATCCCACACTTAAAAATCAAAAACGGAGCCTCGGCATGGGAAAATATGATTATTGAACCAATTATACAGAAATTAATTTAGAAAAATCTATTTCAGTTTTCTTTTAAGATCCTTTCATTTCTAGATGTGCCTTCAATTCATTTCAATTTTAACTATTTAAAAAAAGAATTGTTCTTTACTGATACAAAAAAGAATTCATTTTCTTTATTTTCTATTGTCTTTTATATTTTTGTTCCAAGCAAAAAAAAAAAATATGCAATCATTGTCATAGGCACCTAAGTAAGAAAATAATTCAGAATCTGACACTTAAATGATAAAATAAATTTAAAGCAGTTTCTTTTGTCCTTTGAAAGCTTTTGAGGAGTAGGCAAACAGAATCTACACAAGGAGATGACTGACTTCAATACATGTGTCAATCTTCACCCAGGCTCAAGCTCTAATTTGCATGTTGTAAACAAGCAATTAAAAGTCAGACAGTTTTTTTTCTATCACATTATACTACCTCAAATGCAGTGTCACTGGAGTTTGAGTGCACATTTAGTTGTTCACATCAAAAGATACGCCTCTTTCCATTTTTCTATTTGGGATGACTGACAAATTACTTTTTTTAAAAAATCTGATGAGTTATACCAACAATATCCTCCTTTGCTACCTAATCAGAACAACATTTCAACAGTACTGGTAGAATGTCTGATTGCAATGGGAAATTCTCATGGCTTCAACTGCCATTAATCCAATGGTCACATCTCACAACTACTGGTATTATGAGACTCTTCACTATTTTGAACATTGACAATATAAGGAACAATGTAGGACTATACATCCTGAGGAAAAGTGTTGTCAAGATGATCTTGGTTTGCTTTTCATCTGCGCTTGCATCTTGTTTTTCTTTTTCAGCCTGTCTTAATAGTCCAATTAGTTGTACTTTCAATAGTTTTTCACAGAGCTGTATTTTAAAACATTATTTTCTTCCCCATCCCTGCCAAGCAGGCATGCAGAAAGCAATGAATAACAACATGAAGACAAGTGACAAAAAGTGTCCTGAGAAAAGGGATATTATCCTTCAATTGTCCCTGCAAGTCCTCATTTAAAGGAACAAAGGTTTCTCAATTCCAATATATTTATTAAAAATATATCCTTGAGGGCTTAGCAAAAACTGAAGCTGGAGGCACCTGAACATGCTCAGAACAGAAGGATTTTTGAGGGTGGGGAGAGATTAGGGGACACAGGTGCCAGCCTTCTGTAGAATGTGCACTTCTGTTCCATTAATTGCTGACATATCCTCTACCACCCCCCACTTCCATCTCCGACCCCTAGGGAGAACAGCAGAGCGGCAGGCCCAGACTGGTACCCAGCAGCAACACCAGCAGCAAAAGTAGACAATTAGGTGCCAGAAGCAAAGGGAGGGAGGGAAAGAGGGGGTAGACGATGTAGTTGCTTAGCAACCAGGCGGCAGAAACAGCTGTGTAGCAGGCCCGGGCTGGTACCCAGGCACTGACAAGCTAGCCAATTAGCACACTGTATTTAATGCTGATGTTACCTAGCAACAGGATACACAAGTCTGCCTGCCACACTCTCTCTCTTCACATTCCTCCCCCACCAGCATTCAAACCATTACTTGTCCCCCTTTTGACTCAATGACTCTATTTTTTGTCCCAGGAGAGATCAGGAAACTTTTAAAAATCTGTAGAGTATTTAGCTTCCAGTTCACTTAGCATTAAGAACTCCATATGTATGACATGATAACAACTGCAAAACCCACTGAGGAGTATGAGGATACCACAATTTGAGTTCAATAAGATTTTCTTACATTACAAGAACATTACTGCATTTCATTTGTGTATGTAGAAAGGGTTATTTTTCTAATTCTAACTGCTAGGCATAAAATAAAACATCAACATTTTGTGCATTTGCATCTAAAAAAAAGATGCTATTATCCATTCTTGCACATCAAAACTAAAGCCATATTACTATTTCTATGGATAACAAAGAAAAACCTAACTACTGCTAAATTGAAAGCATCAGCAGCATGAAAAACCTGGCGCTACAGTATGTTCTTACAATAGAAGGTGATATTTGTACGCATCTTATCCATGCATTAGATTGGGCATGTCCATGCGGTACCATAAGACCTCTTTTAACATTATTATGTGATTTATATACATTATATTATATATTTTATATGTGGCCCAAGACAATTCCTCTTCACTCAATGCAGCCCAGGCAAGCCAAAATGTCGGACACGCATGTATTAGATGGTTCACCCTTGAGCCTTTTGATGGTAATGCTATATATTCTTAACACAGACTGCCACTTTGCCATGGATTGATTTCAGTCATATGAATGCTTTAAATCAGATCCAAAATTCTTGTTTATTTGCCTAATACAGTTATTCTTGATGAGATTATATTCCACCTTGTCTAACACTGTTTACTTCAGCAGTGGTAGAGTAGCGTTCATATGACTGAAACCAATGCATAACATTCCCAAATGTTAAGAGAACAGATAACATGGTCTTGGCATTGAAACATACATTATGTACTAGCACAAAACTCTTTATTTTTTTAACATACAATCAAAACAATTGTACCTCATCATCACTTAGCTACACTTTAAAGTGCAAAGACCCTGTATCAATGCTTGGTTTCTTTAGCATTCAAAACCGTGTTTACAGCTTTAATGGAAAATATGGGTTTCAGGGAATAATTCAGCACTTTTCTGGAACCCTTACTTTGATACTACTGTAGTCAATTAGATTTTTCTCACCTCATTAATGCTCTTAGGAAGTAGAGTTGAGAAGAAATAAAATATACTTTCTTCTTTCATGAGGCAAAATGGCATTTTATTTTGTGTGAATAAAACTGAAAGAGAACTACTCTTAACATTAGAAAATGTGCTTCAGAAACATGCTTTTTATTTAGATAGTAAAAAGCCAAGTTAAAACTGTGGAATAGCTCCACATGTTATCACTTAATGCAATTTCCTTCCATTCCCATCTTCAGTTGAAGAGCTTTAGAACATTATCCTGTTAGAGATAAGCCTATCATTTTATGAATTTCCACCTATTTACTGATATCACCTGAATTCTGTAGGATTTCCCATAGTTGCATGAGAGTCCTCACTGCTTTCTTCGCTATCCTCCATCTTCCCTCTGAAATGACCAGCACTCCTTCCAGATGGTCAAAGGGAGAGCCCACTACTTCTACCTATTAATAGAATAACAGAATAACACCCCTCCCCCCCTTAGGCAGGAAACACTGTATCATTTCAAACAAATGGTTCTCCAATCTCTTCTTAAAAACCTCGTGTTGGAGCACCCACATCATCTGGAGGCAACCCGTTCCACTGATTAATTGTTCTGTCAGAAAATTTCTCAGATATTATATCAGTCTCTTCAATTTCCTACAACAACTTGCTGATTCTGAATAAGAGAAGCCTACGCCCTAATCTGGATTTTTTTCTTATCAAATTCTGCAATAAAAAAATTTGCTCCCTACAAGTTTTTGCTTAATGATTACATTAAGATTGGAGCCAGACTAATACTTCCACAGAAAAGTCAGATTTAATTTCTAATATAATTTTTTTCCCCTTTAAAGCATCTGCTTCCAATCTTGGATAATGACAAATTTATACACTTCCTCCTCCCGTTGTTCAATCTAAATTAATTCTCCTTCTGTCACTTAACTCACTGGCATTTGCTGAGATAGGTCTGGAAAAAAAAATCCCGTTTTACTTTCCAGAAGTGAAAGTGTCATCCCTTCAGAAATATTTGCCATGCAAATGTGTTAAGGCTGAGTTTATTTTCTCACATCATTAAGTATATATTTTATAACAGATCCTTCACATAACTTATGAAATAGGTAATCTTTCTCCCAACTGCATATCTCACCTTTTCCTAGTGCTCTCTTTCACACATATCTTTCCACATACCAAGTGACTTCTCCATTTTACTTTAGGCCAAAATCTGAATCTATATTTTTACACATTTGTTTTTAGCAGTAGGACTTTGGTGCAACATCAATTAGCACCAGTTCTTTAAAAATCTTTCAGCTTAAGGAGAAGAAAACCAGCTTCTTGTTATTTCTGAGTTAAATTCCTTTCTGTACCAAGGGGGTCACTCTACCAGACAAATTTCAGTTTTTTATATGACAAAAATCACATTAATCATAGGAAGCTATTGGAATACATCTACAAAGAAGTGCACTAAATGAGTTTCAAAGAGAAGTCTTCCTCAACCATAAATGGAGAGGTGTTCTGGGTTAGGTCTGCTACTTTCTACATGCAAAACATGTACTCTTCAGCATGCATGTCTCCCAAATAGTCTATGCAATAGTCTTTTACTTTATGCCATTCCAGAGATTCCCAAATCATTATGTCTTCTTTCAATTTTGCCTATGAAGTTCTGTGGCTTTTTCCTTGAGATTTTTCCACAGACTTTTTCCAGCACTTTTTCCACAGACTGTCCTGCATGGAAATACAAGTGTTGGCAAAACAGGACTAGTCCTGGTATTGCTAGTGGTGGTCAACCCATGCTTTTGTCAAATCTAATAGAGTTTTGCTACCTTGTCACCTCATGTTTGAATTACTGCATCTAGTTCTTCATTTGCTACAAGCTACAAGCAGCTAATGGGAAAAACTAAATATCAGAAACTTTTTAGACCTTCAGCTCAGCAGTCAAGAGAGCCAAATGGCTGGTAGCCATTGGCACTGTGAAGCTTGTTCACAATTGATGGTGTCTTACAGGGACAGTTCCAAGAAACTAAGCCTGTGTTCAAAGACAAAGGATCCAACAAAATGACTGCTTTATGCCTATAATCTTGGCCTTGGGACTCTTACAATGCACACCAAAACTTCCAAATCCCACCCCTTTAATATTTTTCCTTTTGGGGTTTTGGAGCCAGTTCAAATGTCTGCTTGCATAAATAAAGTGACATTATTGTTTAGAGAGATAAGGCAGCATGAACTGAAAGAAACAAGCTATGTAAACATAAGCGCAGCTGTTTGGGGTGAGAATCTGAATCCACCCAACTCAGTATCTAGTGATCAGGTTTAACTGCAGAAGGAAATAATAGCTCATTTGGAGATACCAAGCATATTCTAATGGATAGCATAATTTTATGTGAAAAGACTCAATGTGCCTCCTTTTAAAAGTATCTCTGGTTCCAGATGTTGGTCATAAACTCCTAGCAAAAAACAAAGTAGATATTTATGCCCAGCATTCTATTGTCAATTGATCATTGGTAGTCTAGATTTGATCTGAACTAGGTTTGAATTAGAGAGCCAATACTGACACCAAATCTAAACATTTTAAGACTCCTCATAGTTCAATCCATTCATAGAGCAATTCAGGCCAAAGATACCACAATTTCAGAACTGCATCACATGAAAGTATTGGTTGGAGATGAACCCTCCCTTGAAATCCATTACAAATAAATGTAAGAAAACCTATTTAATTTATTAATATTTTCCTGATATAAGTAATCATTTTTAAAAAGACAAACAGGATAATTATTGAATAAGAAACCTTAAAAAGTTGTGAAATTTGGGCAATGTAAACATTTTGTTTACAATTCTAGGGTTTAGTAGACCTAATTGGTGACTCCTATGTTATATTGTATATATTCAGTAATTCTTCCAGTTATCTTTTAATATTTGAAATAATAAATCACTTTGCAACTGTTTAGCCAAACAAAAATCAGAAACCATGACTTCAACTTTTGCAAAGTACAGTATAATTTGATGTTTAGACATCAGATATGACTGACAAGTCATATTTTTTATTTTGATATTGTTCTGATTTAGTTATTTGTTATTACTATTTGGTTTTGTTTCTATTTGATATTGTATGCTGCCAAGAGTCTTTCGAGGTTGGGTTTAAGTATTGCAAAACACATTCATTCATACACTTACCTGCAAGAAAGATAATTTTGAATTTAAGATGATACCCTTCTTCTCAGAGGAATAGTAGATGGGGGGAATCACAAAAATTGCCCCACCACCCCAAAAATGTGTCCATGTGATGTATGTGTATGTGTGTATGCCTTTGTGCAAAAAAGGTTGGCCACAAAGAAGTATCTTCACTGAAATGGAAAAAGAATAGAAAAAGAAAGATGGGAAAACAAAACTGAGTAGAGACGAGACAAGTGGAGAGGTAAGGAAAATAAAGAGAAGGCCAATCAACAGTTATCAAAAGTTCATAACCCTAAAGTTTACCAACCTCGGCCCCAAACAATCTTCTCTTAAATAGGCTATGACCCCTGCAACCATTTTTAGTTCCATCTATTTCAACAATGAATTCTTCTGCAACAGTTTCCTAAGTACACCCTGCCAATTCATAATTTTTGAGTAAAGAAATATGATGGCAAAATTGGGAAACTGACTCAGCAGTTTTAATGGAAGCAAAAAATAGCATAGCATTCAGGAAGCCATATCATCTGAGCGAGAAGCTGAAAAAAGAGAAGAGCCCATGTGCCATTAGGTCATTGTTTTAGAGATATTTCATACCTAAAAAGGGAAACAGAATAACCACTGCCAGAAAATATGCATGGAGTTCCTTCCTCCCTTGTTCCTTCTATTTCCTTGTTCCTCCTTCCCTTCCCTACCAGTAGGCAGGTAAGTGTCTGTACTGGGTGGAGAAGGGGAGAAGATATTGCAAGATTGCCTAGGAAACTGTCACAGAATGCTGAAAATGAAGATCACATAACTGTAGTAGCAGCCCAGCAGTATCCAATAGTACTGAAGAAGCCATAACTTCCCCAAATTTCATTCCCTCAGGAGTCATGCTCCTGGATTTTGAATATATTTTTTGTAAGTTAACCCATTTGAGATACCTCTATTCTAAAATTGTTTTTATTATGGTTTCTTTTAATGGTTTATATTATTGTGAGCCGCCCAGAGTCCCTTGGGAGTTGGGCAGCATACAAATTTAATAAATAATAATAATAAAAACGATTGCCCTGTGATTTAATGTTTTACCCAGTTATAGGCAATAACAAGAGTTTTAGTATAGGTATTAGCTAATTACAAGATTATAATTTTTCAGAGAGAAGTATTTCACAGCATAGCTCTATATATTCAGTCAAGAGCACAGAATATAGGTTTTTTTGACCAGGTGACTATTCAGATTGTAAATGAGGGAATAGTTAATTAACTTTGGTTCACTGATGTTAACCAGACTTAATCAAACTTTGTTCTATCAAAATACACAACTATCACCATGTTAAGCATATAGAAAGATTCTGAATTTCTAGATATGTCTATATAGGAAGATATTTCAAACAGGCAGCCCCTTTGTGCTTACTAAGGATTTCTTGAGGATCTTACATGTTTATGTGGACATCAGAAATTGGTTCAAATGTGATACATATATAATGTAAAGTGGAAAGAACGCTCAGTTTTGACTAGAATACCTAGTTTAAAAAATCTGTTCAGCTGAGGTAACTTTAATCAAAACATTATTTCTCTGTGATATATGGAAATAGCAAGAACAGTGATTTATCCTACAAAGCTGTCTCTAAATAAAACTGATTGAAGTTGAATATGTTTCACACATATTCATTAGATTTATTTATTTAGATTTGTTATGGCCACCCACTCAAGTAGACTGTCAGTGGAATAAAATGAAACTGACAGCCTAGAATAAAAACAGCCGTAACAATAACAATAAAATGGGACAGGGCCCCCACAAACATATTAACTCTAGGGCTGGGAACAGAGCCAGGATTTAAAAGGGCCTTCCAGAACCCCGGGAATATAAGCATCTGGGAACTGTTCCAGAGGGCAGGAGCTGCAATGGAGAAGGCGTGCTTCCTCGGTGATGATATTCAATTGAAGGGATCGGGTGGCAGAAAAAAATAGGCTGACCCTAACATAATCAGGTCCTAAGTCATGATCAGTAATAATCAGTAAAATCAGTAATAATAATGTAAAATTAACAGTAATAGTTTACCTTTTAGTATGAGTAAATATAGGTGAGGGAATTTTTTGCTCCCACAAGTAGGGAAATCTGAAATACTTATGTGCTAAAATTATGACCCATTTGAAGGCCAGAAGCAGACTCTCATGAATGTGGCTTGATCTACAGTGAATCATAATTCTTTGAACAGGCTGGCTGGGTAGCAATCAACAAAACTAATAAAAATCTGGTCTTCATTTCTAAACATAATTGCATTCCACAAAATAACCAATAGAATTATAAAGCAGCTGTGACATAAAGACCATCACCCCTCATTGATAGGATCTCTAGGAGCATTAATCTTAATCTGTATAAAAGGAGAGAATTATACTAGAGGTGCCTTCTATGCCCAAGGAATGTAATTTAACTTCCTCAAATAGCCAAACACAATCCCCCTAATGAAAACTTTCCATGTCAAATATTATTACTATTATTATTATTAATTTTATTTGCCGCCTATCTCACTATGGGGCTACTTTAAGCAGCACATAACCATAAAAAACAAAGAAATAAAAAGGAAGTTTAAACAAAAGTAAAATAATGGAACAATAAAACAAAGTATGCTGTATGATTATTTGTATTCTCAGTAATCTGCAAAATTCTGAGAAAATGTTACTAATATAGGAATTATAGAGCCATACGATTAGCATTTTCATTCTGCGATAGCGAATTCTCAAACTCCTTGACATAATATGGAACACAATGTTCCAACCCAACTTTTTATACCAAGCCTGTAACTCCTGTCCTCTAAAGCTTCATTTCTGAACAAGACAAATAATAAATAAAAGGCATAAGTTTGGTTAAAGACAGCCAAGCATCTAACACAAGTACCTGTGTGAGTCCTCTGGTGCGCTTTTAAGTGTGAGCTCTTTGTATATACTTTACGGCACCCATTAAACTGACAACGATGAACCCTCTTCTTGTTTTCTGGGGATGTGTCAGCCCCTGACCCTCCTTGTTCACTGTCACTGAGTGTACACTTTGTTGTGTTAGCTGGTGCTATTACACCAACCTTTACTGAGCTGAGGGTGGATTTCTTTGTCACTAATTTCAGTGTAACTGTGCCATCAACTGCAGAGATAGTTTGTGAGGTTTTTCCAAGATGGCGACTGAGTTCAGGAGAGGAAGGAGGTGTTAGTGAGGTCACTGCGTTGAGTTGGGCCTGGTTAACAGCAGCATAGCCCTCTGTAGAGGAGCTGGTAGGTTGCAGGCTGAGACAAGTCTCAGACAATAGTTTGTCCCTTGAGAGAATAATGTCCATGTTGGCATTTTTGTCACAGGTACTCATATCTACAGGTAATAAGAGTGGGTCCAATGGCTGAATGCTGTCTTCTGTGCCTTGAGCAGAAGAAGCATGAAGAAAACAGTCCAGGTCCTCCACGAAGCTTTCTGAGTTCTTCCTGGGTTCTGTCTGAAGGTAGCGTTCCAGCTCAAGGCATGTCTGTAGAAACAAAAGGAGAAAGAAGCCATCACTGGACAGTCAAACCCAATTGCAAGCACTGCCAAGAAGAAAAGAGTATCTGAATAAAGCAAGCAGCCACAGTCAGAGATAATAGAAAAGCAAATCAAAGAAACCATAAGACAAAAGAGGAAGAAAGTGTCTTCAGCAAACATTACAGAAATGAATTCTTCCATAGAATAAGAATACAATGGCTATTCAGCTCTGGTGTGTAGAATCTAGAAATCCAGGTACATATCTATTGTGCAAAAATACTCAAATTGCAAAAAAGGAAGGCAGTTGAAACCATAGGTTGCTAGTTGCCTAGCAACTATAAGATCACTCACTTGCAAATCAAGTGATTCACAAATATTACACAAGCACTACTTGACCAGTTCTGAAAAAATTCTCAACTCTATTTTGTTAACTACTTTGGGTATTCACACTAGACAGCAATGTTATAAATGTTTCAAATGAATCAATAAATATAAACTGAGAAACAAATATATAATAAAAGTTCTACACTTTCTTTACAGATTAATTCAGACTACAATTCAAAACTGAAACATGACCATGGCACTGATAAAATCCTAGACCTCTAAGGAATTAATTTATGATTGAGTCTATACATACAAAACACGAAATGTAATTCAATGATCTTGTATTAGCCATTTAAATCCAAGGCAGCGTAAAAGTTTACAATAGGATGTAATTCACTCATTTCCTTTTCTCTTCCCAAAGTTGTCCTCCCGAGCTTATCTTCTATACACAAGGGAAATGGTACAGCAATGACTTAACATATACATGGAATGAACTGCATTTAAACAAATGACTCAAATATTTCTGCATGAATATGACATTGCAAACAAAAAGTCCCAGTTGCTAAATCATCAACAAGCTAGCATGTGTGTGTGTGTGTGTGTATGTATGTGTGTGTATGTATGTATATATATGTATATTTGTTTTTTGAGGTTTTCGCAGGTATTTGTATGTAGGTCTGTGGTTATTCGGGTTTTCTCCCGCGTGAAGTTGGAGATGTCATTGCAACGTTTCGACGAAGTCTCATTCGTCATCTTCAGGCTGATTATCAGGCTTGTGTCTTCAGCCTCCTGCTTCTATGAGCAATGTGAGAATTGCAGCTGTTGCTTCCTTTTAACTGCCAGTGGGGTTTGAACTGATAGGGTGGGGTCTTGTCTGTGTTCTGATTGGGTGGAGGTGGGGTGGGATTGGTTGGGGGCTTGGCGGTGTGCTAATTGGTTGGGGGTCAGTTTGCTTCGTGTATGGATTAGAGGGGGTTGGAGTGGTTAATGATGCAGCTGCAGTCTGGCTTCTCGTTTGTGGTCGTGACTCAGCAGTATGGGCTTGGGCTTGTTTTTTGCGTGGGTGTTTGGTGGTGGTATCCTGTGTGGTTTTCGTGAATGTGATCTGCTAGCTTATATATATAATATGTAAAGTTTCATACCAAAGTAGAAGATTAAAAAAACCTTTTACATAACTAGTCATGTGTATTGCAGGCAAAAATAAAATGCAAAGACTTCCAAATGTACCAAAGAACAGTATTGTTGATTTTCTCACACATACCATAGATAACCTATGCAACTATATCACTGAGAAATACAAGCTGCTTGCAATTCTTTCAAATGGATAGAATCAGGAGACAATAAAATGCAGTGATGTCTGAGCTGCTGGCTAAAGGACTGCAAATGTTAAGATTAGCACAGGCAAGTATTCTACATATTTAAAACCTTGTAACTACCCATTTACATAGATTAGTCTTTCACACATGTTTAGTTAAACCAAATTATATATAATAGAAAATTCAGTCAAATCATAGGATTTGTCATCTCCTAAACAGCCAGTGAATAAATAATAAGCATAATGTTATTGTTTTCTCCAAGCTTAAGTATACTTTCACGGAATTTCTCGTCACAATAGAAATAACAATCACTCTGTATCTTGATTTACGCTCCTTAGAAGAGAAACCATGAGGCTCACATTCTAAATACAAAGCTCATGAGTCTTTGGTTAGCAAGAGTTAGATGGAAAAAAGATTTTCAAAGAACACTAAAACCAGCACAGGCCTTGTGAAGTCTCCAGATGATACAAGGCTGTGTTGGGTCAGCTAATATCCTGTGGAGAAGACAGGAGGGAGCTGTCCCTGTAAGGCATTACTCCTTCTCTGATGACCACAGTGATCCTGACAGGCTTTAAGCCTTGTCATTAATTTTCCATAAAGAACCATTTCCGCAAGCCCCCTTTTGGGCAAGGCCCGATGCTTTGAGAAACATGCAATTATTCTTGGATCCCACCCCCTGCAGTCTTTGCACCTGTGTCAGTTCAAGATACCAGCTGGTCAAGGCCTGCCTTCTGCCTCAGAAATAGAAAGACACCTCATCAAACTCACCTCCTTTTTAGAAGGGGAAGGGAGGGGGAAGGCGGCCCCAATCATGAAAAAGTGTAAGTAAGCAAGCAAGCTTCCAACAGAGAAAAACTTCCTTCCCTGCCCCCCCATCCCCCGCCGGCCCAATCCCAAGCTAGCAAGATTTCAATCTGAACAACAGGGGTGATGATGTCTAGCTTGAACAAACCACAAATTGCTCCCACTAGCCTCTTGGCTACTGGCAGGATACAAAGAATGCTAGGTATTGTTTTTTTTAAAGAAATAATAAATTAAAAGTTACATATGTTCAAATATGAGACACCAGAATGTTAATTAAGAGGAAAGAAAATACCAATGCCTTTTTAATCTTATGATTTCAAAGTCCAAATTACAATATTTTTCGGGTTACTAACAAATATTTATTACTGGGTAATAAACACTCTTGGACATCCTTAGCTTACAGGAATATATTGTAAGTAGGAAGGTGAATAGGTCTATCAAGTTCTTAAAAGTCATGTTAGTAATACAAAAATATGCAATGTAATACACAATACCCAAATATGCTATGCAATATAAATGCAATTATGTTTCTTTTCTGCACAACACTCTGAATTTTATATTTCCCCATCCTGACAGAGAGGAATCCAGACAAAATATCTGTAATGCAGAAAAATTATCAAGGAGACATGCACTGAGATAGCTTAAATTGGCCATCTTTAGGATGATGAAGCAGGATTATTTTCAAACTGATCATAACCAAAGTCTGTGAAAAATTACTTTTGAAGTCCATAGAAAACAGTGGAACCTTGTGTGGATTACCCATTCTAGTCAATTGGGAGATAAAACAATTCTGAATTAGTTGAATCCAGCTGTCTTCCATATCACTGAGCTGACTGGCACATTCTGAAATTGACTCTAGGTAGTTACAATGAAAACATCTAAAGAAAACCAAACTGAAATGAAGAAAAGTGGAAGGATATTATGTGTGTGAGAGAGATTCACATTTCTAAAGTCACCCAATTTCTCAACAATTCTGGGCAAAATATAAATTGGAAAAAAAAAAAAACAACAACCAGAAAAGATGGCCATCCCAGTGAACAAACATAAGAAAGGCTCATAAAGACAGTCCACACCAAAAGACTAAGGGAAGAAACAGGTCTTCAAGATTTATTTAAAAGAGAACAGAGTTGGGGCTATTCAAATCTTAAGGAAATGGTTTTAGAGGACAGGGGCCACAACTGAAAAAAACTACTTTCTGGGTAGTTTCATCAGATGAAACTGTTTAATTGATGAAACTCAGAGCACGACCACTGTCTCAGAACTTAGGGAAGAAACTACTGAAGATAGGCCGTTCTTCAGATAACAAGGCCCTATGTCAAGGCCCCTAACCAGCACTTTGAATTGTACCTGGAAACCTACTGGTAACTGGGCAGTTTACAAAGCAGAAATATTTTGCAGACATACCAAAGCATGCCCATAACTTTTGTGCCCCTGAATTCTGGATCAGCTGACATTTCTGAATGGTCTTCAAGGGCAACCCCAAATAGAGAACACAATAGTCCACATGTGGAGTAATCATATACAATGGATCTTCCTCTTTGTGTTAAATCAGTGCGACAAATTATGATACAACTTTTATAAAGTATCATCTAACCTTTTTTTATACTGCAGAGTTCCAATGTGCCTATTCAAAGTCTCAGCTAGTCAATAAGAAATGTTGCTCAATCTATTTACTGATAGATCTACTAGCTCGATTTAGGTTCCTTCAGATGTTAATAGCCTACATTTTCTAACATACTTCACTAGGCCAACTGAGGCTATTGGGAGTGGCAATTTAACAATATCCGAGGTGCAATGCCTAAATTATTCTTGTACTAAATTATGGTTGCAGTGTGATGGAAAATTGCCTCTGTATCCATACAGAGATTAAAATGTTAATTATTACACTAGTTCATTCAAAGTGAACTGGTGGTTATCTGTTACTTTTTCCATATAATCTCTACTGTCTTCAATCTTATCTTTACTTGGTTTATAGCAGCATCAAGCATCATTAATATGCTTCTGTTTTTGAGAATTGGTTTTATGCAGTCAGATACTCAGTTTAGTGGTTCAGTGCTTTAGATCCAACCTTATTAAATCAAAGTTGATTCTTAAAGAGTGGGGGGAGAGAAGTTCATATTAAATGCTATTGTATTCTCACAACAAAGGCACACAGCACAGCAGGAAACAGACACACACACAAACCTAAGGAGAAGAAAAAGAAGAGCTGTTATTAATATGAAAGCCAGTACTGAACAAAAGATCCCTTAAGATAAATAATGTAGCACAGCTGCTACAGTATAAAGAGAAATTGATAAATGTTATTCATTGCCAGTCACTATTTGAAGAGATGGTAAAGATGGTCTAATAAACAGAAACGATAATTGGGCTTCTTAATTTCCTAGTTTAAAAAAAGGTTCTTAGCTATTCTGGAGTATATTACAAATCTATCCAATTCATCTTCTCCATCAGGGATGCAGTATTGGAAGGATAATCTAATCCTACCCTCTGATGTAGGAAACCCACTCTTACTGTATTCAGCAGGTAAGCTATACAACCTCTACTTAAAAACTGTTAATGAGGGAAAATCCACCACCTTCCAGAACATAATATTCCTCTATTTAAAAAAATGTGTACCATCAGAAAATTCTTGGTTCCAATTCTTTTTACTGTAATTTGAATCTTTCAACTGATATTTTTCTTCCTTTTAGATTACAAAAAAAAACCACCACGAATTTATTCTCTATGCAGAAGCCTTTCAAATATTTTAAAGTTGTGCTTATTTCATCTCTTAATCATCTCTCCTCCAAGCTCTTTCAAGAAAGCTCTTCTAAAGCTTTCTTGATTAGAGCATCAGGCTTTCACATCTTTGTAACTCTCCCCTAGATGAATATGTTGTATTATGCTAGAACTAGACACAATACTCCAGCTGAGCAAATACCTACAGCTGAGTAGTATAACAGCTTCTCAACACCATACTACTTGATGTAGCCTAGGATACTTTAGTCTAAAAAGCTGCTGGATCAGCCATTAATTCATATTTAGTTCTTAAAACCTCTGGGTCAGATACACCGCTGTCAAGTCATCTTGTATTTGCACATTGATTTTTCCTAGATCAATCTAGACCTGAATTATCTCTGTGAAATTTGTTTTCCAAATTTTGCCCAATTCTCAGTATCAAGATAATCTTGAATCTCACTTTTTTTTCTTTAAAGGTAACCTTCTTTTTAGTTTGGTTCACCAGGATATTTAATGACAGTTCTCTCTATCCCTACAATACTAAACCCAGGGCAGAGCTCCTATTCCACTCAGAATGCTAGAAGTTGACCTTTTAGCATTCTTTCAGTAACTACTAACCACTTTAACACAGTTTACCAGTATGCCATTGAGAACATTTTAGTGAAAGTCATGTTGTAGAGTAGAGTAGAGTAGAGTAGAGTAGAGTAGAGTAGAGTAGAGTAGAGTAGAGTAGAGTAGAGTAGAGTAGAATAGAATAGAATAGAATAGAATAGAATAGAATAGAATAGAATAGAATAGAATAGAATAGAATAGAATAGAATAGAATAGAATAGAATAGGTTCTTTATTGGCCAAGTGTGATGTTTAGTATACAAAGCTAGCAGGTATTAAAAGAGATAGTTTACATTTTCTTCTTTCTTAAGAAACCCAATCCATGGTCGCTCTTTGTAATTATTCTCTGACCCTGACTGGCATTGAACTGTAGAGGCTGAAGATGGTAGCTGATGGATCAAAGCCTGAAGCCTAATATATCATATAATGTGTTAAAAGTACAGGTAGTCCTCATCTGGTGACTGCCTTGTACAGCAACTGTTTTGCATTTAGAGTAATGATGGAAAAATAACTTTGTGACCAATCCTTGCATTTATGACCTTTGCTGGTCTGTAAAGCAAAGGACAGCTGAAGTCAAATTGTAGGTACAGTCATGGTTTCATTTATCAAGTTGCCAGTCCTAATTGTGGTCACTAAATGAGGTCTACCTGTACCTGAAAAGGGAAAAGAATGACAATATGCCCAATTAAGGGAAATGTCTTTCTGAGATGGATTTTAAGATAAAGCTCAAGCTTCAGGATGGAGGAAAAGCAGATGACGAAACTACTAATGTTGAACAGAATATAATCAGATTTTACAACATTTACGGAAACTAATAGTATCTATTAAGATTATCCATTGCATTTATAGTAAACATTAAAGACAACATCAGAAAGAAAAACAATGCAACAGAAATCAGTACTAAAAAAGAAAGAGTACAAATGAATCACGGGGAGTGACTAGATCCACAAGTGGGAAGAAGTAAATGGCATTGGTCATCTTTCTCTTAAGTAGCCATATATTCTTCCTCAACACATGCTCAACTTTTGCCAGCGTGATTGAGAAACAGATGCAGAAAATTGGGGGGGAAAAACTAAGGCTCTTTTGCTCTCATATCTAGCATGAGGGTGCAGACCTTAAGCACCTTGGACAGCTACAATTTTATATTCTTAATTTTGTATTGTATCCTTACCTTTGGGGTAACCAACAGGTGTCATGGTTTCAAATGCTTAAAGATGTTAAGATGGAGAAAATAAATAGATTGCAGATATCTAACTACTGCAGACAGATTTAAAAACTGCCTGGAATTCTCAGCTTGTCAAGCATTTTATGTATCTCAAGACTGTTCCCACACCCTCATTTCTGCACCCCTGAAAATTCCATCTAAAAAGTTATGGAAATTACATTGTTTCTAAAGGATTCATGGAGTATGGTTATACACCTAAAACTCTGTAAGAATGGAGAATGGAGGATTAACCATTTTCTTTTTTAATATACAAAAGTGCACATGGGACAAAAATTGTTCCAGAAAATAAACAAAATCCTTGGATTTTCTAAATTTTTAAAAGTTCATTGCAAATGTAACATGTTGGAATGAACTCGTTTCTAAAGTTGATCCAAATATATTTCTCTTTCTAAAACCAAAATGGAAATCAAAATTCCTTCAATAAATCTAAGGTTTTCTGATTTGAGGGTTATGTTGTTGATGATGTCTACATCATCAAAAAAGGTGGTATCTAGTTATTTAGTGGGGGGGGGGAATTAAACCAACCAGCCAACCAATTCCCCCATAAAAGCAGTTTTCTGTAATTATGTGGCTTTGCTTTAACATAACCACCCAAATGGCTTTTGAGGCAATAAAATATTCAGCAACCTTCCTTCTCTTTATTTAAACACCATTACCATAATGTAGAAACCCAAATATGTCTTCATGGAGACAAGCAAAAGACAAAATACATCAACAAGCATTCTCAACAGCTCTCTTACCCATTTACCCAACTACTCCCATTTTTCTGCTTTACATTTCAGAGCCTAATAGTCCATTTAAGGCAATAGCTTTTGTCAATTAATAATGACACAAACATTTGTTCTTATGAGAAATGCTACAGAACACATTAATTATGCAGGTAGAGTATATGGAATCTCTATCTGCAAATTCTCAGATCATCTGCACAGTAATATGACAAAAACCTGCTTTAATTTCTAATGAATTGTATACAGCTGTTGTTGCATGTGATCCACATCCCCAGGCTTGTTTATCCAACCCATGCAGGGGTGAAATTCAGCAGGTTTGGACAGGTTCTATAGAACCGGTGGTGGCGATTATGCGCAGTTTGGAGAACCGGTAAATTGCAACACTGACTGGCCCTACCCCACCCCTCCCACTCACTCCTTCTCTCCTCCTTCTCGGGCTCACACACACAGAGCAAACATGAGAAGGAGGCGAGAAGCAGCCAGGTTGAACACTAGAAGACTTGGCCGAACTTTTCTGTCGGTTCTGTGGGCATGGCTTGGTGGGCGTGGCTTGGCTTGGCCACACCCACCAAGCCACACCCACAGAACCAGTAGGGGGAAAATTTGAATGTCACCCCTGACCATGGTAACAATTATTACAGCTTACCACAGCAACCTTGTGGCTGGTAGCCATACTTACCTTTTTTGGTGAATGAAGGCTACAACCAGTGGATGAAGCCAAGGCATTCAAATGGGTATGGTAGAGATTTCCAAAGCTTTTTCTCCTTTGATTTTAGGAGAAGGAGAGAATTGTTTGTTTGTTTTTTTAAATTCCAAGCAATCTCACTTTGGAGCTTACACTAAAGTAAATTTTGGTTACTGCACTGTTGAAATATGAGTGACAGTTCTGGAGGCATTAAAAGGAGTAGTGGGGTCTCATGCAAGTCTGAAGTCCCAATGCACCCCACTTTTAATCTGTTGTAGGAAGCGGGCCTTAATTATAACTAAACTAGCTTCAAAATTGGTTTAAATATAAGAAACCTACAACAGGAACAGTATAGCATTAAAAGATTTGCCTATAATCTTTTTTCCTTCAATCTTGCAGATAAAGTGATCTGCTAAACAAGGTTATGCTCAACAGATTTACGTAAAATAAAAGTATCTTGAACCTTCTCTTATCCAGTTTTGCTACTGTTTTTCTTGTCTTTATAAGAAGCCCAGTATGTCCTCTGCAAGGCTATATTGATTCATATTCTGGGATCAGAAAGCACCCACCAACCGCCTTCATGAGAAGCTTCATAAGAATGCAAACCATCTTATAAATTTTAGAAGATAAACACCAATGAAATAGAGACAGTTTATTAGGAGTCGTTGTTCTACAGTCCTTCCATCCAGATCCTCAAGTTCCTCTCCACTGGCATAAGCAAGCTGATCAGTCTATTAGTATTATAAAAATACAGATAACGTATAATATGATATTTAAGCAAAACAAATCTAGCAACAGTTGTATAAATGGAACATTAAAGTTATTACAATGCAGGAAACAATAAAAAGCAATGACAAGAAACAGCGAGATCTTTAAAAATACAACAAAAAGCTAACTAAAATTAAGCCTTAAAAGTCTGGGCAACATGAAAAAATGCCTGCCAGGCACCAACAGGACAACTGATCTGGTTATGAGCCGAGGTGGCGCAGTGGTTAGAGTGCAGCACTGCAGGCTACTTCAGCTGACTGCTAGCTGCAGTTCGGCGGTTCAAATCTCACCAGGCTCAAGGTTGACTCAGCCTTCCATCCTTCTGAGGTGGGTAAAATGAGGACCCAGATTGTTGGGGGCAATATGCTAACTCTGTAAACCGCTTAGAGAGGGCTGTAAAGCACTATGAAGCGGTATATAAGTCTAACTGCTATTGCTATTCCAGAAAGACCACCTCAGGAAACTTTTTCCAATTGGTATATATCCATATTAAACATCCCCTCCTTCTCTCTCTCATATGATGGAATTTATCTGCAGAAGGCCATCTACTGAAGATATTAAGCTATTGGATATACTGAGAAACAGATGATCCCCCCATTCCTTACATTATAAATGGCACTTACGGTCACAAACAATACTTCAACTGAACTTGGAGCCAGTCCACTGGAACCCAACTGAATGTGATGGGAATGCTTAGTTCCAGCTAGCAATCTATGGTAGCAACTACACTCTAAATTAATTGCATTCCAAGCTATTGATTAGGTACTATTTTATTCGGTAGAAAAAAGAAGGGTTCAGATGTAATTTATAACTTCACTTTCAACTAACTTCTATCTATGGTTTATATTCTAAATCAGGCATCTCCAAACTTGGCAACTCCAAGCATGGCGGGCTGAGGAATCCTGGAAGTTGAAGTTCACAAGTCTTAAAGTTGCCAGTTTGGAGAGCCCTGTTCTAAATTAATTAAATATTGAAGCAAAAATGTTATCTCACTGTAGCCCTTAGTGTATATAAATTGTACATAACATACAAAGGCATAGTTCTCTCACATATTAATTGCTCAATATAGCAATAGCAATAGCACTTAGACTTATATACCGCTTTACAGTACTTTACACCCTCTCTAAGCAGTTCACAGAGTCAGCATATTGCCCCCAACAATCTGGGTCCTCATTTTACCCACCTCGGAAGGATGGAAGGCTGAGTCAACCTTGAGCCGGTGAGATTTGAACTGCAGAACTGCAGCTAGCAGTCAGCTGAAGTAGCCTGCAGTACTGCACTCTAACCACTGCACCACCACAGCTCTATGCTGCAGTTGCTAAATATTTTTTCCTTAATGCTTTTATATAGGTGCTTCTGAAATATTTAGTCCAAAGCAACAACAACAAAATCAGTAACCAAGGGATTTTATGAAGAAGCGTCAAGAATATCAGAAAAATTATTAATTCATATTATTTTGCACCCCAGCTCCCCCAAAATCCATGCAGTCAAATAATTGTTTAAAAATCAAAGCTTCTAACTGGAACCACCAGTTAAGAATCCTTTCAGACACTATTAGTCCAACCTCCCACATCATCAGTGTTTTCATTATCATTAGAAAAGCATGTTAAATATTAGGGTAGTGGTAAAGATAAACCCCAGATGAAAGCAAGATTCCTCTTATGCCATCAGACTTGGGTGCCTCTAAGACAGCAATCCCCAAAGAACATGTGCCCCATAGAGAAAATGTTGTACTGCTAGTTATGGGTAATTAGATTCTAGGAATGTGAGCAGCAATCAATAGAACCACAAGGGCAGCAGCTTCCATAGTAACCATTTCTTATAGCCCAGCTTCCCTATGTAGCTCCTGCAGACACCTCCTTTGGTGACCCTCAGACTCCATATTTTAAAGCATTATTTACATCAAAAGAAAATAAACGGAAAATCAACAAAACAAAGGGATATCTTTTAGCAATACCCTTATTTCAAGAATTTATCTGGATCCACGGAACTCAAGAGGATAGCCCAATGTTTCATTTGGTAGCTTAGCCACAGGAAAACTGAAGGTGAAGAAAATATATTTTGGGGGCGAACAGGATGGCAAGGACAACTTATGAAAAATGGATATTTTGTGACTAACCTTGGTCTCTATGGCAGCCATTCTGTGACAGCAGCTAAATGTCTTCATACTATTTTAAATGTCTGCATTGGTCAAAAAGACTGGGAAGTCTTGGTCTAACCTTGCACTAAAATCAAAGGGAAACTGTTGACAAATAAGATAACTAAAGACAGAAATAGCATATATTAAAGATTACTTCAGTGACCTGTACCAATTTCAGTATATAGATTTAAAATGAAATCCTGTATTTACTTACCTACAATTTAGTGAGGCAAACTTTAAGTTTATTATGTTTATGTATATATTGCTTTTAGTTTGTCATTTTCAATGGTGTTATAACTTGTTGTTAATAGCCCACAGTCACTATGGCGATATAGGAGGACATATGAATCTAAATAAATAAACAGGATTGCACAATGAAAACTACACCTACTTTTTTCCAAAAGAAGGGGGCCATTGGGTATTGGAAGGATATAAATCCAATTGCCAGTAATATCTGTTGGATATAATTGTAAATATATAATGTAAGGAGTTTTGGTGGCAATACATTTAGCTGGGTCAATCCTAGAGGAAAATGTTGGTCCACATGTCATTGTGGTATCTATCATACCAAGCATATTTTGATTAGAGAAAGTTCTTGTATCTTTCTCAGAAATCCATCTGAGACATTATACAATGAATTAAGGAAAATAAAGATTAGATCTGTTATGGAAGATAATACCGTGTTTCCCCTATAATAAGACATGTCCCGATAATAAGCCCAACAGGGCTTTTCGGGACATGCGTTGAAATAAGCCCCCCCCCAAAAAATAAGGCCCCCCATTACTTTCCGGGGAAAGGGGGGGACATCCCGGGAGCCGCTCTTTTTGCGGCAGGCACTCTTTTGGCCGGGAGAGCAAGAGCAAGCGAGAGGAGGGTGCACGCACACCCTGCGAGACTGGCTCGGCTCCTCTGGGCTCTGCCTATGGCAGCGTTTTGAAACGCGCTCCTGCCTGCGATGAGGCGGCGAGGCAGGGATCGAGGCTCCCCTCTCTTCTTCGCAGGCAGGAGCGCATTTCAAAACGCTGCCGTAGGCAGAGCCCAGAGGAGCCGAGCCAGTCCTGTGGGGTGTGCATGCACCCACCTCTCGCTTGCTCTCTCTCTCTCGCTCTCCCAGCCAAAAGAGTGCCCGCCGCAAAAAGAGCAGCTCCCGGCCGAGAGGGAGAGAGAGAGAGAGAGAGAGCAAGCGAGAGGCTGGTGCGCACACACTCCGGGGGACTAGCTTGGCTCCTCTGGGCTCTGCCTACGGCAACATTTTGAAACGCACTCCTGCCTGTGAAGAAGAGAGGGGAGCCTCGATCCCCTGCCTCGCCGCCCCATCGCAGGCAGGAGCGCATTTCAAAACGCTGCCATAGGCAGAGCCCAGAGGAGCCGAGCCAGTCCCGCGGTGTGTGTGCATGCACCCACCTCTCACTTGCTCTCTCTCTCGCTCTCCCAGCCAAGAGTGCCCACCGCAAAAAGAGCTGCGATGAGGCGGCGAGGCAGGGATCGAGGCTCCCCTCTTCTTCGCAGTGGAGGTGCTGGTGCGCTGCGACTTTCGGGCACTCGCTGCTTGTGCCTCTGCGGCTACTGACTTTGCGGAGCCCTGCAGTCAGCTAGAGTGCGCCGGGCCGCGGGTCGGCCTCGCCGCCCCTTCGGCTCTGCCTCCCGCCCATGCCTCCTTCGCTCGCTCGCCGGCTCGGGACGCTCATCCTCCACCTGCCCTCCCCGCATCCTTCAGACAGGGGATGCAGGCGAGGGCGGTGCGTGGGAATCCCCCGCAGGAACAGCCACCCGGTGCACCCGCCTCTCGCTTGCTCTCTCTCTCTCTCCAAGGAACGCGACAGAGCTACAAGTTCCAGGTAGGACGCGCGTCTCACGACCCACCCCGCCCTGCCTCACCTGCCACCCCCAAATTGCACCCCACTGTGAGGCGCGTGTCCTACCTAGGACTTGTAGCTCCATCGCCTTCCTCGGCGTTGTGTCCAGAGAAGCCCATTGTAAAAGAAAACTTCTCGCAAGTTCAATCAAACTTCTCGAACTCGCAAGAAGTTTTCTTTTACAATGGGCTTCTGTAGACACAACGCCGAGGAACGTGACGAAGCTACAAGTGTCAGGTAGGACGCGCGTCTCACGGTGGGGCATAATTTGGGGGTGGCAGGTCGGGCGGGGTGGGGCGGGCCGCAAGATACGCATCCTACCTGGAACGTGTAG